>NW_019379560.1:93280-124452 GCF_000648655.2 Copidosoma floridanum
ATATGTTCCACTATCTTTCTCAGTTCTTGTTTCTATAAACACTCGGCTAAATTCATACAAAATACTTCGTCTTGTATGTGAGGCACGACCAATCTACGAGAGGCTAAAGCAACAAGTGTTATTTAAACAACAGGATTCAATTTTGATGTTATTCCGTTATCATAACCAGCGGAGTCTTAAGATCAATATGCTAACTTAAAATTTTAAATAACAAACGCTTTTTTAGCTGTTTAAAAACATTCTTCGTTGTTAACGGTACTACAACAACATTAAAGATGAAATTTATTTGTACAAACAAGTGTATTTTCAGAAGATCTATAGTTTTCGTGTTAAACATTTTGTCTAAAATGTAATGTACAAAAATTAGATGGTGTAAAACGATTTTTTTGCTATTATGTTACGATTTTTTCCGATTAAAACATTAAGAAATCGCTTTACAGAAAAACTTACTCTACCAAAAAGTTTCATTTTAATGAGCTGCACAAATTTTGTACTGAACACTTAGTTGTAGAATTTGAAATTATTTTCGCAACAGGCAAAAAATGTGTTTTTTATTACATTTGGCTTTGTAGAGCATTAGCATTGCGATTAAGAGAAAAACGTATAACACAAAAAAATTGTATTTCAACAAGATCCACAACTCTGCCTTCGAACGTGGACAAGTAAAATGTACAGTACAAGTAAAAGTTAGCGCAGAAAAATGTTTTTTTTTGCCTCAGCGCTGCACTAAAAATGCTATCAAAATTTTCTCAACTCGAAGTTATGAACAAAATTTCAGCCCATTTGAATCGTAATTACTTGAGTTAGTGTAAAAACTTTATAACACAGGTAAGTACTCACGGAAATCCACACTCACGTCACGTGACCAACTCAGATCACCCCATAATGGCATGTCATTTTTTGCACTCTCTGGGATATATCTTTTTTCGTAATCACAGAACTTTTAATTTTTACCATGTATAAACTTAATTAAATTACACTTTTTAAGTATTCGCAAATAACCCAAAATAGCCGAAAACAAAATGTTTTTATCATGCAAAGTTTGATTTTTTAAATTGGGTTCAGATATTTTATTAATATTTATTAAAATTTACTGAATTAAATATGAATTTCACATTTTTTTTCTAACTTTTTTCTCCCTGTCCAGCCCCAGATCGTAGTAGGAAGTAGGAAGCAGGCTAGCTTTACCGTCGATTTATTTTCCAACCCCATAACCAGTTTTATTGTATCCAACTCAATAACTTTAGGGAAGAATCACTACGTAAAATTGCATTTATTAGGAATGAAAATGATCCGTACAAATCTCCTATACTATTTTTGATTTTGTCATAGGACTATTATTAGATAAACATGATGTTGAATTTTCAAACGAATCCACAACTTGGTATTTCAATTAAGTAAGAAAAAAGGGGTCGAGTCATCCAAGTTTGTACGAGCAAAACAATTAACTGACAGCATTGCTGCGTGTTTGCGTTTCCCTCACCTCTCTAATCTCTTCCTCCATTAATTATGATAAACGTTCTTCAGTATTTTTGAACCAAAAACTATTATCACCGGAAAAAGTTCCTATGCAACCCTGGCTGTTTTGGGGCGGATTTTTCAGTGGAATTTTCTTTCAGAGTAATTCCAGGATTCTTTGCTTGCCCCACAGGTCTTGGGGCCTGGGAAAATGCAAAACAGTGTTAGGGCTACAGGTAGGGATTGGCGTATCCGATGCCAGACATCAGGCAGAGATCGCCGGCCTTACCGGCAAGGAGTGGTCCCTGAAACATGGGGCTTCTCCGAGGATGCTAATTAGCCTGGATCTTCAAATACGGAGTTTTCTCCGGGGAAAGGCTACACAGTGGCGAGTGGACTCACTGCACCATTCGAGGTGTAAACCAACTTCTACCTCCCCTAGGGTATTTTATCAGAACTCGAGTTGGGTCCAGCCACCAAAAATTCAAATATATAAAAATTAAGTTAAATTTAATGTTTGGTTTTTATTATTCTTCGATCAAGTAGTATTATAAGACTGATTTACTTATGACGAGTGTTCATAAATGGTGTATTTTCAACTGTTTTCAAAGAAAAAATCCTGAAATAGGAATTATCTTACATAAATTTCCAAAATCCAAGTCTGCTGTACCCAGTGCACACTTTTCGGCATCAAATTACTTACCAAGACAATTTCCTTTAAATTTAAATTATTGGCGGCTGGATCCAACTCAAGTTCAGATAAAACACGCTAGGGGCGCTAGGAGTTGGTTTACACCTCGAATTGGTGTAGAGATTGTCAGCTTAAGGGAGTTGGGTTGCAATTCATTTAACGATGAAAATGTTTTTAAAAAATACATGTTGTAAAGAAACATTGTGTGGATGTAGTCACCAAATTTGAACACAATCGCGTCTACAGATTTCGAGAAATAAATTCATGAAGTTTCCATTTTTCGTCGTCTTTAACATGGGCTCAAACGTAAGTTATCAAAAAAGTTGTAAAAAAGTACCTATTTCTCTTCACACAGCGATGAGAATCTTTTGAAAAACTGATATGTTATTTATAACAACTTTCATTCGTATACGTGCAAAGTTTCAAGACAATCGCGTCTACAGTTATGGAGATATTTGCACAAACGTAAACAAATTGGTTTCCAGCTTGTATGTTACATTCATGCGGCAGACAAGGACGCACTGAGTACACTGTCTGCTGACAGCTTGACTTTTTACGTGGCACGATGGCTTTTCACAAAATCACTTGTAAGATCGGTGTATCAACATTAATTTTTAATTAATAATTCCCCTTTCTTCAAAACTTTCCGTGCCGATTTTAGAACACAAAACGCAGGGGCCAATGTCCATTTGCAAAGAGGTGAATCACCTACAAGACTGCTCGTAGCTAAGGTACTACGACCATGCAGGACTCATATACATGCACGCTGGCCCATGCTGACCGGAAAAGAAATCAAATAAAATACTTTTCAAAGCTTAAAATAATAAAATAACTTTAAAGAACTAACAGATGCAAAAGTTAACTAGGAACAGTTGGGCCAGTAGATAAGAACCAAGACAAGTAGACTAAGATATAATTTTTTTTTTTTTTTTTTATATTATAGTGTACTGACCTACTATGGGTATGTACACTGTCTTTATTCATTCAACATTTACATTTGTCTTTTTAACATGTCGTTTCTCATCGTATCATTATACATTTCTCTTATTTTCGCTTGTCATTACATTTTCGTTCTTTATTATTCGCATACCATATCTTTTTTATCTCCCCGGTCACGCAGGACCGGTTATCGAGAGCTCGTCACAATTCTTTATTTTTCAATCGCTTTTATTTTTTTTTTCATCTTAAAAACTAAATCTTTATCCTAAGTCGGTTTCATGAATTCGATACCCGGCAAGAACCATCAGAAAAAATCTGAGTACCCCCCGACCGGGAATCGAACCCACGACCCCTTGAGCTGTGTTGTTTCGGTGGCTAGCATGCTAACCACTGAGCCAACGACGAGCTCTAAGATATAATTAATGTATAGTTGATAAGCAACTACAATATAAGTAATAATGTTAACTATTGTAAATCTAACAAAGCGACATTATTAGTTTTCGCTCGTTTTTGATACATGAGTTCCCAAGCTACCCTCTTGCATCATAGAATTTTTATACCATTCGCAAAAACATAATTTTTGTAATCCGGATAAATGTTGCTACTTTTCAATATGTAAAGAAAAGCGGGAAAGTTGAGCCAACAGCCAACAATAGCTCCTTCCGCTTTTCCTGACTCAGATATGTCGAGAGAGAGGTTGTGCGACCGAGCCAATATAAGTAACGGAATTTTCAAATCCCCAGGGCACCACGTGCCGACATCCTCTCCAAAGAGTAAGCAAAAGGGGAAATGAGAACTGATCCCACTACTAACATCTCAAAATATATTCGTAGCTAACAATTAGTTAAAATGACCGACAAGCTTAGATAAGTTAACAAACAATGTGTCATGACGAACACCTGATTTGTATTTGGACCACAACTACAGCTACTTCAGAGATAAGTGGTTGGACCACTGTTAATGTGTGAAAATTATTATTACTAACCCTAGTATTAATATAGCAACGCAGTGAACGATTATTCAGTCAACACCTACATGAAATATTGGGCGATTTTCACCGCTCTTGTTGCAATAAATTTGATTGATTAAACGAACAATGCATTGACTAAGTAAATTTTAGCAGTATGTCATCCTAAGGTTAATATTAAATAACATGGAAAATCTGTAAAATCTTGATGTAAAAGAGAAAGGAAGGGTGCAAGTGAGTGAATCACCTTCCCCTGTAGGAAAGCTAGCCAAAGGTGGGAAGTGCCAATTTTAAGTGACTCAACTAGAGCAACTCCAGCCAATTAGATCTTCAGCTATTGTCTTTTTCCCCAAAATTTTCGGCGGCAAGCTTTCCTGCGTCGTTTTCCAGCCAGCGCGTGGTCGAGGTCCGCTACTCCTTATAAAAAGATCCAGAGGCCCCGAGAAAAGCACTCGACTCAGCTCGACGATAGCCCTTTAAGTTCTTTTCTTTTTTTTTCCTCTTGGTTTCAAACGCGGACGTGTTTTTGTTAGAGTTCTAAAGTCGGTATCGGTAAACACCACGTTACGAAAGTAAATAGACGAATTATTCCTCACGTAAAGTCTAGGGCAATCGCATTTACTCCGGATGGTACTGGTGGATCCTAGACCGGTCGCGAACTTAAACCATTTGACCCCCTTGCGTAACCTCTAGAGTGTAACTACCTTTGCTCGTTATGGCACAGTTAACCTCTAGATCGCAAACGGGATACGGTTCGACACATCACACCAGGTATTCTCAATAAATCCGAGGCGCGCCGCGAACGAGTGCATCGCATTATTGCTCGATAACCGCGTCCATTTAATTAAAACAGCCGTCCTCACCCCCTTTCAAATACTTAGACAAGAAATATAATTACCTTTTAGCCCCGTGTCCCACCTATACGCGCCCAGTGCGAGTCCCGAGTTATTAAGCGAAAGCTTAGACTCAAATTCTCAAATAATACGTTGCGCCGACGTAACACACTTCTAGAAGCCGCTCTACTTAAAATTATGATCTCAAACTTGGTATAGGCCTTAATGAGACCTTATACTTTAATGCTACACCATTAAAATCTCTAATTTCATAAATTTATAGCACACTTTTATCAAAAGAAGATCAGATTGACTATACCATTTTCTCCTTGTTTGTTATCTTCCATACAAAAAGTATTTATGCTGTTTGATTTATACTATAAGAAACTAGGTACCTTAAAGAAAATTCTTAAATTTTTTTGAAGCATTTTATTAATACATTTTATTAATACAGTTTAATACTAATGCATTTTCCGTAATCGAGAGAGCGGACGTTTTTAGGCTAGGTTAGTACAGCAGACTTTATCACGGTGTCTTAGGCCGCAGTCACATGGAGCGCAATAGAGCGAACAGGATAGGAATTTCTCCATAATTCAATAGGGCTATCCTGCAGCGCAATAGACTTAACACAGCCGCTAATGGAGAATTTGGGTCGGCGACAACTTGCCCAAAACTAGACTGGTAATTTTTTGCCATGAGGTTGCCACTCACTAGTTTCTAAAGATTGGAACAGCCAAAATACATAGAGGGACACTCTACCTCTAAAATATAATCGCATGAGAATCTTGCGTGTGCCAATAGCTGGCGCTACGTGTAAGACATTGAAAATTTATAGCTACAATATTGGCTGTATATCCTATTTTCAGTCAATAAAAACCATTCAAATAAATAGCTACAACAAAGTTTGCATACGCAGTGACGCATAACAAAATTTTATATTTTATCAAGATTAAGGATGTGTCTCGCTTATTCATGTACGATCGTACACTGCGAACGCAAGCTCCATCATCGTACAAACATGTAGTTGTGAGAATGCGTATGCAATGCAAGCTTCGAAAAATATATAAATACCTATACAATGTGCCACTATGTGCGCAGTTATAGTTGAATAAGCGAGACACATCCTTAATCTTGATAAAATATAAAATTTTGTTATGCATCACTGCGTATGCAAACTTTGTTGTAGCTATTTATTTAAATGGTTTTTATTGACAGAAAATAGGATGTACAGCCAATATTGTAGCTATTTTTAATGTCTTACACGTAGCGCTAGCTATTGGCACACGCAAGATTCTCATGCGATTGTGTTTTAGAGGTAGAGTGTCCCTCTATGTATTTTGGCTATTCCAATCTTTAGAAACTAGTGAGTGGCAACCTCATGGCAAAAAATTACCAGTCTAGTTTTGGGCAAGTTGTCGCCGACCCGAGAAATTCCTATCCTGCTCGGTCTATTGCGCTCCATGTGAACATAAGCTTATGCACATACACGTGCTCTCCTTCACCTCCCCGCGGGAACGACCCAACTCCCTTAACTGATGGTACAGTGTATCACTGAAGATATTACCACTGTAGTCGGGGAGCCAGAGGTTTTCATTTCGTTGTTGGATAGAATTTAACGAAATCTCGCAAAAACTGTAGATTGTTGTCCATATAATGATCCTTTAGAAAAGTTAGAATGAACCTGGTCGGAAAAATCCTTTTTTATTGCAAAATAACTTTGAAAACCGATTTTTTTTTTTCGGTTATCTGAAAGACATCAATTGCCAGAATTTTTATTTAGAAATTGTTTGTTACAGGCAATTTGTACAACGGCCAAAGTAATCAGTAGCTCTGCTGCGTCGATAAGGTCTAACACCGCACTCGTTTTGTACCGACATCGCGCTCATACTTGGCCCCCTCGGGCGTCGCTGGAATGCTTAATTGCAATGTAAAAGTGTTATATCTCGGCTTTTAATGGACCTGCAATGGATTTTTTTGTTTGTAAATTGATTAAAAAATAGGTATCATCGAATGCATTTCATTCTAAAGCTCTATCTTGCAAATTGACAAAATTATGAACCACAAAAAGTGATTTTTTGTTAATAACAAAAAAAAAGAATTGTTAAAAAATTTTGAAAATTAGCTTAATAATAGATAATGTTATCGCCTACTGATTCCAATTGGTTTTATCAAGATCCGCTTGCTGTGACAGAATTTACAGCGTTCTAAACTTTTAGATTAACAATTTTGCAGTAGGTCGCCATATTGTTTTTGAGAAAGCGGACCTGGTGCATTTTGTTAACAATACTAATAACTACCTAATATCCAAATATTAACAATAAAAAACGATTTCTTCCCTCATTTTTTCATATCTCTCTGTATTTCACTTTTTACAACTGTTGTGTTTTAACTAATAAAGATGAGAGACAAGATACACAATATTAATGTAAAATGGATTTATTAATTGTACAAGCTTCTGAGTACAGACTTGGCACGTACGCTCTAGCAGGCTGCTTATGGCTATCTGCTGGCCACGCACGGCACGGCCACATCGTCGGGCAGGTGGTGTCGCGCATTACAAGCTAGTCACACTAGGTGGCGCTGTTAGTATAGGTACGCTCGATGCACATACGACAGTGGGGTAGCTGCGAGAACTGGAGATGCGAGAGTGACCTCGTGGGCCTTTTTTTTCTTTTTTGACTGAGTAAAGAGTTTTTATTTAGTGCTATTTTTTATTTGTGCTTCCAGGGTGGCTTAGGCCTACCCTGGTATCATCTTCACCCCAGACAGTTTAGGCTGAGGGCAATTAATCATCTCCAAAGCAAGTGCTACATAACCTCAACTGCAGTTTCATGCTCTGGTATCCACCCCCGGTAACGGGTGGTGCTGATACGATGGAAAATGACTCTGAATGGGGTCTCAGGAGCGAGGGTTTCGCTGCTGACATGCCCCCAGAGCATACTATGGATTGGAGCATACAAGAAAATAGTGATAAATCCCTTCCATTCAATAATGGTGAGAACAACAAAAAAAGGAAAAATTTTGATGCAGAAAAGCTAGACAAAAACTGCATCCAAAAGAATCCCAAAATGATCAAGGATGACAAGGAAGAATCTTTATCAGGGGTGCAAACAACTATCGACAAGAACCGAACAGTGTTTCAACTGTCCAATGAAGGACCATATGGAGTCTGGATCAAATACACCAGTACACATACCGGTAGCCCAGTACTCAACGAATACACAGTTGCAAGTATCCTATACAATAAGTACAAAAATAAGTTCACCGACATAAGTAAGAAGAACATTGGTCAAGTTGAAGTTTTGTTCGATGACAGAGAGGCAGCAAATAACCTCCTATCTGACAGTGTCCTGAAACAACATGATCTGGAAGCCTTCATTCCTATATACAGACAATCAAGAAAGGGTCTCATTAGAGGCATACCGACAGACTTGAGTGAAGACCTTATCCTAAAACATATCCAGAGTGAAACAAAAGTAATAGAAGTCAGAAGATTAAAAAGGAAAAACAAGCTGGCCAAAGAAGATAAAGATCGATGGGTGCCTAGTGAAACTATCCAGCTTTTCTTCGAAGGTCAATTCCTACCCAGCAGAGTGTTCATTTTTGGATTATCCACAAGAGTTACCCCCTACGTAAGGAATCCCATACTTTGCTATAAATGTCTACGCTATGGCCATACCAGTGCTCATTGTAAAGGTAAAGAGGCCTGCATTATGTGTAGCAAAGAAAAACACGAAGGTCAGGCATGTGTTGGAACTACTCCGTGGTGTCCACACTGCAAAGCTCCGCATAAATGTACAGATCTACAAGTTTGTAAAGAGTACAAAGATCAAAAGGCCATCCAAACCATAATGGCCTTTGACAACCTACCCTACAGTGATGCCAGACGTCAAGTCAAGAAAAGGTTTGGAGAGTTTAGACCAAACGCAAATGAATTCCCAATGCTAAGAGAAAAAGCCCTTAAAAAGATTTATGGTACAACAGAGCCTAACAAATCATACAGTAGCACGGTTAAGCAAGCTTCTGCTACCAACCTAAGCCAGGAAACGAGCCCACAATCCACAAGTTCGAATACGCCAAAGAAGAGGATTCTCACAACAACAGATCCAGGTCATTTGAACAGAGACAATAGTGCCTATAACCATAATATGGTTAACTTAAACTCTCTGAACAAATTAATGGCTAAGCCTGCTGAAAATAAAACGGCCAGCATAGACGTAGAAAAAGGTATGATTACTTCCAGTCCTTCGACAAAGTCCAATCCTGCAAGTAACTCGGCTGACGTGACGGCAATAGATGCTCTGCTCAGCTTGAGCCAACCTATCATCCCAGTCACTTCGAGCAGCCAGAATAGAATCCTCAACAAGAGTACAAGCAACGTGTACTCCAATAAGAATAAAAAAGTCAACTCTGACACCAACATGCATAAGGAAAACAAGCAAGGTGATACTAGACTCAACGACACCAAAGAAAGACTCCAAAAGAAACTCCAAGAAAAAAATAGAAGTTTAACGAACAATTTAAAACTAAATTCGCATTAATTTAAATTTTTTATTTACTAATCTTACATAAAACACTTTTATATTTACAGACGTTCTATATTACCTAAAATGTCCAGTCTAAAGATAATTCAATGGAATGCCAGAAGCATCGGCAACAAGCTTGATTTGTATCATAATGTCCTAGACTTTGATGTCGTCGTGGTTGTGGAAACATGGCTTCAACCACACGAAAAATTCAGTATAAAAGGATTTGAAACGGTCAGATTCGACAGAGATAGTGGCGAGAGAGGAGGGGGGATCGCCTTTTTTGTCAGGAGTAGCCTGATCTTTGACGTACTAGATTTGCCACTCAGTGAACCCGGATTTGAGGTCGGCGCCATTAGGGTGGACACGAGTCTGGGTCCGTTAAGTATAATTGGCTGTTATAGAAGACCAAATTCAAATAACAACCTTAGTAAAGAAAGCTGGATTGAATTATCCTCTAAAGTATCACAATTTGACTCTTTTCTTCTTGTAGGTGATTTTAACGCCCATCATGCTTTCTGGGGCAGTAAAAAGAATTGTACTAACGGTAGAACCCTTGTTGACAATATGGATTATGATAAATTTTTCTTACTTAACGATGGTAGCCATACCCACGTTACCATCTCTCAGAATGAGTGTAAATATTCAAATATCGATCTTTCTTTTATCTCACACAATTTAGCTCTCTTAACAACCTGGCTCGTGTTGGATGATACATGGGGAAGCAACCACTTCCCAATCCAGATTGAAATAAATACATCCCCTGAACACATGCCAAAAATTGACTATAGGTATAATTTAAGTAAATTAGATTGGACCAAGTTCAAAGATAAATTAGAATCCGGTAAACACATGTTCTCTTCTATTGATTTTCTTAACTGTCATATCTTAGAAAGATATGAAAGGTTCATTACCTTCATTGACTCTTGTATAGTAGAATCGTTAAATTACAATTTTAAAAAAAATGATCTGACAAAAAATCCACAAACATCTTTCAGCAACAAAAATCCCAAAAGAAAAAGAAAACCTAATGCCATTTGGTGGAATGTTGAATGTGACAAAGCTATAAGGATCAGAAAGGCCAATCTTAAATCCCTCCGATACAGATGCAATCTTCAAGATTTTATTAATCACAAGAGAATCATTGCTCTAACAAAAAAAACATTTCGAGAAGAAAAAAAAAAGTCTTTTAAAAGGTTCTGTGAATCCATCTCACATCAAACTAAAATCTCAGAAGTCTGGTCAAAGGTCAAACGCTTCAAATCAGGTTTCAATCGTCCTGATAACTCTAGTGGTAATAAGAAATTTCTAAAGGAGACAGTTACATGTCTCAATGAATTATTACAGCCAAAAAATCTAAACAAAGAGGCATTTGATTTTTCTTCTTTGGACCACACGTCAGACAACCCAACACATATTCTATCCTCTCCATTTTCATATAGTGAACTTTTGTACGTCCTAGACAACGTTAAGCTTCAGTCAGCACCAGGGGCAGATAGAATCAATTATCTAATTCTGACCAATTTACCAGAATTTTATAAGAGAGTACTCTTAGAACTTTACAACGATATTTATGACAAGGGTCTCTTCCCAGAAGAATGGTCTTGCTACCTGATTACCTTTTTACCTAAGCCAAATGGTAAAGCTAGGCCTATCTCCATGGCCTCTTGCGTCCTTAAAGTCATGGAAAAAATTGTAAATAATAGATTGGTGTGGTGGCTAGAAAGTGAAAGAATCCTTCCTGACCAACAAAACGGATTCCGAAAAGGACGCTCATGTGCAGATAACCTGACTAGACTAACGTCAGACATACAAAAATCGTTTTACCTTAAGAAAAGCACTGTAGCAGTCTTCTTGGACATAAAGGGTGCCTTCAATAACGTGATTCCGGACATTCTTCTCGACAATCTAAAGGCACTAAACTTACCTCACCGATTTATTTCTTTCATTGGCAACCTGATATACGACAGGTACTTGATTCCAGTTAACTCTAGTGTAAGAGGCAAATTCAAAACTAACATAGGTCTTCCCCAAGGTCTCTGTTCTAGCCCGATTTTGTATGCTCTATATACAGCAGGCCTCAACAAACTCATTGACAATCGAGCAACCCTCTTAAGATTCGCAGATGACGAAGTTATTTATACCTCACTAGAAAATGGAGAAACCTCTATAGCTCTTTTAAATCAAGTGATTGAAATCATCATTAAATTTTTCCTCGAGAGGGGGCTAGAACTCGCTCCAGACAAGTGTACACTGGTTGTTTTTAGCAAAAATCGGATTAAACTAGACCAATATTCACTAAAACTATCAAATAGTACTCTGTCCCCATCGGACTTTGTTAAATTCTTGGGCATGTACTTAGACAAACATTTAAACTGGCACAAACAGGTGGATTATTTAGTGACCAGAAGCTGTGCTCCTCTCAAAATCCTTGCATGTTTACGTCACACATGGTGGGGAGGTGATCCAGACGTACTTCTCATCTTATATAAATCAATGGTGAGATCCATCCTCGAATATTGTGGTTTTTTAATTTCACCATGCTCCGACAATCATTTCAATAAACTACAAAGAGTCCAAAATCAGGCTATTAGGTTGGCCATGGGCTACCGGAAAAGTACCCCGATAAGTGTTCTCACTGCAGAGTCCAAAATTCCTCTACTGAAGCATAGACTAAAATATTTAGCCCACTCATTTTTACTCAAACTTATCTCCAACAAAGAAAATACGACCCTTAAAAGTATAGAAGAACTATTTTCTGTATCGGAACATAATCTATACTCCCATAATCACCAAAAGCCCCTAATTGTAAACTGTTATGAAAACATTTGGCATCTAGAAGATCTCATTATACAAACAAGTGTATTCCTTAAATTCACTATACCTTTCTCTCTTAATTTTTTTACTTACACTTCCGATCTTACAACTGGTCAAAAAATTCGTTCTGCAGTAGATCCCAACTTAGAATTCAGCAACATATTCGACCACAATGATAACTGTAACTTCATTTTTACAGATGGTTCCAAAACAAACATTAATGAATCCCCCAAAGCTGGCTTCGGAACCTGGTCCTACGATGATAATCTAACATGCTCTTACAATATTCCTGGCGATGCCTCAATCTTTTCGGCAGAATGTTTAGGACTTTCTAAAGCTTTAGACTTTGTTATTGCCAACGGCAACAACTCATTTAAGATATTTACTGATTCACTCAGTGTACTCAAGGCCCTTAATAAACTCAAAGGCTTCAAATATGAATCTCCACTAATACTAATTCTTAAAAAGAAACTCGCAGAAGCGCAGAGTCTCGGCAGAAGATTTCAATTATTCTGGATTCCAGCTCACATAGGAATAAAAGGAAATGAGGCAGTTGATAAGGTAGCTAAATCAGCAGCAATTGAGGGACCTCCTGCAAATCTGGCGATCCCTGCCACCGATCTCAAAAGTAGATTTCGCGAACAATGTTTTAAAGAGAACGAATCCAGCTTGTTGTCCATGTTTCAAACAAAAGGCACCAATTATTTTAAGTTTTATCATAAACCTCGGTCCAAACCATGGTTTCATGGTCATTGTATTTCGCGTAAAACAATTGTATCGATAAATAGAAGTAGAAGTGATCATACCGCTCTTAACTGTGACTTACATAGATTTAATATTGTAAACTCTGATAGATGCGAATGTGACAAAGATTCCGATAACTTAGAACATATTTTTTGGCAATGTGATATATACAAAAATGAAAGGACCAAAATGTTAAATAAGTTTTATAAAATCGGTAAAAATGGTCCATTTTCCATAAAAAATTTACTAGCCAATTTAGACGAGCAAACAATCTCAATACTAGCTAATTTTATCGATAGAATAGATAAAAATATTTAATTTAATACCCTCCTAAATAGCAAATAAGACATTTGGCTAAGCTTTATAAATTATTTTCTATACCAATAATATAATTATCATGATTCAATCGATATCTTATCTCATATAACTGGATATGTATATATACTAGTGTATAATACCTAAATGGATCTCATTATGTAATATTCTCATGTATACTACCTGATCCATTTCGATAGAAATGGCTATGTAACTATAAGTTCAAAAGCCAATAAAAACTATTCAATCAATTCAATCAATCGATGCACATACGCAACAACAACTTTACCGCATGTTTTCGGTAAGAATAAACAATTTTCAGCTCTTGAAAAAAAATTTCCATTACGTAAAATCATCATTTAAACAACTTTTGTATTCAACTTTTTTCGATAAAACGCTTTATTTCCGAGATACTGTCAGAAAACTGAAAAAAAAAAATCGGTTTTCAAAGTTATTTTGCAATTACAAAGGATTTTCCCGACCAGGTTCATTCCAACTTTTTTAAAGGATCATTATATGGACAACAATCTACAGTTTTTGCAAGATTTCGTTAAATTCCACCAAACAACAAAAAATCATGTTTTTTGAACCTCTGGCTCCCGACTGCTGTGCCCATGATATAACATAGATATGATGTTAATTAAGGGATTCGTAAATGGGTGCAGGAAAACACTCCCACACATAGGTGGTGAGTGGGTGACTCCGATGACTAGGCCAATAGGCTATCGCGGTATCCGGGTAGATTATCTACTAAAAAGTATAACTGTAAACGGTAGAAGTTTACCTAGTAAAATGCTGTTTTACAAGTTATGTACAGATAGTTATATTTATCAGATGGGTTACTACAAATTAGGTAACTATTGTAATGTTGCATAGGAATAATTTATTTTCATAAAGATCTGTAAGTATAATTAAAATAATTATGAATATTATTGCTTAATTAACGATGAATAAATTAGAATAAATAAAAAGTTTATGGTATTATCTATAAATACCTGAGGACAGCTTTAGAAAATTGAAAATTGAATATCTTAATGGTCCAGTTACGTGCCAATAAGTTAAACTTTATAACATAAACATGAGATAATTATCTGTTAGAAATTTTGGTTATAAACACAACAGTATTTTATCTTCTTCTGCGTTTTTCGTCTCTATTTTTATACTTTTCTTCATCATTCGACTCACTTGATTTTCTTTTTCTATTTTTTTCTTGGCTTGAACTTGAGTGATCTTTATTTTTTTTGTACTGTTCGGATTTTTGTTTGCTTAATTTTAAATCTAATCTACACCCATAATTCTCTTTTTCATCTTTTCTTTCATTTTGTGATCTATGTTCACCTCTCGATTTACTATATGATTTTGATTCTTTTTCTAGATTGTAGTATCTTTTTCTTTCCTTCTTTTTTTCTTCTTCTGAACTAGAAGAACTGGAACTACTATCACTGCTACTATCAATACTACTACTGCTGTTGCTGCTGCTGATGTCATTTTTATCCCAACCACTTTTTTTTTTCTTTAAATTTTTGTTCTCATTGCTGTTTTTACTGCTAGCATGTTTTCTTTTTAAATTAATTTTTGTATAATCACTACTACTATCACGACTACTGTCACTACTTCTACTTTTTGAAGTATTCTTCTTTTTCTTTAGCGATTTTTTCATTTTCATTTTTTTCTTAAGTTTTTTTTCTTCTAATTTTTCAAGTTTTCTGTAAATATATGATTAGAATAATGATAAAATTGAAATACTGTTTGTGTAGTAGAAAACGAAGTCATATGCACTTACTTAAGTAGCTTTTTCTTTTCTTTCTTTGATAAAGATTTCAAAAATATTGCTTCTGGTGTTTCTTCATCTTCAGAGACCATTAGTTCTTGACTTTGTGGAACATTTAAATGTTGCTGAGCATTAAGTGCTGATCTATAGAGAGTAGATAAAAAATTTAGCAATCTAAATTAGTTGAATGCTACAAAAATTATTTTTGACATTATACTTGAATGATAAATACTTTTTTAATGCCAATCCGTCATCTCTCATTTGCTGAACAAGAGCAAAAGCATCAGGAGCTGGAGGAAGATCTTCGGTGGGATTATTGTTGGCTAACACAGAACTCATTGCCTGACTATATAAAGGGCACTCTTTGTCTGTAATGTTGGAAAACAATATGTTGTTTACTATAGTGAAAATACTTTAACAGTTTATCTCCAGAATATTATATTACCTGTATTGATGTGACCCCACTTGTGACATTTTATACAGCGAACATTACGTACTTGAATACCAAAAGGTTGATCTCTTATTTCACTGTCTCCTTTACAATAACTCTCTCTGGGTGCATTATACTTGCGCTGCCATTCAAACTTGTATTCTGGTTCATTGTCTTCTTTTTCTCTTTCTTTTTTAGCACCAGGAGGCGGTTCATACATAAAGTTAACACTTAATTTGTCTTTGCTTTCTTTACTCAACAAGGCTCTAAAAAAAAATATAGACATTTAAATTATGTACTTGTTTATTAAGCACCCATGTGGAAAAAATCAATTGGATATTGACAAAAACAATTGTGAAAAGTTGTTTTTAAGGAATTCCTTTAATTACTTTACCATTGTTACTAAAAAAGTAATTGCACTACACGTCCATAAATTAATAACTAAAAGTTTTGTTAATTCGTAATTTGTGTACTGGATCATTTCACAAAAACTGCGACATGCCATGAAGCGTACATTTAAAACCAACAGATTGAATTATTATAAGTTGGAACTTTTAAAAAATGGTGTAAACAAATTTTTCCTAAGTACGTTTTTAGTATGAGGTCAAAAAAATTTTTTGCGTGACTGTAATATTGAAAAACAGGACAAAATGTCATCATTGTAATGTGAAACATTTAAAAAAACTTCATTTTTTGCAGCTTCTGGTGCCTAGACGTTGATTTTTTTAGTTTTTTTTACAATGTACTATTTGAAAATTTGAGGTGTCAAGCACCTCATCTCATAGTTTAGAACAAAAAAAAAATTTATTTTCAAGTACGGGAAGTTTTATTCGTGAAGCCTAATTTTGACACTTAAATTGAGCAGCACAAATAATTTGATTTGGCCAAGTGAATAATTTTCAGAGACTAGGAATGAATCGTTTTGTATTTTGGAGTGCACGAGAACACTGTCTATTTTATTCCAGATCCAAATCTAAATGTAGCTATTTGTAGTGTTGTTGCAAATACAGAAGAACGTTTACTCCAATAAAATAAGCGGCCATTAATGTAACTCCTTTAATCTCGGAGGGATTTAAAATTATCGACTTTATGACTATGGTGTACAAAGGGGCCTAGGGTGCAGATGTGACAAACGAAATTTCGTTGAAAAATTCCATCTTGGGGCTTCACAATCGCAAAAAAAGTACCGTGACACGTGTCATTGCTGTAACGCTTTTTTAAAATTAAAAAAAAATTGCATTTAAATTAACATGAGTTTTTAAAAAATGACCGTGGAATCCATCTAATTTGGACCTCGCATAGCTTGGAAAAAATAATGAAAAAATTCTAAACATTAATTAAAAAGAATCTTAAGTAGAGCGTGAAAATATAGCAGTTTTTGTGAAATGACCCTACTATATTACTCTCACTTCTCAATACATGACAATACATTCACACTACTACATTTATCATACAAAACGTTTTTTGGTAGCTTATGGCACATCAAAGTTCCATTACAATTTCGTCCCTGATTGTTGAGCTATAACCTTAAAGACGTGCAACATAAGATAATTTATATGTACTTATTATTGTGCAGATCCTGTTCTTTTTCATATTGCATACGTAATTCTTCTTGCTTCTTTTTGTAAGCTTCAGCTTGCTGTTCAGCCATCCATACCTGTAGAAAAATAATGAAAAAATTATCAGTATCTTTAAAAAAAAAAGACTTGAGCAATTAAATTAGCGTTCAAGATAAAGCACTTGTGGATGTATGTATTTATTGAAGAGGTTTCATGATTCTCAGATGCAGAGAATTATACTCACTCGTTTGAGGTTGTCTCTGGAAGCTGGGTGAAAGAATTTTTTGCACATATAGTTATTGAAACCCTTACCCATCTTGGAGTCATATAATCAGAAGATTGTACAAGTACTATTTAATAATTATAAATTTATCCTAAAACCACTTTTGTTTCTGCGTTAACTATACTGATGATCAACTGCGTACATGCATATTGACAGAACTGAAAACCAGCTATTTAGTTAAACCCATAAGATATAAGGATATAAGAGTGCGCTAGAGCGGCTAGAGGCTGAATCCGCTGAATACGGCGATACGGTAAACGAAAGAGATGGTTGCCGAGTGTCCTCTCTGTCTCTTTCTACCCGAGCGCTGTGATTGGCTGATGCTCAAGATGCAATAACCTGTGTCAGTATAACTGGAACTGCTAACTGGACAGGAAATTATCAAAATCGTGAAAAAAACCCTATAAAGGAAAAAACAGTTTCCATTATACATTTTTTGTGGCTACTTTAAAAACGTGTGAGCCGGTCGTCTAAAAAATCTGTATAGGCATACAAAAAGCTTCAAACGAAATGTCAGTGGATTGAGTGAGTTGGTGCTTCACCGTTGGATAAGCCGTGTTGCCGTGTGTGCACGTGTGCAGCAGCCACACTTACAAACACTCACATTATCTCTGGTTCTCTCTCTCCTTCGCTGCTACTGTCGGTGGAATAGTGGGGGACACTGCTGGGTGCAGGGGACTCGGTCGCTCTCTCTGTCTCACTCTTACAATTTAAGTACAAAATCTTCTTTGCAATTTTTTTTCTCGAAATTTTGTGCTTGTCTAAATAATTCAAATAGACTAAATCGATAGGAAATTTTCCGCACTATACGCTGTTATTTATATTTTTACTATAGCTCTTATCGTTACTGAGATATGAGCGAAATAAAATTTCAAATGCGATTTTAACATTGATCCACCACTCGAAAAATTTTTTATTTATTTTTATCGTAATCAGCAGGTCAAATTACAGAAAATATCAAAAACGCCTTCTTTTCCAACAACTTTTAGTCCGGGTCGTAATCTGGAATTCGTGGGAGAAATTATTTGGATAGGATTTTTTGCATGATCTTACGCAAAATGATCACCTAAAAACGAATTTGCATGTTGCCAGGCTTCAAAGTTGTAGGAAAAATGTTTCAACAAAATTTTTTAAACAAATTANTGTCTCAACTCAAGTATTAAGATGTCTCTTAAAAACTAAACACTTAATGGAAGGATATTTGTGCAATGATTAACTGTAGTATGGAATGTTTCAATATCGACGTACAATGTGACAATAGTATGTACAATTGTCCGTAAACCAACATAATTCCGTTTTGCGTGATTATATACTTTGCGAAAAAGTGCCGCAGTTCACTTTGACTGAGAATCAGACTGGCTGAGTTGCGATTGTTGTTGTTGCTGCTGCTGCTGCTGCTGCTGCGCATGAACTTGCTGTTGAGCTACAGTTTGAAGCCTAACCTGATTAGGTCCCGGACTGGCTCGCGCAGTATTAATAATCGGCTTGACTAAACCTTGCGTTCCTTGCCGTAGTTGCGCTGTGCTTGCTGTTACAACCTGAATCGTACCCTGTTTGATCGCCGCCGCTGCCGCTGATACAGGAATCACGCGCGTCTATGTGGCGTCTCACATCTCTCGCGCTTCAGGCTCCACTCGCCAGGTGGCTAAGCCCCTCATAGTTCGCTCCCGTCAAGCGGCGAAATTCCCGCACGATTACTATATAAGCGCGATCGAGATAATCTAAGCCCACACTTTCTCTATGTCTTAGGCAGGGAGCACGCCATCAGCCTTACTGATGGGTCCTGGCGTGCTCCCGGGACGAAACATCAAACCACCTTTTTCTCTCTTATAGACGACCTCTTCGATCTCTATATACTTACCATTAAAATCAAATATGAGCGCCAGTAAATTCCGTGTACTCCTCGTGAGTGGGAAAGAGACGGAGCATGAGAGCCACGGCCAGCAGCGGCCGACCGTAACGATGCACACGCTTGATTGTAAATTAAAAATGAAGGGTTTGCAATAAAATAACATCCGGAAACGCCTTAGGATTTTGTCAAGGGATGTTTGAAGAATATTTGAGAACTTTGGCAACATCAAAATTTTTAATTTTTATTGTTGTTTTTCATACTTGAAAGTGGCGATTTTCACGGTTTTTTAAACTTTGTACAATTAATATCTCGAAAAGTATTGATTTTAGAGAAAATTTGCAAGACATCTTTTTTGTTTAGAATTGTCCAAAAAAGCTAAAAAAAATTTTTCCAGGGCAAAATAAACAATATTATTAATTTGTTAAAAAAATTTTGTTGAAACATTTTTCCTACAACTTTGAAACCTGGCAACATGCAAATTCATTTTGAGGTGATCATTTTGCGTAAGATCATGCAAAAAAATCCTATCCAAATAATTTCTCCCACGAATTCCAGATTACGACCCGGACTATTTCTAATTCAGAAGTTTCTCGGTTGGTCTTTGCCGCTGACGGCCAGAATACCCCCTTGAGCAGCAGCTATTCAGCCAATCACAGCGCTCAGCTAGAAAGAGATGGAGAGGACACTCGGCAACTATCTCTTTCTTTTACCGTATCGGCCAGTGTTGGGTGAGGAGGATATAATATAGAGTATTCCTAATGAGAAAAATGCAAAAGCTAAATAAAAGGGGGGAGAAAGAGCCAGTGGTTCTCCCCAAATGTGACTGGCGAACTTGCGGGAAATTCAAATTGGCTATATGGAGCAAGGTGCAAATCCCCACATAACTCGACACAATTACATGCACAATAAATTAATAAACTAATCCCAAGCTATTTAATCCAATAACCCAATGGGACAATAAGCAGCCTCATAAGTTTGAATGACTAATAAAATTTATCAATTAACATAGCAAGCGCCTATCCCCACACGACCCAAGGCACTTACTGGTCGTTTTAATTATTTATGATTAATCAAATAATAACGCAAGCGCCTATCCCCACACAACCAGGGGTGGTTGCTGGTCACTTAATTATTTAAAATCAACTGAATAATGCAAGCCTGTTGGGTCTTGTGGGGATTAGCGTTCACATTATTCTATTTATTGTAAATAATCAAAGCGACCAGTAGGCGCCCCGGGTCATGTGGGAATAGGCGTTTGCATTATAATTTTATTTATAGTAAATTAAGTAAGCGACCAATAAGCGCCCCGGCTTGTGTGGGGATAGGCACTTGCGTTATTATTTTATTGATAGTAGATTAAGTAAGCGACCAAATTGAGGGAAAAATGAAGATTTGACGGAAAGAACGGAATAAAGAAAAAGCGTAATCGTTCTCAGCTTTCCACGAATCTTATATAATGTTAAAAACCTCTGATATGTGCAATGAATGTCTCTGCGTTTACAGAAAAGGATACATGAGAACAGATCAAGTTTTACTTTTTTTCTTTTATTTATTTTTAATTAATTTTTTTATTTGAAGTAAATCGTGTTAAAATAATGATTAAATAAATATCAGATTGTAATACGTGTGTAAGTACTATTCTTGATATCCTGAAAACAGGACACAAGACAATTCTGACATAAAAAAAAAAAAAAAAAAAAAAATTCATTATTCATCAATTACATCGTAATCAACGATAGGTATGCGCTCATCTATGGTGTAAAAAATAAAATGTATATAAAAAAAGGTACTTTGTACTAATAGGTCGTTGAATATCCAACGATTAGTATTCCACAATTACTTTACAACGCATATATACGTATTTGCTAGACAATAACATTCGAGTATAAAAGACATCACAAAAGTTTCATAAAAAAAATATTT
The DNA here is from genome assembly GCF_000648655.2 of Copidosoma floridanum. The sequence continues at coordinate 114,389 of NW_019379560.1, forward strand.
AAAAAAACAAAAAAAAATTGTTCCTATAATTCTGGGTCCTTGTTTTTGTTATTGCAAACGTCGTTTTCAGAAAACCCATTAGCATCGCCATTTTTCGCAGGAGATAAATTTATTAGTTTATTTTGATCCAAGCCTAAGGTCATTTTTAACAATTTCAATAAGCTCTTTTTCTCTTTACTTTCGTTCTCTAAAAAAATAAGAAACAATTCGTTGCATCAAAATAATAATCTGCAAATAAAATTAAAAAAAAGACTATTGAATGTTCTTACCTTCATTGCCAGTTATTTTCTTTTCTAAATTTAATTTTTCTTGAGCGATTTTATACATTCCCTCCTCAATGGTGCCTTTACTCAACAACCTAATTATTCTTACCAGCCTAAAATAAAATGTGAATTGAAAAAAATTTCCCATTAAATTAGTTTTTTCGGGTAATTCACTATTTGGTTATTTTACTTTTTCTGTCCAACTCTGTGACAACGATCTTCCGCTTGTTTGTCATTATATGGATTGAAATCAATATCGTGAATGATGACGGTGTCGGCTGCAGTTAAATTAATACCTAGTCCACCAGCTCTCGTAGACAGTAAGAAAACAAATATATCAGTATCTTCTGTGAATTCATCTATCAAATCTTGCCTTTCCATTACTGGGGTTTGACCATCAAGTCTTAAAATATTGAGTATATTTTCGCATTATTCATAGTATAAATTTAACAGACCATCAATATATTTTATAAACAATTTATTTACTCACCTGAGATGTCTGTGATTTCTAATTGTTAAATACTCCTGTAAAATATCCAAGACCATTGTAAATTGACTAAATATGAGAACTCTGTGTCCATCAGCATGTAATTCCTTCAACAATTCATCTAACTTTTTCAATTTTCCAGATTCTGGTATCAGATGGTGTGGCAAACCAAATCCAGCAAGGCTTTTATACGTTCGAGAAAGCTGGTTGATTTTATAATCAGACATCCATAACAAATCTTCAAATGTATATTGAGCATTTTTTTGTTTCCATCCAGACTCATTCACGAGTTTTTCAGAAATACGCTGATAAATAAAAGTCAAATTATGGAATGGATTAAATACAATATTTACCAAAAAATTGCTATGTAAACCTTTAATTTATCTTGAGTGTAGTAATTTTGAAGAAGAAGAGGATGGTTTGCGAGTTTACGTAGCTGCATCATCATTCCCATTCCATCCAGTTCATCAGTTTCTCTAGCTTCAACGGAAAACCTAGTAACTAAACTGTTGTACATGTCACATTGAGTTTTTATCATTTCGCATTCTATGACTTCTTCACTTTTAGTTGGCAAATCTTTCAAAACATCAGACTTTAGGCGACGCAACACAAAAGGTTTCATAATTTGTTTTGCATTATTAATTTGCTCCTCTTCAAAGAGTGGTTTAGCTTCGTCTGACTTGTTGGCATTAATTTTCTACGCAAATTTAATAATAAGCTTTTACGTGATTAACAAATTTTGTAATAAATTCATGTAATGGACTCACAGGATTTTTAGAAAAAAGATTTTTCAAATCATTTTGTTTACTGGCAAACATAGAAGGCATCACAAAAATAAGTAGAGACATTAATTCCAATAAATTATTTTGCAACGGTGTTCCGGTCAACAAAATTCTGTGCTGAGCCTGCAAAAACCAACATCCTTAGTTTTAATACGTTTCTACAAAGAAGATTTTGCAGAATGAACTACATGACTTACTTTTATCCTAACTAAATTTTCATATCTCACTGTACTCATGTTCTTTAACATGTGCGCTTCATCAAAAATTACGTATTTTACAGGCATAACACGGAACAAACGACGTTCCTCGGGCGTGCTGCTAATGAGATTATATGTCGTTAAAATTATATCTACATCATCTAAATCACCATTACGCCATCCAAATCTCATTTCTCTACGCTCGTCTTGAGAGCCATAATACTTGGAAACTTTCAGTCCAGGAGACCAGCGTTCGAGCTCGTTACTCCAATTCTCTTAAAAACACATAAACAAAAGAATCTTTAAGCTGATAATGACATTGTTACTTTTATAATTTTCGTCATAATGAAAATTTTACAAACCTATTGTCGAACTTGGTACGATTATTAAATGTGGGCCATCTTTTTCGTCTATCAGATTGGCTTCTCTCAAGTAGGTAAGGAAAGCAATGACCTGTACAGTTTTACCTAATCCCATTTCATCAGCTAGGATTCCATTTACCTTTTGTGCATGCATCACAGCAAGCCAATTAAGCCCAACCATTTGATAAGGTGCTAATTTTAATCCTGGAGAAAGAGTTTTCGGCTGTTCCTGTATCATTGCTGAACCAGCAGCTACTGCCTTTTCCATGTTTGCAGACAATCCAAGACATTTTTTCATAAGATTATCTATCACTTGTCTTGTTTGTATCAAATCCTGAGGGGAAAATATGCTTTTTTAATGCTTTTACAATTTTTGCTGTTAATTTTAAAATTCGAGTTATTATTAACTAACTTGAGCAGCATTCAGAAGTTCGGTGTCTAAAAATTTTGTACACTGAAATTTGTAAACCAGATCTTTCCAACCTTCAAATGGTCTAGCTTCGATTATAGCGTTGACCTTTTTTTGAGTACACTGATGCAGTAATAGTAACTCTGTTGGTAGCGCCTTTTGCAAAAAGTTCATTACTGCTTGCCTATCACCCGACAAATCGTCTGTTACCTCATAATCAGACTCCTCATCTGACCTATGAAAATATAAATTTTAAATTCGACAATCAAATCAATTTTAATGACGATAGGAGCACGTGAGATTTTTCAACGTTAATATTTACATGTCAAAAACTTTATTGTTGCTATAGCCACAGTCATCTGAATCGATGTCTCTATCCTCATCATCACGGTAATTTCTCTTTTTGCGCTTGGTTTTCTTTGATTTCTTTGATTTCTCTAATCGCCTTTTTTTATTTCTTTCAAGTTTTTCTTTAGCTATTTTCATATCCCAATTTGATTCACCAAGCACTTCTTTAATTTTCTGTAAAAATTGGTTAAATAATTGCATACATAACTGCATTTTGTGCCATCAAATGTTGTTATCGATTAATTATTACTTCTCTTTCAATATGAGAAAATAAATCGGTCAGATACTTGACTTTCTCCTCTTTGTCATCTTTAGGACTTTCTTCTGAATTAGAGGCAGTTGCTTTGGCAAGATTTTCCCCCTCGCTATCGCTGTCATCAATTCGATTGACAGGTTTTCTTCGTACCTCTGGAGCGGATAGATTACTGTCTTCGTCAGCTGTAAAAATAACATAATTGGCAAATCATTATATACATTAAAGAGAAAATAATTGGCACACCTATTAAATTAGACGTAGAAAATTTTAATCAAACAAATGCTACATTCTTAAAACTAAATATGGTACAAATAAGTGACGCTCCAATGGAAGCCTGAGATCATAAGATATAAAAAATTCGAAAACCATGCAGAGTCCTTGGAAGTACAATATGAGGCATGTTATATACTCCAACAAGATGCAAGTATATCACACTTTAAAGGCAGACTTGGAAGGTAAACAAAATTAAAAGGATGATTACAACACAGCGAGAGCAATATCAAAAACGAAGAGTAAAGTAAAATCATGAAGTTCCTTACATGTGACCATCTTCTTGACACTTTTCTTCTGGAAGCGAAACTTGCGCAGATTCTCTAGCAGACTGGGGCTTTTCGAGACAGTGGTAGCAGCCAAGTCCGGTGAACAAGATTCAGAATCAGACATGGTGAATAAAAAACAATGCTCCAAAAAGAATTTCTTGTTTTTCCCCGATGCTCTCTCAAAACGCCTGCATCACCATAAACTGGAGACGGCATATATATAGGTATTATCCTTTTTATTTTTTTTTCTCTCTCTGCTTCTGCAATTTTGCAGTGGCACTGTGCTCTACGTACGTGTGCTCTTCACACTATAAACTGCACTCCGCAGTCCGCACTCCCTCAAGTCAAGTCCTCCAGCTTTTAATAAAGTTACAATCAAATAGTGTATTGCACTAGCCTGTACAGTTACATGAGTATAAACACAATTAGGTAACCGATAACCTAATGCTGTTGCTAGTGTGGGCTAGTCTAACAAGCCAGCATTGCCAGCAGCTTCACCCGCGCGAAAAAGGAAGAAAAATCAACACATGCAGAGGAAATCTCACACCATCGTAAAAGTACCTAATACCGTAATACCCCCCACCATTTATATACCTTGCCCTCCAGCAAGCCAGGCCGATCCTTGCCATTGCCAATGCCATTACCGTCTTCTCGTGTTTCTAATATATGGGTCATTTCACAAAAACTGCGACATGCCAAGAAGCCTACGTTTAAAACCGACAGATTGAATTATTACAAGTTAGAACTTTTTTAAAAAGGTGTAAGCAAATTTTCTCTAAATACATTTTTGAGACGAGGTCAAAAAAATTTTTTACGGGATGTTTTATTCGTGAAGCCTAATTTTGACATTTTTTTAATGCGCGCCATAAATGTTTAGACCTCTCATAATTTGGAAAAAATATTGACAAATGTCTAAACGTAGAATTTAAAAGATCTCAATTAGGACATGAAAATATCGTTTTTGTCGAGTAACCCATATTTATGTGTACCCTCCACCTTAAGCGACTAAAAATGCGTTGCTGTGTACTATGTGTACGGCTTTTCCACATTTTTCACTACTAATAAAATTAATTTTAATCATGCTGATATTGCCAAAGCTGGTGTCACTGGTTACGTATAGGTATCTCATGGATAATAATGTGAAAACATGGTAAGCTCTCGCCCAAGTTTCTCATATCGATCAATGAACAGTTTACGTACTATGATTTTCTCCTTTTTCCTTTTGAGTTTCCTATCTCTCTCTCTGTAAAAGTGTGTGTAAGAACGAAAGGAAAAGAAAAACCAATACCTGTTTTCTACTTATATGTATATAAATAACGTGTTAAAATTATCTGAGAGTCTGTTTTTTACCTTGCAGCACATTAATTATTGGCAGATCTCTTACGATTCACAATATAACTCATTTTTGTTAAATTTTAACTAAATACTTCTATAGGTGCAATAAAAAGACTTGGTGGTAGATATGCTAAAAGCGTGCAGTAATTTAAATAATAGTTCATTTCGTGTATGCTATTTATTTCTTCATCTGCAAAAAGTAGACTATAAAATGATAATTTTGTTAAGGTATCTTTTTCTACTTCAAATATTGTTTCTTACATAGAGATGCTTATATCAATATGGTTTCTCGTCTCATTTAATAATTTTATTTACTTTAAACTACTACATTTTACTCTACATAGGTTACTATTTAGTTAATAATTTAGCATAACTTTTGTATTTACTTGAAAACTAAGTACAACAAATTTTTCGATGTCTCAATTACAATTCATACAAATAAAAAGTAATTTACCCGAAGTCTGAAATCTCAAGCTTTTATATTTAAATTACATCATTTTTAATAAATTTATTGGCTGATCAACATTTTAAAATTTAAATCAACATTAAAATCTTTTACTTTTTATCGTAACGAGGTGATACAGGTAAGTTATTTGAAATGAAGTTACATCGGTTGTATAATATGCAATGTTTATTTTACACGAAATCGTTAAATCCATAGTAAAATCTAGCTCACAAAATTTTCTTCATCTTCTTTTCAAACTAGTAAACTGGTAGTTTTCATATCTGAAACAAAAATACGTTATTACTCATAAACAATAAAGGCACTTTTATTACATAAATAAGCAAGTTTTACCATTAACTTCTTTCAAAAGTTAAAGTTAGCTCAAAAAGTTTTCTTCATCTTTACGTGGAAATACTTTGCTCTGAAACAAAAAAAATTCAATTGGTACTTTTTGAATTAAAAAATGGAGTACTAATATCCCCGATTAATTTTCGATTAAAATGAAAGATTGGTAACTTACTTTTAAACTGTAATAGGAAAAACTTTTTTTTAAAGTTTGACCCAATAATTATTTGTTTTTTCTCTTTGAATCAAAATGCTTGTATCTGAAACAAAAAGTTTACGAATTTTTTAATTATATAAAAATCATCTTAAAAATGATTTAAACCAATATTATTGTAAGACAAGAATTTTGTATTTATTGTGATTATTTTGCTAGAATGCTGTTGAGATTTTTGTACTTGAATAGTTAGATAAATACCTTGTTTATGTATATTAAATTCGAATTGACGAGACCTATCTATAGCGAAAACTTCTTGCCCATGTTTTTTCATGTTGATATGGTTGTTGAAGTAAACTTTAATCAGCAAACTTGAAAAAAAAGCAATAAATTAATAATTGTAAATTTCATACAACGAAATAAAAGTTTTACCGTGTAGATTTTCTATATTACACTAATAGACCAAATTTTGATATTTTTATTCATTAAAACATGTTGGATATATGTTTAAAAAAAACTACTTAAATCTTCAATATTTAATTAACAATTTTTACAAATTTTCTAAATAAATCTATCATGATAGATTAAAGAAAAAAAAATTATTACGCTTTTTTCATAGCGTAGCAAATTATAGAAGAGTAGCATGGGCTTACAATAACAAAATAAAAACAGTACAAAGAAAACATAGTATTATAACCCTTAAATTAATTTTTTATTAGAAAATCCTTTAAAAATAAAACAAAACTTTGCTTAAGAATATCTATGTACATACGACTAAGAGCTAAAAAAAACAGTATATAAATTTAAAAAGCATAACCAGGAGAAAACTTATACAATTACCAAAAATGTTGAAAACAATTACATTACAGCCATAAAACTATTGGGATTCCAAAAGGTCACATGATATATGAAGGTCGCGATGTATATTGCCAATTGGTGGAAAAATGAGACAGGCCATGGGTGTAATACTATTTTTATATTTTTTTAACGTTTAACGATTCTAATTAGATAAAAGCCTTAGAGTAACATATTTTCGAGGAAATGACAGTACCATAGCTACTTTTTCCCAACTCAATAAGTCGTTTGCAGTTTAAAATTTTCTTCGAAAGTGCGAAAACGTACATTTAACCTTAAAAAAGCCCGGCTTGTTTTTCTTTACATAGTCGAGAACGAGAGAGGTTTGTACAGGTTAAATGTGGCGTTTTGCATGTTTAAAGAAAAGTTTCAAGCTTAAAAAGACCGATTGAGTTGGAAAAGAGCTAAGGTATAAATATCCCAATTGGGATTCCAAAAGGTCACGTGATTCTCGCGGTATATATAGTCACTTGGGGGAAAAATAACACAGGCCTTGTAGGTGCAATTCTATTTTTATTTTTTTTTACACGTTCAACGATTGTAATACGATAAAAGCCTTTCAATAACATATTTTTGAGGATATGTTTAATACCTTAGCTATTTTTTCCCAACTCAATTAGTCTTTTGCAGCTTAAAACTTTCCTTTGAAAGAGCGAAAATGCACATTTAACCTGTACAAAGTTCTCCCGTTCCCGACTATATATAGGACAACAAGCGGGATTTTGGTAAGGTTAAATGTGCGTTTTCGCCCTTTCAAAGGAAAGTTTTAAGCTGTAAAAGACTAATTGAGTTGGGAAAAAATAGCTAAGGTATTCGCTACGTGCACAATTTTGAAGCAGCGCCATCCTAGGGAAAAACGAGAACTATTGGTCTGGCACAGCAGAAGGCAATATTCGCGATATGTGCTTGATACCTCTAGGATCACAGCACCTTGATAGATACACGAAAGGTTCTGTGTTTATTATATCACGAATTAATACAATGTCTCAAGTGGTACAATCACACGTGAAAAACTAAAGACAAAATTCGTACTACAAGCACTATAAGCGCTTGAGTATTACTTCAACACAAGTCCGTGTACTGTGTGATACGTGATACATTTTATTAGTTTGCAATTAGTCAACGCAGACCTCCTCTGACCAATCAGAGAGCTCCGTTAGCCCTATACCGGCGTGTTCACACAGTATGGACACACGTTCATACGATACGCTTAGAGGATCAGACCCCAGCTAAAAACTCTAAGAAATACACAGTATCCAATGTATTTCACTGCGTTTTTTAATGAACATGCCTGAGTAAAATATGTACATACTACTCATAATTTTATTAAAAATTTAACCCTTAGAATGGTTGTCGATGTATAAACACATAACTTTCTGATGATAGTAATGCTAAGCAGTCTGCTAGCAGAAGACAAACCTATCGTTTAGTTTCACATATTAGCACAGGTATTGCTGCGATCGCTTTTTCAGCTTGTGCACGTAGAAAATTGTCATCTTCTCAAAAATACGTTATGGAAAGGCTTTTATCGTATTACAATCGTTGAACAGGTAAAAGAAATAAAAATATAATTGCACCTACAAGGCCTGTGTTATTTTTCCCCCAAGTGACTATATATACCGCGAGAGTCACGTGACCTTTTGGAATCCCAATACAACGAGTAGCCTATAAATCAAAAAACAATTGACAAACAAAACCATAGACACTAATGATGCACTAATATATATATGTATAAACCAAAGAAAACTATGTGCAATGAGTAGATTAAGATGTATTCTGCAAAAATAATAGATACGAATGAAAATGTAATATCACATTAGTATTAAGATTAGTACATAAGTAGTAGTAAATAAAATTTTTTTTAGAACGAAGTTCTTTATGTCGCGTGCTTAGAGGGCTGGAATTTTAAAAACGACAGATTCCCATGAAACAGAAGTCGCTTACTGGAAGTCTCTTCCTCCTTAAAAAAAAAAAAAAAAAAAAAGACCGGGATTTCAATATACGACCTTTTGATTGATAGCCAAGCGTTTTAAGGAGTCTCAACATACTTATCGAAGTACTTGGGAAATGGATTAAATTAAAGTCCACGGTCAATGAGCATGTTTTTTACCTCAGCGTAAAATTTCAGCACAGGTTGCTCCGGAAAATTTTTAGTATAACGCTTTTCAAGTGAGCGTCTTATACATAGCCTCTTATGAAGATGGCACTTTTTTCACCTGAAATGTCATTGTAACTCTCTTAAATCACTTCCTACATGTACAAAAAACTAGAGACATATAGGTTAACTATCACTCCTTTAACTCAACATAAGAAATATATAGGTTGCTGCGGAGTTTATTGAGATATTTCCTTCTGAAGTACACTACTATTAGTGTACTTCGTGTCTATACACGATTAGAAAAATGTTGGTTACAATGTCGTCTGCCAAGAACGCGCCAAGCAGAAATGTATTCAGAAATTTATTGTGAATGAATCGAATAAATATATTTCTTTACTTTGGAACAAAGTAGTACAGTTTGATAAAAAAAAAAACCATGTGATTTAGAATATAAATAGTTATGCGTAAAGCGTAAGCTTTTATTCAAAATATTTATTAACTTATAATAGAAATTTTGTGGACATTGTTTAGCAACTGATATTAACTATCTTTAAGTACAATAAAAGGTTATATCTACGTAAACATCAACCACTACACGGAGCAGACAAAGCTTTTGTTCTGCTCTGCAGTGGAAGTAATTATATATATATATGGCTTGAGCGCGCGGTGGCTCAGTCGGCTAGGTCGTGGATTGGCACAAGGGAGACCGCGGTTCGATTCCCGGCTAGTGCGACTTTCGGGCAAGTACCTCTGTGATTCTCACATGTGTTTTTTCACCACGCAATGCTCCTCGAGGAGGGTTTAGACGACCTTCTCGCAGCTAAAATTGCCTAACTCCCACTACCCCCCTCTCAGTAATGGGAGGCCTCCCATCCCTTTCCTTGTCCCTTTCCCAAGTGCTAAGTGCCCATAGTAGTGCCCTTTATAGGAGCCGGACGTAGAGCACTATAATATTTAAAAAAAAATTATATATGGCTATGATCATGACTATGCCCACATATGTTGACTATTTATGGTGTGTTGAGCCTCCTTAACCGCAGGGCTATCGAGGTATTACAACTACTGTAATTCTTATTGTCTATATGAAGTATGCTACTGGAAACACAGTTTGAAATAATTAAATTGTTTAATTGGCCTTACAAGTGATAAATATATTTTCTAAATACTAAATTAAAAAAAAAAATTTAAT
>NW_019379560.1:133327-166796 GCF_000648655.2 Copidosoma floridanum
AATAATAATTATAAAATTAAATTACTTAAAGCTGATACCCACAGGTTATTCGTGTCACAATTTATGATATAAAAGACATAATTAGCGTATACTTACATTAATGACACGTATTAATAGGTATGTTCGGGGACCGAGATTCGGCGCCCAATACTAACCTTCCTTTACTGAAAATACACAGTCGTTGTGTATCATGGTGTTTCGGGCGACCCGGGGTCCGGGGTGGGCCAATCTTGGTCTTGCGAACAAATCTATTATCAAGTTACATTAACAAAATATTTCAATTCCGTTTTCTACGTTTTCTACAGTTTTCTACGTTGTTAATAGTTTTTACTAATCTACAGTAGAAATCTGAAAATTTTGTAGAAAACCCATCCCTGGTCAAGGGATAGTACGGCGGATAGGTCACGCGGTGCTGATTGGTTCCGCTATTTCAGCACTTCCCACTATTTTCCAGTGTATATAGATATACAGTTCTGCGTCTAAGGTCTTCTATTATGATTGCGCTGCCCCTCCGCAGTCCGCACTAGCGCAGTGCAGAGAAAGCGCGATTGTAGAATGGCATTGTGGAGTGGTGTGATGTAAAATGTTATTTACCATTTTAAATTAACCGCCACTGATATGTGCTATAAATGGCGATTATCCCGCCAGCAGTCAAGCAGACAACGTCGGTCTACTTGCTCTTTTTCGTGACATTTTTGCTGTGATCCCGCGCAATCCCGCTAGCAGTAAAGCTGTTATTTCCATTTTTCTTTTTGGCACTTGAAACTATTTTTTTTGGTCTACGTGTTTGTTTACGTCTAGCACAATATGCTTTGTTTACAATCAGAAAATCGGGATTGCGGATCACATTATTACCAGTAAATCGACAGTAGCGCCCCCAACCACGCAACGTTGTCGTCACGTCTTACATATGTAACTGCTGGCGGCGATTGCGGATTACACCCACTGTCATTCAGTGATGGGTATGTATCTTACACCGTGTAATCAATACATTTCTTACAGGTAATTAATGTATGTAAAATGTGTATACTGAAATACGGCGCATCATTAATGTAATTAATTCTCAGAGCTATTTTTTTTCACAAATTAAAATAGATAACAAATTGGTATCTGGATGTATAAACAAATTATTTTTGGTTCCGAAACAACTTAACTTGATTTTTTTATGTGTCCAAAGTCTGAAGTAAACTTGTTATTAATTTTTTAAGAAGTTTAGTATTTATTTGTGTCTTAATATTTGTCTTTAATTCCCTATTGCTAATTGTCACGTAGATATGTGACGTATTTCAAATACGTAACATATCTACGTGATAATTAGCAATAGGGTTGTCTTATTAGAGCATCTAATGTATTTGAGACATCGATCCTCTGCATTCTTAGACTTTCATGTAACTATGTGGCGTCTCACATCTCTCGCGCTTCAGGCTCCACTCGCCAGGTGGCTAAGCCCCTCATAGTTCGCTCCCGTCAAGCGGCGAAATTCCCGCACGATTACTATATAAGCGCGATCGAGATAGTCTTAACCAATACTTCTTCTGTGTGTAAGGCAGGGAGCACGTCATCAGCCTTACTGATGAGTCCTGGCGTGCTCTCGGGACGAAACACCTTTTTCTCTCTTATATATAAGACGACCTCTTCGATCTCTATAACTATACATACTTGCAAACGAAGCGCAAAAATGGGAAAAACAAATTTTGTCTACTGCTTCTGCGTACATCATTTTATCTGCTTATAATATATTTTTATACATGTACGTTATGCAGGGAATAGAAAAATTTAAACAAACCCAGGACACTAGGTGAAATTATAAAAAAAATGGAAAGTATAGTCCATTTTTTTCGAGAACGGTCGTGTACTTATTTGCGCGTATTCAGACGTATACACCAGCGCCATGCATGGAGTTCGCCCCCAGAGCTGTTAAAATCTAAAACAAATTTGATGTATCGATTGCGCGCAATAGAAAATGTTGCAAAAAGTTGCATTACAACTTTTTTGCGCGTGCAATTGTTTAAGAGTTAGGCAGCCCCCAAGTGTTTTTCCCTTATAACTCTTAAACAATTGCACGAGCAAAAAAGTTGTAATGCAACTTTTTGCAGCATTTTCTACGCGCAATCGATACATCAAATTTGTTTTAGATTTTAACAGCTCTGGGGGCGAGCTCCATGGCGCTTATGAACTTAATATCGCCATAACTCAGATAAAAAANGATATATATATATATATATATATATATATATATATATATATATAGATGTACTAACCACAGGGCATTGAACGACAACACGCTTTCTTCACGCCAAAATTCACCTTACTTTTCATATACAATCATCCAATTGATGATAAATATTTGGCTAAGACCCTAATTGATCTATCCTATTACTTTTTTGGACAAAACACAGCCTTAATTATAGGTATTTTGCATAAATGTTTAGCTACCGTTGAATTATGAATGGATCAGCTGTTCGCATCACCGATGAGTGGCTTACCTATTTTCTCACCAGAGGCCGCACAAGCTTGCTGTCGAGTGCGAAATTGCGAATTATCGTGAAGAAAACTAGAAAAGTGATTGAAGCACTTACTTCTATGAGTTGAAAACAAATTTTAAAAAATCTCTTCTTACCTTCAGTAACTTAATAATGGAATCGTGACTTTTCACACGAATGCAATTAGAGCAAGAAATCTCACGGAAATAACTGGAATGCAAAATTTTTTAGGATTGCATTATATATTCAAACCTACATGTTTCTTTTAAATATGTACATGGATAAGAGTTAAAAAGTGGTACATTTTAATTTATTACACAAATACTCTTTCGACTTTTGTCACTTGTCAGCAATTTATTACACAACTATTTAAACAGAGATTTAACATGTATGTACAATATGGATACAATTTATTATGGGCAAAATAAAACATGTTGCACAAAAATTTGGACTCGTAAATTATTTCATTTTTGATTCAAGAAGCGTATGAGTTTTATTTCGCAAACCTGTAGTAGCCTGATAAAAAACATTAAAATTTTTATTCAACATATGTCAAGTAAAACTATAAATACTATTTTATGTGTACATGTCTGTGCTTATAATTCTGCAGACATGAATTTTATTTTATGCAAATAGAACGGATGCTTTTCTTCAAAAAAATCTTTAACCATTTGTTATGATGATTATTTGCAGAATACTCTTTTATCATTATACAGAAAAAATATATATTACAAGAAATTTTCACGTACGTAACAAAATGCCCATTCATCAATTATTTACACATGAAGAGATATTTATAAGTTATTATAACCTTTGTAATTCAACTACATTATTTTTACTAATTTGTACATTCATCCTTTTACTTCAATTATTTCCATAAGTACATAATTAAATATTTACAGCTCATCTATTTATAATATACAACGTCATAGAGTACAAGGCATTGTTTTAATTTTCAATTGATGCATTTCTTCTTTTTTTTTTTTAATTACAAAGAAAATGTTCATTCAACAATATTTCCTGACTCCATTTTCATTATGATGATTTTAATTTTAAATAAATCTTACTGATATAGAAAATAAATACTACCTTATAAACATAAGTTTATCAATAGTGATAAAATATTTGACATCAATATACGTAAAATATTTGATTAATATATAAAAAATTCGAAAAATATACCAAAGCCTCCATGAATAAAATGAATTTACGAACGAAAAAGTACTTTTCTATTTTATTATCAAACGAAATATTGAAATGTCAGTCTCATCTATTGCATTATCTTACATAATTTGCAAGACACTAAAAATTTAGTCATAACTTTCGCGTTGTCGTTCGGGATCTCATTCAGTTGTTTGGTAAAATTTTAATGAATGCTCATTACAATTATTACAAGATTAGAAATANATACACATACCCATGCAGGACTCTTTTGTTGCATAGCCGTAACCTTTCATTCAACTCGGATTAAAATCAGTTAAACTTGTAAAAAAAATAATAATAATAATAATAAAGTTTCAACAAGAATAAACATTTCAACTCCAAATGAAATCGCTGCGATTAATTGTACACAGTTGAAGAAATTACGAATGCAAAAAAGCATCGTGTTAATTGAGATTTTGATAATACTAAAGTTTGTCTCAACTCAAGTATTAAGATGTCTCTTAAAAACTAAACACTTAATGGAAGGATATTTGTGCAATGATTAACTGTAGTATGGAATGTTTCAATATCGACGTACAATGTGACAATAGTATGTACAATTGTCCGTAAACCAACATAATTCCGTTTTGCGTGATTATATACTTTGCGAAAAAGTGCCGCAGTTCACTTTGACTGAGAATCAGACTGGCTGAGTTGCGATTGTTGTTGTTGCTGCTGCTGCTGCTGCTGCTGCGCATGAACTTGCTGTTGAGCTACAGTTTGAAGCCTAACCTGATTAGGTCCCGGACTGGCTCGCGCAGTATTAATAATCGGCTTGACTAAACCTTGCGTTCCTTGCCGTAGTTGCGCTGTGCTTGCTGTTACAACCTGAATCGTACCCTGTTTGATCGCCGCCGCTGCCGCTGATACAGGAATCACGCGCGTCTGCATCTGAGGTTTGGTTATTACAACTTGACTCGGCTGAGTATTCGTTTGTCCTGCCGTCACCTGCCACAACAATATATTTTGTGTGTTACTCACGAATTTCAGATCCATTTATTTATCCATTTTTCATGATAAAACGAAAATAAAATGCAAAACTTACTTGGGCAAACTGTTGAATGCCAGAAACGCCGGCCTGTACGGGTTTCATAACCTGTAGTTGTTGCACAGTCATTGTGCCGGGTAGGCCGGCTTTCTGCTGGACAAGCAAAGGTACGCCACCCTTGGCGGTGACCTGAGCCAACTGCGCCACTTTTTGGCCACTGGCAAGTTTTCGTTGAGCTAAAAGCTGCTGCTGATTGAGCGTCAACGGCCGAAATTGCGTGGCTGCGCGTACTGTGCCTGCCGCTGTTTTGACCACCACGGGTGTACCAGTTGCCGATGTACCCTGCTGTACCTGCAAGCCTGCCTGCGTCGCGTAGACTTGGGCCGCGGCCAAGCCAGCTTGAGACGTCACTTGAACCTGAGCCACCGCCTTACCCTGTTGGAGCTGTTGCTGCTGCTGGCGCTTGAGCAGCGCGGCCATGTCTGCTTCCGAGACCTAAAAATCAATCAGAGCGTTGGCGATGGTTTCTCTTTTTTATCCTCCGATCGCTATTGGGGAGGGAAAAGGTTCATTTACTTGGCGCGTAGCTAGAGTTTGCTTCCCAGCTACTGCTGCCTGTTGCTGAGCAATAACTGCACCGACGCTCCCTCCTGAAGCGATAGTGGCAGCAGCTATAGCAGCTTGTTGCTGCTTCAAGAGCACAGCATTGCGCTGCTGTGCAGTGGCGGCCGAAACCGCGACAGACATCTTTTGTCCCCCGGCAGCTTGGACTTGGGCCTGCATGACTTTGAGCTGTTGCTGCTGACGCAACTGCTGCTGCTGCTTGATGTACTGAATTTGAGCGGGCGTTAGGTTCTTGTTGGCTGCGTTCACGGCGTAGCTTATAAGATTATTCTTTTGGGCCAATACTGCGGCATTTTGTGCCGTGGCTACGAGCCTTTGGCCCAAATTGGTCACAATAGTCGTCGGCGTGCTACCCTGGAGTCCTAACGCGGTGCCCCCAGCCCCTGTTACCGCAACGCGAGCTTTGCCACTGGGGCTCACCATGCTCGGTGAGTTTGCCGCAGCAGCTACATTGCCGACCGCCTTCATTGCTCCGATACCGCTCGCTGAGGGTCCGGGACTCGTAGATACTTGTTGACCTTGCTGCTGCGCTTGAACGTTTTGTTGGGCCTGCTGCGCGATGATCTGTTGCTGCTGGACGAGGCGCGCTGCCGTTTGCTGCTGCTGTTCTGTTGTTATTGTCTGAAATTGAGTAAACGTGTACGAATATGCATTATCGGTGTCTTTTTTGCTCTGTGTTGAGATTTGATGTTAGAAAAAAGATAAAATAAATGATCTTGGTGTGAAAAAAAAAATAAGATGGAGAAAGAAAGGAAAAATTGACGTTGTAGTGTAGTTAGAAGTAAATACAGGAACCATTAATGACGAAAATCGTAACGCTAACATTTTTGACATGAAGTGTTACACATTAAACACTTATAAATATAGTATATTACACTATTGTACATACAATTGCGTAATTTATTTTCGAAGTTGACCCTACATGATCGAAATTTAGTTTAACTTAAATAAAAGGCCAAAGAAGAGGTAGAAGAGGACTATATCTTGTCAGAGTTGGTGATAAGGTCCCTTAGTGTTATAATCTTATTATTTTCTTGTCTAAAATAAAATCACAATTATGTTATGATTTTTATATCTTTTCATTATATAATTATAAATACGAAAANCGATTTCCCATTTATTTGCATTAAACAAAAAATATATATTTAATATGATACAGTCATGAGAGTCTAATAATTGTTGTCTGTCATCACGAAATGCATACAAATAATAAAATAACGAAAGAAATTCATTTACAAAAGGGGTCCCTTAGTGTTATAATCTTATTATTTTCTTGTCTAAAATAAAATCACAATTATGTTATGATTTTTATATCTTTTCATTATATAATTATAAATACGAAAAAATCAACAGGTTGAGTGATATTTTGACTAACGTTACTTAGCTCAATATTTTAAAGATTCTGTTTTAAGATACTTTATTACATAGAAAAAAATGAAATAAAATAAATAATGAAAAAAAACTCGTACGTCACAAAAAAAAAGTGCTTATTTACGTACTCGGCATGTACTATTACTAAGTGAAAAAATTAATAAAAAATTTGTTTTATTTACATGAAAGATGCGTTACTTGTTGGAGCAACGCGAGATACACGTCAACAAAATTAGAACCACGTAGCATTGAGAAAACTTACCGAAGCGGCAGCATTTTTCAGCCTTTCCTTTTCTTTTTGCTCTTTTATTCTCTCGTTTTTTTGAATAATGACTTCAACCGGCGTCAGTGGATTATCGTAATTGATACCACTGTCGGCCAGAACAGCTGCGTGCTTTGGATTCTTCATTATCGGATTTACCGACAAAGGCCTCGTCGTGAGCGAGCGTTTGTTAGACACCGATCTAATGATATCGAATCTCTGAGAGCACATATTTGAGAAGAAATTATTCTTATCTTGATTGTACAACTGCGACGTACGCATCGGTCGATTGATCTTGCTTTGATACTGAAATTAATCAAAAGATTTGACAAAATTAAACAGTGTATCCTAGAAAACAAGAGAGCAAAGAGATTCATTACCTCAACCACTTGTGGAGCCTTGCAGATGCTCTTTTGTTTCTTCTGCTTCTTTGAAGTCGTATCAGCGTAGAGCAGCTTGCCCTCCTCTCGTGGCACGATAATGGAGTCGTACCTTATCCTGCACTGCTTAGTTGACCTGTAGATCCTCGAGACGTTGTTGACGATATCAGCCACTAGGTCCCAATTGGCAGAGTGACCAGGCGACGGGGTCAATAGATTCAGGTTCAAGCCTTGATAGATCTGAATAGCCTGAAGCAGGGCCCAGTCCTCGTGGATCATCCATTCGAGGAATGGCTCTGGATCGCCATTGGATTTCATTGTAGGCGACGGCTTCATGCCACTACCCATTGCCAAGGGCGGTCTCATCATGTTACGATATTTATGCAACTTGAGATCTCGGCGCATTTTCGACATTGCTGGGGCTGGTCTGTCAAAGAGCGACCTCGGAGCATACACCGAGTCATCTTTGTGTCTCACCTTAGGTGGTCGACGACCTGAGACAATGGAAAATTCGTCGTTCAACATGACCGGGGGATTATCGCAAGAGACTGATCTGACGTCTGAATTTAAAGTACTGGGTTTAATGCGAGTTCACAACTCGGGTAAATTATTTGATTTTTTATAAGAGCATCTCTTACTATCTTTATTGTCACTGTGTCCAGTTTCGATTCGAGGTCTCTTCAAATCCTTTTTCACGTAAATTGGCGGCAATTGCGATTCCGGCATTGGAGTACCATCGTAGAGGAAGCCCAGGGAGTAATCGATGTACACGTCATTGTCGGACGTGGGGGGAGTTGGTGGACACCACATCTGATTAAAAGATGAAAAAAGCTTATGTCATTGCTACTGCTGTTACACTTATCGTAACGCAACGAGTCGTCATTAGATCACTATTTATCTTACAATGAAAATGTGCTCACACTATTTGTTAACAATTTTACGTCACATGTAAGAAAAAAATGCATTAGTGACTAATACATACTACAAAAGCGTGCAATAAGGTTAAAAAAAAAAGTTTTAATAAGTGAAGTTAAGGTATGATTTTTGTCATATACTAACCGGCATTTGCTCCATGGTGTTATCTGATAACCAAATCTGTAAATTGCAACATGAAGTGAGTTTAAAATTTTTTTTTCAGCAAATTAATTCATTTTGTATATTATGTACAAGATGGAATAATCTTCGGTCTCCTGACATATTTGCTCCTGGTACTGATCAGAATTGGAAAGTTATAAAAAATAGTTTTACGAGGTCATTTGCAATGAATCGAAAATTCAACAAATAGAACATAATGAAAAAATATTTTAAGTATCAATGAAACTTGAAAAATGATTGAAAAAAGTATAAAATAATGATTTAATGCAAGAGTTACACACTTAATATTGTTCTACTTGATGATAGCATGAATTGAAAGAGGCAATTATATAACTTTATGTTATAGAATGCATTTAATTCATTTATTATTGGCAGCAAAATGAACATTTAAAAAAAATATTGCTGCAAGTTCTCCAATTAAATTAATTTAAAAAGTGAATTTAAAAAAAAAAGGAAAATCGACTTTGACTATTACAATTCCTATTAATCTTAGAATCCTGTTGAATGTTTTTAAAAAAAAGATGAGTAAAAAAATATTGAGTGATACTCGCAATTTTTAGTAAAAAAAGGGAGAATAAGGATTAAATAGGATAATCCTCATCTAGTTCGTTCAAAGACTCATCCCATTTTAACGTATCCCGATGAATTTTAAGATATAATTGTCAGAAATAATCCTCGTGAACGCTCATATTTGTGCCTGCTTATATCTTGGCTCTATCCAAGTTTGGAATGGCAAAGGCAGTGTTTTGGTGCCATTTTAAATAAATTTAGTAATTTGAATGTTTGACTTAAGTTGTTTTGATCAACAAAAAATTACTAGGAGAGAAAAACAATCTATGCGTTACTGTGCGGTCATGACAGCCTTGCCACACCAAACTGATAGTGATGCAAAAAACGTGCAAGAAAAATTTTAAAATATAAACAAGCACACTGAGCAAAAATTATTGACACCAAAACGGAACTGAACCTTTGATCGAACAGACTTGGAAATGTCACCAAGAAATAAGAAAACACGTTATATTTTTTGTTCGTTCATAGCAAGGAATATTTCGTTTATTTCCTTTTCTTTTAAGGCTAAATTCGATCATACAAAATACAAGCACGCAACTTATGAACTATATGTAACCATTCTCTGTTAATATATAACTAATTAATCAGTAGGAAACAACTTTCGCTCAGATTAAACAATCGCAGGCGTCGAGAAACGTGACCTTTTTAGTTGTTAGATTTTTTGGATACACTACACGCGAAATCGTATTTGTACACGAGAGAGAGAGAGAGAGAGAGAGAGAGAGAGAGAGAGAGAGAGAGAAAAGATAGAAATCCAAAAATTCTATTAAATACTTTCGACACTGCTTTCAAAGTATCTTAAAACACGATGTATAGCTAAAAACATCGTTTAAATCTTTTCTTATTTTGTCACCCCGATTTCCCATTTATTTGCATTAAACAAAAAATATATATTTAATATGATACAGTCATGAGAGTCTAATAATTGTTGTCTGTCATCACGAAATGCATACAAATAATAAAATAACGAAAGAAATTCATTTACAAAAGGGCCGAAGAACAAGGGTGAGAATATAAAAACAGTTACAACTAACAACGCAACGTCGTTAAAAAAAAAAACAAAAAACATCAAATTATTACTAATTAAATATATTCATACATTTTATTTCAAAGCTCTGTTTTCGAATCGCTTGAACCTTAACAATTAATCAATTGTATTTATCATTGTTATGTACATCAAAGGCAGGCGCGTTTCTCTTTTGTCTATTAATATTACAAAATAAAACGAGAAAACGCGTTACGCCCATTGTCAACTTGCGAGTGCTGGCATGAGAATATATGTATATATTCATGACCTTAGACTTGAATACCATAGAGACTACAAGACATTGCGTTTATGTTTTTTACCTCAACTATTTCGTTTATAATACAACAGACTTCGTAAATATGCATATATTAATATTTATGTAGTCATCGGCGCAGAATTAGGAGAGTCAGAGTAGAGCTCGATCGCTGAGCAGAACTGTCTGTCCTCTTCGATCAGTCGTCGCGCACTTGATATACTTATTCAGTCATTCAGTGATTTTTATATTGCTGGGTTATTTAATTTGTCATTTGTCGAAGCAGATGCGGATGTGGAAGAAAGAGGAGGAACGGAGGAGGCCGCGTTCAAACGAGCCGACCTCTTAGGCGGAATTTTTTCGTCGTCTTCCAACTCGACCGACGCAATCCTCGGGCTGCTAGTCGCTGGTTTGGCCATTACCACCGACTGATTGCTCTGGGAGCGAGTGCGCTTAAAACGCTTGCTCGGGAGCATTTCCACGTCGTCTAACTCAGACTCGTTATCCACATCCGTAGCTGGCATCGGATTGCCGCTGCTGCTGCTGCTACTATTGCTGCTACTATCCTCGATGCTTGCTGCTGTTAAGGCTCTCATGGCTTGGTGAGCTGCTGCTCTGCTTGGTCTCGAGGATCTCGGGCTGTTGTTGATGACCGAGATTTCGGAGGTAGGCTTTGTTTTCTGCGGCGTGCTCAGACCGTATCCTGCTTTGGAGCTGTTACTCTTCGTGTCGAGGCTAAGAATGGCCACGACCTTGGCCGTGCGTTGAGGCTTCTCGTGCACCGGGAGCACTGGCTCGTCCAAGTCTAACGAGTTGCCGTTCGAGTTCGCACTGTCCACTATCTCCTCAGCATCCGTCAACAATTCTTGAACCAGTGGAGCTGGTACGGGTGGCGGAGTTGGCGGTGATGATGGCGGTGGCGGTGGTGATGGTGGAGTTGATGGTCGCGGTGGCGATGGCTGTGGCTGTTGAGCTTCGGCTAGGCTCTTGGGCGTTACGTACTCTGCCAGTGGTTGCGCGAGGGGGGATGATGGTAACGCTTTGCGGATCGATGGCACCTGATGATGTTGCCTCAACTTTGGAATGGATGGCAACGATCTCGGCACAGGTAAATAATTATCTAGGCTTGTTCTCGGCATCTTGGCTGCCAACTGCTGCTCTGGCGAAGGCATCGGCGTGTCAGGCCTTCGCTTGGAGATCACACGGTTGATGGTCAGGCTCTCGGTCAAGGCTGGATCGCGCACAAGACCTCTGCTTTGCGGCACAACGATTTCCTTGCGTTCCAAGGCAAGACGATCGGACATCTTGATGTAGGTCGTCGAGCGGGCTCGGCGCACCCCGATCGGAGGCGAGGGCGGCACGACGAAGCCGTTGTCTACGGGAATTCGAGGACTCCGTGGGCCGAGCTTCATTAGCCCAGATGGAGAGCAAAAATTACCGCTGTTGCTACACTCGGCGTCCGAGCTGTTACCGTTGTTACTGTGGTTATTGTGGTTACCCGACAGGGACCTTGTCACTGGACGGACGGCGTAAAAGACGGGCATTGGCGTATCGGGCCGACGACGCAACCCCGCAACTACTCCTGGTTTGGCGATCAAGCTCTGCTGGAAGCGTCGGTTCAGAGGGTTTGGCACCTGCTGAACGTTCGAGCGCGCACGCGGTTGCTCAAGCAACGGTATGTCAACCAAACTGCTGTGTTTCTCGATTCTCGCTTCGATCATAGAACCGCCACTTTCGATCGAGTTGCTGGTTTTCATGAGTTGTGGTTCGATTGGCTTTACGACATTCGCTTTTGTTGCTGTGCTGCTGTTGTTGTTGCTACTCGATTCAGATGAAGTTTCTGCGCTGCAATTAACTCGCGACCGTCTTGTTGTCACTCCCAAAACTGACGTTGACTCTATTTTAATGGACTGCTTGGACTCTGGGAGTACCAGCGCGTGGGGAGATTTTAAATTCGACGCTGGAAGTTTCTTCGCCACAGGAACATCGTTTTCAGAGGTGGGTTTCTCCTGCGACGGCGAAGTGAAAGATTCGTTAGGTCTATCTGGGCTTGTAATTTTCTCCGTCGTGATTTTCGGTGTCTCGAAACTCAAATCGGCAGACGTTGGCCCGTCCACCACCGTGGGCTGTCTCTCAGGGCTCTTGAGCTTATCGGATGGCCTTTTACTTGAATTCATGGCTATATCACTCGATGCCGTTGTATTATTTTTGGAATGTAACTCATCGGACGTTTGTACTTTGGTTGGATCTTTCGAGCGAGTGATTTTCATTCTTACAGGCGGCTGCTCATCGCCGTCGGCGATTTTTTTCGTAGATTCGATCTTGGACACGAAAATTGGAGCTTTTTCTTTCTCATTTGTAGTAATGGCAGCATTAGCAGTAGGAACAACAATTGATTGATCCGACGGCGCTTCTGGTGCGTTGATAGTTTTTTCTTTGGTTTTGGTGTCTGAAGCTAATCGCGCCGACGACCTAGTCATCTTACCTTTCGTCAGCTGCTCGTTTTGGACATTTTCAGCGGCAACCTTACAAGAACCACTGCTAGACGCTTCTGCAACAACTGATACCGTCGACTCAATACTCGGAGTTTTTATCTTGTCAGCGGCTTTCGCCTTCTCCACGGGTCTATGGTCTATCGTTTTGTTTTTAGATTCAGAAGAAGTTACCTGTTGTTTATGCGTCATCTCTGTGGATCGAGCAGCAGCAGCAGCAGCAGCAGCTGAGCGGGTACTCTTGGTAAACCTCGAACTTGAACTGAGAATCGGACTGGCCCTGAGCGGAGACTGCTCTCTGACGGATGGAACGTCGTTTTCGCAAATTTCCCTCTCTGGAGAAAATTCTTCGATGTCCATCGGCGACAACAACAAATGGTGATCTTGATCCGAGCCACTGCTCAGTTTCTCAGGAGACTTCATCTGTTGGGACTCTCGCAAGTCAGGCGGCACAACCATTACTATCGCTGGTTTAATTTTTGGTTCAGTCACGCGAGCTCGACCGTACGAGCGCGTTATTTTGGCTTTTCTCAAGCTGAGAATCGGACTGGGAGAGCGTTCCTTTTCAAACAGATACGATTCACTTGGTTTCTCGGAACTTTCAAACTGTTCATAGTTTTCTGGTATTGGTGGTGCTTTTGTCACTTCGTCCTCTTTGTTTGGTACATCACTTGTTACAATCGCATTCTTGGGCCTAAGTGGTTCTTCTAAAAGTCTAGCGTTAACGATACTATTACTTTCTACACTTTTTTTATGTTTGCTACTAGTATCGTTAATATCACAGATTTCCAACTCCTCTTTACTATCAACACTGAGCGACATGACTTTTTTATCATTGGGCGATCGTCCCAACTTGTTGCTAGACCTAGTGGAATACGTTATTGAATTAGATTCAACAATCGATTGCGATTGCTTTCTTGTCCGGCCACATTTGTTAGGCGTACCGACGACGTGATCCTTGCTTTCGGTCTGCTGAGCTTCTTGACCAGTCGGTATAATTGTTTTTTGGCACGTCGATTTGACTTCGTTCACGATTACGTTAGGTAAACCGCATGCAACTTTCTCTTTATCAGACGATTTATTACTAAAACGAGACGAACGTCTTGTTCTTATTTCTACCGTATTATCGTTTTTTTCGATGCCAGTCTCATGCAGTTCTGTGTCGTCTTCGACGCTCATGTTTTCATCTGCACTTGAATTCGTGGAAGTATCGTTGATTTTTCTCGTCGAATTGTCGCGGTAGTCGGAAACAGTTTTGGCATCACTATCATCCGCTATTTCGGATAAACTGTGTTTTGATTTTCTTGATCTGTGACGAGATTTACCCTCCGGCAATAAGGGACTGACATCTAGAGTCCACAAGTTAATTTTGACGTCTCCTCTCGATCTCGTTCTTGGACTATTAAGATCCAAGTGATTCTTTTTCACTTTAAGGAGTATGCTATTTTTCTTTCGCCTTTTCGCGATTCTGCCACCGATTTCGTCTTCTTCTGAATTGTCTTCCTCGTCTTCGTTATCGTCTTTGTCAGAAGTATCAGTTTGATTGGACTTACGTTCTTCATCCGAACTGGTACCTACCTCCTCGGCGATGTCTTCGTCGTTTGACTCGGAGTTGGACATCGACACGGTCTCCGACTCACTCTCTGAAGACACCGCCGACGAACTACCCTCTTTCTCCTCCTCTACATTTCTATAATGACACGACCTAATTCTAGTCTGTCTCCTACTCTGACGCGCAGACAGTCTTCGATTTTCTCGCACGCGTCGCTTAATAGTAGCGCTTGGCCGCGATGGCCTCCTACCCTTACCCCGTCGCCTAGAATTGCTTGAATTATTAACCTGATTTTGAGCATCCTCGCGTGTGAAAGTAATTGGGTTCTCGTCGTCGTCCGTCATGCGCATCTGGCGCTCTTCTTCCTCACGCATAGCACGCAGCCTGTCAAGTTCCCATTCCTTCTTTTGTTCTTCAAGTTCGCGCTCGGCAGCCGCAAGTTGAGCAGCAGAGAACATACCGTCCGACTCTTCGACAAAGCGCATGGCGAAGCGCTCAATGGGAGTTAGCTAAATAAAAAAAAAAAAAAAAAAAAAAAAAAAAAAAAAAAAAAAAAAAAAANAAAAAAAAAAAACCAAAAAAAAAAAGTACATAAATCAATTGGTATGTTAATAATAATTAATAATGAATTGTTATCGTAATCGTCATCGTTAGATTATATTTTCAAAACGATTCTACGGTTGTATCTCTAGACAGGATACGCAGGTCATATGATTTCCACTTAAAACCCACGAGTTTTAATAGAGAAACTTTATTATCTCGCTTATGGTATTATAACAAAAACAGTAATAATTAACAGTTTTGTGGTCGGAAGCGAGTACTGCGATATCACAGTTTGCTGATACCTGAAGTAAAAAATGTACATTACCTGAGAAACGAGATTTCGAACTTCCATCTCAGCTTTGCTGATCTGTGCTTCATCGTTATCGGCATCATCCACGGGGATATTTTCGTCAAACTCAGCTAAGTCCGCCACAGCTTCTGCCTTAGCAGTTTTGGCAGCTTGCACGTCAAGATCTTCTTCAACTGCAGCCAAAGCACTTTCCAATGCACCCATTGCTGTTTTTTCATCTGATTGAGTCGTTTCTTTCTGCAAATTCCTCTCTCTATCCTTACTTTGCTCCAGTACTTCAGCCATTCGCTCTGAAGCATCGGTCTCGGATTGATCGACATTGAACAGATCTTGAATCGTAGACTGTTTTTAAAAATAAAAACATCAGTTTCAATACCCTTTAAAACGTCAAATAAATAAAAAATCCATGACATACGCTTTTGAAGTAGGCAGTGGTGAAATTTCCTCCTTCTATCGCAAGATCTCCAAGCAACCTCTTCTGATTGGCTTTCTTCAAAATGTTTTCTTCCACGGTCCTTTCACTGATCAATCTGTAAATGTGAACATCCCTAGTTTGCCCTATCCTGTGACACCTGTCTTGTGCTTGAGCATCCATGGTAGGATTCCAGTCACTATCGTAAAACACCACTGTATCGGCACCGGTCAAGTTAACACCGATACCGCCAGATCTTGTTGATAGAATAAAGCAGAAAATCCTCTTGTCGTTGTTGAAGCGTTCCATCAAAACCTACAATAAAAAAAAATGTAAATTAATGAAATCAATTGTTGTTGATGAAGAGCAGATTTTTTAAAAAGCCAAACATACTTGTCGTTGATCGACACGCGTGGCACCGTCGAGTCTGAGGTAAATGTAACCGTGGTAATTTAGGAAGGCTTCAAGCACGTCTAGCATCCTGGTCATTTGGGTGAAGATCAACACTCTGTGATCACCGTATTTCAGTTTTCTTAGCAATAAATCTAGCGACTGTAATTTTCCACAGTCGTACTGAATCAGTCTCACATCCGGGAATTGTGTTTGCATCGACCTCGTGATTGGATGGAACAGTGACACCTTTGACGACAAATGATGATTCAACTCGAGCTCGAGACGTTGATTTTGCCAGAGTTTGGACGGTGAAGGATGCGAGACGTGAAAACGAGGTCGCGACGCCTGCGCCGCTGGTACGTAGATCATAAATTTATCAAAGATATCTTTCATCTCTTCTACAACCTGCTCGATGGATTTAATAGCTTTAGACAAACTTTCGGTGCACGCAAAGTACTGCCGACGCGTGCGAACAGACTGCTTTGCCGAAGCGCAATTAAACCAGCTGTTAGGCCATTCGCAACCTTTTGCTGGTTGTGTTACTTTTAACGTAGAAAATAGATCTTTACCATACAATGGAAAAGCAGCACATTTTTTCTCATTCACGTTAGCCAGTGTTTTTAGCTTGGCGTGGAGTTTCTGTTGCCTCATCAATTCTAATTCCGGCTGTAACGTAAGTTAAATCAATTACTCCAATGAAAACATTTAATTATCTCTTAATAGAAAAAAAAAAGTAACGTACCAAGTAAAACTCAGACTTTGGAATTTCTTTAGTTGGATTTTTCTCGGAATTTTTTTGGATGTTTCTCACCGCACGGATTTGTTGCGACTGTACTTGAACTTGGCCGGTAGACTGTGACGTCGATATGTTGAGAGGCGAAACTCGCATAACAGGTTTGTTGACTATTCCTCCAGTCGACGTGACAACGTTGCCGATAACTTTGTTGACCGACATCGACGACAAGCCCGGCCTGTGCTTTTGCGGAAGAACATGCAACCTCTGACCGCTCGGCGTTATAACTGGGAAAGAAACTGAAAATACATAACATGCTTAAAGATGACACTTATTTTTCACGATATGGTTCATTGTGATGTATCCTTACGAGCATTGGATGTCTGATTTGGATTCGTTAGGATAAGGTGATTGCCAGTTGACGTCTGAACCAAGCGAGCAAAACTGGCTTTTTCGCCCTGTTTTACCGTGTAAATTAATTTCTGAGTTCCATCTCTGGTGTTTTCAGTACTGACGCTGATTTTGTGCGTACTAATATTCGCCGATGTTGGTGTTGCTGATGCAGTTCCATGCACACTTTGAGGAACCGTTTGTACTGGAATTGCTACAATCATAAGTTGTAAGATTTAAATTATAAGCCATTAGATTATTCGTTCAAACGATGTATACTCAGCATTAGAATGCTCATTTGATTATATAAGTTTAAAAATGAACAAGCTGGTTCGAGTACGTTTGATCTCGCACTACTGCAAAAGCGTTTGCAACAATACAATCACTGATCGATAGTGCTTTCGAATTTCACACATTCATAGCGTACTATATTACCTTTAACGCCACCCTGATGTGGAACCAACTGAAGAGAGAAACCTTGCATTTGCTGTCCACCAGCCACTTTTAACGTTACACCTACGGAAAAAATTTTTATGTAAAATTTTGTTTTGTTTATAATTTTAACGTTGTTAATACCAAGACAGAAGTATGACTGTTCAAATTACCTTGGCCAGTAGGAGTTTGACTGTTTGCAGATCTCACTAAGGGCGACGTCCCTACTCGAGGAGTCGGTAAAATACCAGGAAAACTTTTCATTTTCATCTGTTGCGCATTTAGTTGTGGGGCAGTATTTGCTTTGCTCACTTGATTCGACAACCGAACATGGATTTTTATCTTCCCTGATGGACACCTTGGAGGAGGCTCTGGGTAACTGTCAATCTCTTCGATAAGTTTTCTCGGTGTTTTTAACTTCTTTAGTCTGTGAGCCACAAATGCAGTGACGGTAAATTCTAGGTCAACGAGGTGCAGGTTCAAGCAGGAAAGGTTAATGTGCTGAAAATTGCGTCACATGTTATTTACTTTATAACACATTTGCATACAAGTTGTGTTACTCAATAATTTGTAAAATTAAATTTGTCCTATTGGTTTTATTGTATCAAAGCGCCCTTGAACTAAACAAATTGTATCATTTAGTTTTACAATGCTTTGAATCAATTTTCCCATGCTTTTCGAGACTGTTCCACATGGAACTCGTAGAATCAGTGGATTAGTTAACATGGGATTTCCGATTTATTGAAGGGCTAACCAAGGACAAAGTGCATTCGAATGAAATGATCTCTTGACGTGATGTTTACCTTGAAAGGATCGTAGTCAAGAGCGCTCCATGCCAAAGATGCGGTGTAAAAATCGATTCCATCCATTTGAAATGGCGAAACTGTCGGTCGCACTTCAAACAGATTTGGGTGATTGCACACTTTGCGCAGTTGCATAAGAACGTTCATGACACTCAGCAAGTTTCCGCTAGCTAAGGTCTCTTTCGTTCTGAAATTTAGAACGAGATTATTGAGCGACGTACATTTATAACGCAATAAGACGTACGAATGTGAGATGAATATTACTCACTTTGCTCTTGACATGAAATCATCGTACAGATACCTCTGTCGCTTCGATAGTCTGCAAACCACGACATGCTCGTATTTTTTTGGTAACTGTTTTTCTACCTCACATTTTAACCTCCTTAATAGAAATGGTCGTAAAACCTACAAATATTTGTATATATTGTATATATAACAACAGATAATTCATTAAAGGTTGCTTATTGAAAAATGTTTCTTTAGACAGGATACACACGCTGTATTATTTCCACTTCAACGCATGAGTTTTTATAAAGAAGGTTTAGTTTATCGCCAATAAATATAAAAACGAATACAGTTGCAGAGACGTACAGTATCGTTGTCGGTGGCGAAATCAAATTTGGCAAAGCTATAGAAAATCACTACTAACCTTGTGGAGACGTCTAATGATGTTTTCGTTGTATTCGCTATTCCCTTCGATCATGCCAGTTACAGGATTGCTAAACCATTCTTTGAACTCTCGATGCGACTGGAAAACATTTGGCATGAGGAAATGCATTAGAGACCACAACTCCATCAGATTGTTCTGTAAGGGAGTTCCAGTCAACAACAGTCGCCTTTGCGTTTGAAAGTTCAACAACAACTGCCACCTCTGAGATTTAAAATTTTTAATATTCTGTGCTTCGTCCAAAATGAGGTACTTCCATTTTTTTCTTCTGAAGCTTTGATGATCTTGTATCACAAGTTTGTATGACGTGATGCATACGTGAAAAGCGTTTGGTTTCGTCCATCCCATTCGTTTTTGTTTCCTCTCTTTTTGAGAACCGTAATAAGTCAAGATTTTAAAACCAGGACACCACTTTTTGCACTCCATTTCCCAGTTAAGCATCACAGACGTCGGTACTATAATTAAATGTGGACCCCAGTTGCCTTTTTCGCAAGCCAAATGCGCCAAGAGAGCTATTGTCTGGATTGTTTTACCCAAACCCATTTCGTCGGCAAGAATACCATTTAATTTTCGTTCGTACATCGTGACGAGCCAATCCAATCCGATATGTTGATATTCACGCAGAGAGTGTTTTAATAAAAATGGAATCTTGGTCACGACCTAAAAATACATTTGATTGCTTGTTATGTACGTTTTGAGAAAGAAGAAGAAGAAAAAAAAAAAAAAAAAAAAACATTGCTATCATGAAATTTGTAGCAATCACAATTTCTTAACAAATTAGATTTTTATCAAATTTGTATTACATGGTGATTGCACGTCTTTCTACCTTCCTGAAATAGTAGTTTGATATTCATAATGCACAAACTCCTTGGATGAGAAGGTATAAAAACAAAATTTGAAATTTACAATCGCCAAAGGAACTTTTACATCAACAATTACTTTCTTTATATACTTAATTAGCAATTGCAATAAATTAATATATTCATATATTCGACAATTTTTTTTTTTTTTTCATTAATATATTCGGCAAATATTGTGATTAGATAGGGATTGAGACCGAAACCAAATGTTGCTGGGTTACAGGTTCGTTCCTCTAATACACAATTCACTGATTAAAATATATAACTAATAATCAAATAACTCAAGTTTTAGAGCTTAAAATTTTTTACAACTCACACTGGTAGTCAGAAGGGTATTTCCTTTTGGCTGTATACTTTCGGCTATAGCTGCGACCGAATCCATTTCATTTTGTTTCTCAGACGTCTCATTGAAACTTTTGTTTTCATCGGATATATCTTCGAGTAACGACTTCAAACCAATAGTGGTATCATCATCACTTTGAGTTTGGGAATTATTTTGTACGTCATCTTCGTCCTCTGTTTCGTTCTCAGATTCCGAATCGTCTTCTTCATCTTCATCTTTTCCCGATTCTATGAATAAATTGTCTTTAGTTTAACTTGCGCAAGAATGAGATTGACTTTAACATTATGGTAGTATTAGTAAATCAGACAAATGCCTCGAACAAGCTATCATGAGGAAGCCTTCAATGATCGGTAATTTATCATCATGTTCATTAAAGAATATCTGTTTCAAAAATAAAGTTTTATTAAAAAATTATGTGTACCTTCATCACTGTCCTCAAGCTCCATAGTAGTTTCAGAAGTAGCACCGTATTTTTCCATTAATTGTTCAATTGACATTTCATTTTCAGCCTGGGATTAAAATCATAATTAGAAATCTAATATCGTTTGAGTTCTGCTAATAACAATCGAAAATTTAAATGAAAATTTAAAAATGATTATTCAGAGCCGGTGGGATGATAAATCGGGCTTTTAATTTCAATGAGTTTCCATAAAAAGTTTAAATTAAATAACGTTCAGGTTATCAACTCATGGGCTCTGAACGACTCTGGCGTTTGAACGAAGAGTTATCACTTACATTCAACTCGTCGATTTCTTGCTTGTGATCAATGTTCTTTTCAGATTGTTCTTGCTTTTGAATGGTGTCTTCGTCATCAGAAGATAACTCTGAAGCCACTGTAAAGTCTGTATCTTTTGTTCCATCACTTTCTTCTTCCACGACTTCCCTTAGTTCGGGAGATAAACTCATATCTCTTTCTTCAAGATAATTAGGCGGCAGTTCTCTAAGAAAGTCTTCTAAAGGAAGTTCCGATTCCTTTTTTAGAAGTTCTACTTCTTCTTTGTGATTCGACTTTATTTCTTCTTCTGCCTTTGCTATCGTTTCTTCATCGTCATCCGAATCTTGATTTGGCTTGAAATCGTCTATATAGTAAACAAAATTAAGTGTACAGCAAACTGTTCGTGATATTACAAAAAGAAGAAACTTTGATGACCAAACGAAACACACCATCGGAATGCTTTTCAGCCGGTAGGGGAGAAGATATTCGAGAACTGTGTATCGACGCTGGCGTACTCTGGTTACCTTCAGTTTTGTTTAAGCCTTCCGTTAACCACGTTGAATATTTCTCGGTTTGATCAACGATAAAATTCAAGTGTTGATCCAGTGCTTTCTTCCTTTTTTCTTCTAGCCTAGTTTGTTGCTTATATTCTACCAACTGCAACACATAATTTATGCATAAATTCGAGAGCTATAGCAACAATAATTCGTAGAATTAATTTTATAGCAATGTATCTAGATCAATATTCAACCAAATCTGAACCAAGATGGTTTACGAATCATTTTTTAGATTTTTTATGTTCCCACAACGAGCACACAGTTACAACACTGAAATTTGCAAATGCCGGCTTATTGTGTGGGGTAATTAAAAACAATTTATTGAAAGTTCAAAAATTAGTGATAATAGTAATGACCTTTTCAACATTAGCCCAAAACGTTTTAATTTCTTTCGCAATGAAGCCAGCAATCTTCTTTAACCTGAGTTCTTCCAACTTCTCAGCCTTCTGAGCTTGTAAAGCTTTTTCTTGGAAGTATTTTTGGACCATCCGTGCGCATTTTTTCGCTGCTGACTTTTTCCATTTTCTTTCTTGTGCGAAATCTGTTGAGAGCCACACCATTTCTTCCAGCAGATAGTCCCAATGAGTTTTCGGTCGAGGAGGTTCTTGAACTTTGGGTAACCTTTTTTCCGACCATAAGCCTTCCCTTTGTAATTCTGCGATCCTCTGCATGACATAAGCCTCCTGTCAATGAGAAAATCATTAATTTAATTCAAAGCGCTACAATCGTTAAATATTTAAAAACTCGGAATTGAAATGATTAGTTGGTGCTCAAAACATTTGATGAGCACTGGGTATGAAAAAGAGAACTCGCCTGTTTGGCTTTTTCGACAATTTGTTCTTGATTACTGACAGTATCACAGGAAGATGACGCTATCGACGAAGGAGATAATTTTACAAGTTTAACTACGGGTTGAGCAGACGAAATCGGAGGAGTGCCAAGAAGCTTATCTGCTGGATTAGACGTTGGTGTCTTGTCCGATACAGGATTATTTGCTGTCGCTGTATTGGACTTGGGCGAATCAATAACGACCGGTGTGCTACCTGTAAAAATAATTTTAATTCACACACTTTATAATTGATGACTTATACATGCTTTGTAATGAAATTGAAGACCACTTGTATTGCAACACGAAAAGCCGAGACCTGTACTTTTTTTAATGCTCTACAATGGAGAAATTATAGCTTTGCTTATCTATTTACTTTAGAGAATTTACATTCGAGTTATAATAGAAACATAGACTCTCATATCAACATTAATAACATACACCAATTTCTTAGCTATCTTAGATTAAAATGTTTCAAAGCACCCTTAGGACAAACAATTAGTAGTGTTGTTTAGCCTTACACAAATGCTTGATTTTTTTTCCCCTATATTAGGTAAAACTGTTCCATGATAATCAGCTGGAATCAGCATTACCAATAATACGGGATTCTTCAAGTTAAAATAAAAGAATTATGAATAAATTGTCATGAGAAATAAAAAAAAGTTGAAGTGATCTCTGCGTAGTAGGAAACTATAACACCAAGTACTAACAGAACAATCTTTAAGTGTCCTTGCATGATGCAGTTTTGGGTGCCTAGATACACTACCAAAAGTATCAAGTGCTACTAAAATAATTTGGACTCAAAAATTAAGCAAAAGATAAGTATGGCAAAATCATATTGACTAATGATAAATGAACAAAAAATGTTTTTATAAATAGTAAAAAGAATTTTTTTTTTTTGACTACACAAGTGACATGATAAACAAAATTGCATTGATGCATAAACTCTTATAAAGTTAACGCATTAACAGTTATAGTAACAAAAAAAGTCATAACATCCACAATGACAACACAAAGATTAATTCACAGAATTAAGAAGCCTACATTACATCGACAATTAAGTATAGTAATCACCTATGACAAGGACAGGTGCTATAGTAGAAGTGGTAGTAGTGGGTGAAGGGTGAGCTGTGACTGGTGAAGACTGAATTGCTGCTCTGAAGGCAAAGATCATGCCATGTCTGCCGCCTTGTGGCCGACCAGGTACTTGCCCTAAATTATTTATCCCAAGTGAGGTTAGCTTAGATAAAACCATCCCTACTTGAATGGTATGTGTTAAAAATGTGCTAATTCCATTTTCAAATGAAATTAAAGGGAAGCCCAATGTTGTGCAGCAATGATTTATCCTATTTAATTTAATCATTTTCATCAAACGTCATTTAATCAAAAGGTTGCTCCAACAATCTATTTATATACTCTCAAGGTTGTGCAAGTGTTTACGAATACTGTGCAAATTAAAATAAAACATTGCTGTGGACAGAATCACAGGAGAGAGAAAAAAAAAAGCATATTATCAGTAAATAATTAAGCCACGAAGTGCGTAGAAGGGAATCTTCAAGTTTAGTTAGTAAAAAAACACCAATGATTGTGAAAAATGACAAAGTACGTGACTCTTGGGCCTCTTGATCAGTCAACATAAACATCAAACGAAATTGCTAGGTTATACATCCTTTTCATAGATAGACCAAAAAAAATTTCAACTTCAACAGAGAGAGAGAGAGAGAGAGAGAGAGAGAGAGAGAGAAAGAAAAAAAAAATAACCAAAAAGAAAATTGGTATACTCAAGTAAGTTAGTAAAGTATCGAGCAAAGAAACTCACCTTGCTGGCTGAGCTGCGCGACGGCCGGGGGCAAGGTCGTCGAGACAGCGACGGGCGTCCCTCCAGAGAGTGCGACCTCGGCACCGCCTTGGTCATCGCTCACCATCGGCGTCGAGCTCGTCGCCACAGTTACCACGGTTACAGTCGTGGCTGCGGGTTTGCCGCTACCGTTGTTGCTGCTGTTGCCACTACTGTTACCACCACTGTTACTGCTGCTGCAATCGCTCGTCGACGGATTGATGGCTGTCGACGACTGCACGGCAGCGGTCATAGCTGTGCTGCTGCTGCTGCTCGACGCGCCGGCAACGGCAGCGACGGTAGACGACGAAGTGGTCGCGACTGTTGCTACTGTTGCCGCTGTGGTGGCCGGTTGCGGCTCTGATTCCGAAGATGCAGCTGATGGCGTAGTTGTCGTCGCCACTGTTGTCGCAGCAGCGCTCGTCGTTTGCGACGTTACGGTGGCAGCAGCGGCGCGGGCGGAGGCGGTAGTAGTAGTAGCAGCAGCTGCAACAGCAGTAGTCGTAGTAGGAGTGGCGATGGTCTCCTTCTGCTGTTCTTCCGCACCCCCCGCAACCTCCTGCGGTTCCAGTTGATGCTGCTTGAGAAAACTCAGGTAACGGGGCGTGGGCGGGCGCTCTTTCCAGGCCAAGAAATCTAATATGTTGCCGCTGTTGTGCAGGAAGTAGTATTCGCTCAGATTCTCGTTGTACTTGTCGCGAATGGCGTTCAATCGGCGGAGCTTGTGCTCGATTATACGACGTCGGTAGCCCATCACGTCGGCGGGCGGCTCATGTTGATGCTGGCCTGCGGGACGCTCCGGGATACTGACTCCTCCATCTGTCACGCGCTTCTTCTTAGCGGGCGGCTGCTGTTGCGACGATGACAACGAGGGGGACGGTGACTGTTGTTGTTGTTGTTGTTGTTGTTGTTGTTGTGGCTGCTGCTGCGGTTGACTGGTTGTAGGCGCTGGAGGACGCTGAAGCATGTTTGCAATCGAAGTACGCACCAGCTTGGGTGACGTCGTCAACACGAGCTTGCTCTGGTGGCCAGGAGCCGGGGTGGCGCAGGCCACCCCGACAGGGCTCGCAGTGGTAACGTTGACGACACCGACGCGCGGCGGCGCACCCGATAAATTAATGATGCGGGTGAGGCCAATCGGCTGGCCTGATGTCCCGCTTCTGGGAAGTACCTGCAAGATAATTAGCACACCTAGGGGGTCAGTCGTTGGTGTTACAGCCACGGGACGGTAATTAAGCGTATACGGGCAAAGCTGAAATACTAATGGGGAATTGGGAGGGTTTTTTTCTTTCTTCATCAGACAAATGCCTCAACTTTCATCAGAAAGATCGACGTGAATGGTACATTCAGCTTCTCTTTCAATTTCGGTAGAGTTTAACATCATCGAAGATCGAAAAGGTTAGAGATTTTATTGCAGTTTTGACGCTATACGTTAGCATTGTGGTATAATATTTACGTGATAGAAAGAATCATTAGAATTTTCGGTACAGTTAACGTTTTTACGTTAATATTATTTTATCTGTAAAGTTTGATGGCTTTAAGAGGGTTAGAGCGAAAAACAAATTTCTGACGACGGTCCTCAAAAAATTACAATATGTTATTATGCTAACAACATATTAAAATTCAAGGAACCGTAGCGTGACAGTTTTTGAGAAAAAAAATAGCAAACTTAGAATCTTATGAGTACGTCGTTGCGACATTTACATTTTTACCAATAACTTGGAAATTTTTTTTTACAATTCTTTAAAAAAACTACTATCTTATTGTAAATAACAATTATAATAACATATCCGAATTTGAGGAAGCTTGACAACACGGTTTGAAAAACACTTTACTTAAAAGTTTGATCAAAATGCCATTGTTATATCTGTATACAGCAGACGAGAAATAAAAAATTGCCGCGTAAATTCAATTTTGAAGTGTTAATTTTTTATTTTCTCGCCTATTAGTAAGCTTCTGCTGAACAATATGGAATAACTCGCATGATTTATCAAGAATAATGATAAAAATCACCAATTTTCAATTTAAACTAACTTTTGAGACTGACTGTACCGCTCTAACTCCCTTCAAGTGAAGCCTCAATAGTATTGGCTACTGACAGCTGGCTTACATTTGATTGGTCATTGCCTCAAAAGAGCGATAATTTTTACTGTACTTCTTTATCTTAACTTTCGTGATGTTATTGATTTAGACGAATTATGTAGTTTTTAGAGTGGAAAATTTAAAAAATTAAATTTCGAGGCAAACAAGTTAAAAAATAAATTTAATGAGTAGGATTTACACTTGCATAGGGATAAACCATTCTTTGATGTAATTTTTCGAAAAATTTATAAAAAAGTATTAGTATTTGATGAAAATTTGGGGATTAGCAGATGAAACACGCAGGCAGCAGCCCCCTAGACAAAAATTTTTTTAAATCTCCAACTTAATTTATTGCAACAACATCAAACAACCTATATTTTCGGTGGTCTACACTACTGCACCAATTTAATGGATGATTTATATTATTACAATAAACAAATTCACACAGAGGGTACTCGGAAATGAGATTTTCATAAGTTACTGTCGGGTCATAGGTAGGTTGGTATCCATATTTACTAACAGAGTTCTGTTCATAACCATTATGCAAAAATACAAAGTGTTGCGTTGCGCATCCATTTTGATTAACCAATCAGGAGCGGTCGCATCGCGCCGACACGTTTGTCTGCGAATTTTAAAAACTTTTAAAATACAAAGCACACAATCATCAGGAAACTTATGAAACAATATGTATATTTTTCAACATTTCTATTTCAGTTAATTCAGTAATTACATGCACATTCCGGCATTATTTACACTGAAGAAAATTGTATCAATAGGTTAACAATAACCAGCTAGCGTAACCAATCAGGAGCGGTCGCATCGCGCCGACACGTTTGTCTGCGAATTTTAAAAACTTTTAAAATAAAGCACACAATCATCAGGAAACTTATGAAACAATATGTATATTTTTCAACATTTCTATTTCAGTTAATTCAGTAATTANATATATATATATAAACTCAATTTGAGGTGAGGTGCGTGGGAGAGGTTTGGCTACTTAGATTGATTTGCACAGGCTCTTCGTCGTTGGAGTAGTCGCATCTCTACTCGAATTAGGTCCCTACGATCCGCAAAGTCAGCATAAAAGGCGTCCTGTAGCTAAGAGAAAAATGGCGTCACATTGACTAAAATGTACTATCCGTGATCTAACCCGAGCGTGACAGATATGATGTCACTCAAGTAAGTCCACATAATGGTATATTGTCGTCACTTATAGTAATAGGGTGTCAGTGACGCCATTTTCCACTTAGCTACAGTACGCCATCTATGCTGAGTGTTGCAATTTTGGGGCAATTTTCAGTTTAAGACAGTTTTGGACCCTTAGTGTAGTGGTGTTGTCGAGTGCTGTTGAGTGAGTGCGCGGTGCTCAGGGATCCGACTTTGGGGATGTTCGTTTGGTGTCTACAGTAGTAACTGCCTAGTAAGTTGGAGAGCACGTGATTTTACAGGAAAATATCAGCTGTTCGTAATCTGAACGATATCTTACTTCACGAGATCTCTAATTTACTGGACAGGGTTATTGGAGACACCAAACTGCTTAGAGCGATAGAAAATACGGGATTAGGCAGTAATTACAAAATGATTTATAGCTGTTCAGATAGTCTAAACAATGATTAAAAAGAATTTTTTAGAAAGAAAAGGACCTGGAGCATTTAAATTAATAGATTTAGCTCAACAATTTATAGGCTCTCAGAATTAATTCGAGAATAATATTATTTTCCCAGCTTAACGTCTCAGATTATTGGGTGTTATCAATGTGCAAAGTCGTTTCATAATTTGGCTCATTAATTTCTTACTTTAAAGTAAAATAAAATTTTATATACATTGGTAAGTAAAGCAGACTGCCTGCTGCACGGAGAATTATTGTCCTTGTAAAACACCGTTTTCAAACTAGCGTCATCTTAACTGTACATGCTATACTTGAGTCCGATGAACGACATTTAAATTTTGAGTGCATATAAAGAACATGTATGTACAATGTACGGGAACATTGATCCTATGAGCTTACACCCAAAATCTCGATGTACGCCGCCGGATGCACCTTGAATCTCATTGTATGTATATCTACACCCAAGTTGTACATGTGAACATACATGTATCTATTTAGCATAGTCTCTTTATCTTTTTACTATCAATAAAAAATATACAGAATATTTGTTTATTTATAATAATTTTATTTATGTTGTACTAAATTTAATATATATATATAGGTACACTAATGAAAGAATGTATATATCATCGATGTTATGATTATATAGTTGAGTGAATACACATGATTTTTTAATAATTTCTTGAGGAGGTGAACTAACGTACACATCACGTTAATACACAAGAAAAAATCACACCGATCGGCAATAACACGAGTCGTCAACTGGCACAATTAACCTAACCTACTTTACGTGTTTGTGTATCAATATACCTGATTATATGTTGACATCGAGCCTTGAGATGCATCTGGCAGCGTACACCGAGATTTTGGATGTAAGCTCGTAGGATCACTGTTCCCGTGCATCGTATATACATGTTCTTAATGTACACTCAAAATGTAGATCGTTCATCATACTTTACAAGTATAGCATGCGAATATAAATAAGTTGTAATATATATACACACATCACACGCAACACACACACACCCACAATAAAAATTCAACACTTTGTTCATAGTTGCCATCATTATTTTAAAATCTAACCATTTAAATATTCAGCTTTCATTGTAAAAAACTTTGTAATAAACAATTTAAAAATAATTTTATTGGTAGAATAAATTTGAAGCATATTGAAATGTATTTATAAAAAATTTTTTGGGACAATTACAGTTAAATAACGAATTACAAGTATTTTTTACAAGTAGGTTAGTTCCGACCTCCACCAGAAATCATAAAAGCTTGATTTTGACACAAATAGTTGGTAGCGACTTAAAAGTAGATGATTGTTTTTGATGTACTGACAAGCAATTATCAGCCATAAAATGTTTATAAAGTTTAATTTGAAAAACCAAAAAGTTTTCAATGGATCCGAGACAATTACAGCGGAATTACTTACATAAGTTTTTGAATTTTTGTTTTAGATAATTTTTAAAGAATTATGCAAATGAAAATCATGTGATTAACATAGACTTGTATGGGGCGTAACTTTTTGTCTTAATTATAGACAAAAATTTTAAAAAAATGCAAAGATATTGTAAAAAATCTACTTACGAATAAATTATTGTTAAATAATTCAGTAAGAATTTTTTTTAGACCAGTTATAGAGCATTTTAAATAATGCTTACGTCAAACGTAGGGGAGACCGGGGCGAGATGGGTATTCGGGGAATATGGGTATTTGCAATATTTCAAAAATAATGATATGTTAATTGCTATACTTTTGTTTATTGCATATTTAAAGATAAAGTAGTTTTTATTAATAAAAAATAGTGATCCAATCAATTAAAAAACTAAGATATTTGACGATGAAAATTCAGGCCGTTAAAAAAAAATAATTTTAAGGATTTTCAACGAACAAAAAAATTATGAAAAATAATATACTGAAGGCTAAAAACTTATCTTTCTAAATGTTTAATTATCTAACTTCAAATTGATGACCTATTTTCATATTACCCTTTAAGAATAAAATTGTTGTAACTGTTTTAAATAAAAATTACCTTTGGGGCGGAATGGGTGTATTTTCATGAGGTGATATGGGTATATCGGCTCGGTTGCGGTAGCCTATATGCAGGCGCATATAAATAAAATAAAATAGGATGTATCAAATGCTATAGGTACCTTCCTACGTACCTACTTATTGTTAAGTAATTTAGTTAATTTTAAGTGTAGGTGATAGCAAATATTAATGGTGCGTAACTATAAAAAGGTAACGAGCAGGCAGTCATGGTCTGCCGAAGATTTAAAAAGTGCATAAGACGCTTTAGCGAAAGGGAAAACACTAGGATCCATATCCGAAAAATTCAAGATTCCTCGAGAAACATTGCGAAGAAAATTTATTAAGATGTCAAAAACACAAGTTTTAGACGATTTTGCTTATAAACCAGGTGAGTATGCTATAAAAACGTCGATCAATATTTTGAGGTGAAATGTATTTTTATGTAATAATTGTAGCTTTAGGGTACAAGTCTGTTTTTACTGCAGAGCAGGAAAAGTATATGTGCGACAAAATTTTAGAGAATGAGGCAAGATTGCATGGTTTCACCCAATTGGAAGTTCGAAGGCTAGCGTACACCTTTGCTCAAAATTTAAATATACCAAATCGTTTCAACAATGATACTCAGTTAGCTGGAGAAGACTGGTTTAAAGGTTTTCTCAAACGAAATCCTTAACTCTCACTCAGAAAACCAGAGCCAACATCTGCAGCTAGAGCAAGTGGCTTTAACAAACGTAGCATTGATGAATTTTATAAAATACTGAAAAGTGCATATGATCAGTATGATTTTGATGCTCAAAACATCTACAATGTAGATGAGACAGGTGTTTCTTGCAACCCTAAGAGCCAAGCAAAAGTGGTAGCATTAAAAGGCAAGAGACAGGTTGGTTCGAAAGTTTCTGCAGAAAGAGGCACAACTGTGACTGCCTGTATATGTTTTTCGGCCTCAGGGAAATATATGCCACCGATGCTAATATTTCCTCGCAAGAATGAAAATCCAAGATACTTGGAAGGCAAGCAGCAAGATGCATGGGCTGAGTTTAATGGAAGTGGCTGGATGGAAGAGAAAGTATTTACAAAGTGGCTAGAACGGTTTATTCATTTCTCAAATGCAAGTACGAGTAATCAAGTATTGTTGCTATTAGATGGCCATGCAACGCATGTTAAGAACCTTGATGCAATTAAACTGGCTCAATCTAATGGTAATCACAAGATGATCTGCTTTCCCCCACACTGTACCCACAAAATTCAGCCACTGGATGTATCTTACATGAAGCCATTAAGAAATTTTTAAACTGCTGAGGTAAATAAATGGATGAGAGAGCATCCTCAGTGTACCATAGGATTGAAAGATATTTTTTCAATTTTTACTCCAGCATTTTTAAAAGCTTCTTGTATGGCTACTGCTGTCAATGCATTCAGGAAGACTGGTATTTTTCCTTTTAATCCAGAAGTATTCACTGAAGATGACTTTGTAGCATCAAAATCCATTGGTAGTGTTGCTACCACAAGCTCAGGTGAAAGTAAGTGAGCCTCTTTATTTTTTTTGGTATTTTTATTAATATATGATTTTCAATCTATATTTTTTACTCAGATGCAGTAACAAATACCATTTCTCAAACGTATAATCACACAGCAACTAAACAACCACACACAAGTAGAATGTTTACCTCCAGAAACAAATACAGGTACATTGTTCAGTAACATTGATTCACATTATTCAAGCAAGTTTTTTCATTGTACATAAAATTTACAATCTGTATTTTTTGCTTAGATGATGCAGTAATGAACACTATTACTGAAACCTTTAATCATACACTGTCGGATCAACCAATCTCAAGAGTAGAGTGTTCAACTTCAGTAAAAAATTCAAGTACGTTGTCAGCCACGGATCATGTAACTAGTCAAGCTGTTCGATCTAGTATTATTGAGCACCAAGAAGAACTTCTTTCACTGGACTTATCTGATATTCCCATTGTTACATCTGGTGATACAAGTATCGTGACAACAATGCCATTTCAATCTTCTAATCTTATCACAAATGAACCATCGATTATTCACTCAGATTGTGACGCAACTAATGTATTATTGAACGTATCAACTACTACAGAAAAAGTCAACATAAGTTTATATCCAGAGGCTGTAAAACTTAAAAAAGCAATTGTAAAAAGTAGTGAGAAATGCATTGATGCAGAAATTTTTAAGTACTTTCAAAGTAAAGTTGATAATGTGCAGCAGAAACCAAAGGTAAATTTTATATTAAATAATACGTTTAAAAATATAATATGCTGATATAATGACGATTATACAATTTGTTTAGGTGCCTCGAAAAAATAATACTAGAGGTAAAGCCGCCATTATAACATCTGAAGAATATGAAAATGAACTGAAGGAAAAGAAGAATAAACGAAAAGCATCTAACATTAAGTCTGAGCCAAAGAAACGAAAAGTTGGTCAAAATATTACGAATACAGTTCCATTGATTCAGACTATGCCAAGTTCTGAAATGCGTATTTTAAACTTTCCAAAGCAGTAAGAGGCAATTTTTAAAAATTATTCCATGTCAAGCGAATCCTATAATTCAGACACTCGAGATGCAACCAGTTGTAGGAAGAGACGTGCAGTGTTATTGTGTGCCTTAATTATTGTAGTTAAAAAAAAAATTATAACTTTTTGTTGCTTGTTTACTAGATTTCAAAGCAACTGTGATTGTGTTTTGCCTTATTAATAAGTAAATTATTTTAATATTTAAATATTAGAATGCACATACAGTAAAACCAAAGACTTATGTGTTACTTATGATCAGAATATATGAGAGTGTAATATATTACTATTTTTCTGAATAAATATTTAAAAAATATATCATTATAACTTTTACTAACTTTATTCTATTATTTTTTGTAAATTAAAGGTCATACTGTGGACATTAAATAACTTATTCGAGAAAAATCTAGCCTCCATTTAAAATGTATGGACTCATACCGCCTCGATGCTACACCCATACCGCCCCAAGATTGAAGCGGAATGGGTATACTGAGTAACCGTTACATTTTGTAACTTTAAAAAAAAATAATTTGTTTTTTAGATCTCAGTGGCAGTAAACGCAATTATTAAGACTCCGTAGAATGTATTGTAAGTTAAAGTGTATAGTAATTTTTTCAAATTACACAAGTTCTAATAGTTTAAAAAATTTGTTACCCATCTCGCCCCGGTCTCCCCTAAGTAAAATATTAATTTCGTTAGATGCAAGAAGGGATGCGCGGTAAAGGGACCGAAGCTGCTCGGGCAGGGGAGACTAAACTGAGAGAAGTGCACAGCTCATAGCAGCATGCCACCCCATCTATCTTGAGGTGATATCACGTCACAGCCACGCAAACTGCTTAGCAGACTCTATTCGCTCCGAGCCGATACAGAGGTTGCGCCCCCTCTAGCCAAAATGAGGCAACATTTCTTGCATGTAAACAAACGGTTTAGAACATATATACATGCGTATAGCTGCTTGTGATTGGCTGAATAAGACAGCAGGAGAGGATCGTCGTTCTCTCTCTAGCTTGCCAAGTGCCAATCACAAGCAGCTGTACGTATGTATATATTATGTTCTAAGCCAGTTATTATTATTATTCATA
>NW_019379560.1:182243-195722 GCF_000648655.2 Copidosoma floridanum
ATATTAGCTTCTATATATTTATCAAAAAAACTGAAACCATTTTAGTAGATTCATAATTAACCAAAAAATTCTGCTGTCATCAAAAATTAATAAAAATTTATACTGAAATTTTTTTAGTAATTTAAAGTTTTTTGTTAATACGTCAATATCTAGAGAGAGAAAAAAGCTATTCTAAATTCGCCATAGAATTTTTTTCTTTAACTACTTTTTGGTAACAAACACCAACAAAATCTCCTTGATCATTTATTAATTGCCTTGCTTAGCTTTAAAACTCAAAATTGTTTATATCTCTAGACAAAATCAACCACGTGTTTAATGAATTACGTGTCCAGTCTACTTACATAGTTAAAATAGCCAGTATAATATTAGCTCCACCTTTAGAACATTAAAAGTATAAAATTTTTAATGTAGCATAACTGACACAACTTATTTTTATGCTAAAATTGTTCAAGATACTCAAATTTTTTGTACAGAGTATCATGTGTTAACGAATTTTTAGAAGCTTTTTTTTCCAAGATATTGAGATGTAATATTACAGAATAAGTTGAAATCATTAATTATTAGTAGTTTATCCATATTTTTTAAACATAATTATAAAAATTGTGAAAAAAAATACTTGTTAATACAGTATTTCAAAAAATAAAATGTAATTTGTGTTGAATGTTTGGCAACAGAAAAAAAAGTTAGCATACAAGATAGTAATTTGAAGTCTTAAATATTTGAAGAATTCTTTTAATTTTTATTGAAACCTTAACTAGTGTGAGAGTAATTCAACTAACAAGATTTACCTGGGTAGGACCTGGAACTTGGGATGCAAGTACAAACTGTTGTACATTAGCTGATGAAATAACGTTGGCAAAGACTTGCTGAAAACTAACTGTTTGCTGCGGTGCACCTCCATTGCTCCCCCCATTAATAATTCCTCCACCCCCAGAAAGGGGCGGCAAAGTAGGTGCCCCTTGTTTATCACTCATCACACATGATACTGAAAACCAAAATGTTTTTTCTATAAGATATACTGCTTACTCAATTGTTTTTGGTGAAATACGTGTTTTAAGTAAGGATTATTGGAATGTATCAAACTTGGTAGACAACTTGTCATATGAGACGAATTTGTGGCGCATGGAATTAGGATGTTGCAACGAAAAAAAACTTTTATTTGGTTTGTCTAGTACCTAAAAAAAATTATTGGACGCCTATCCGTGAGATGCTCCGGAGTGGTGTATACATGTATACATGGATATGCTATGCTACGTATGTGTTATGTAC
The DNA here is from genome assembly GCF_000648655.2 of Copidosoma floridanum. The sequence goes on from NW_019379560.1 coordinate 183,513, forward strand.
ACAGTATCACACACAGCCAGCTTTCACTCAGAGATTCATGGATAATAACACAGGACCACAAAAAAAAAAATAAGTGGAAGGGTCCCTTTCGGCAACAATGCATTTCTTATGTATTTTGAGGCGCTGACTTCATTCCCATTGTCTAAATTGCTCTGTCACATCACAATTTTTTACACTTGTTAACATGGGGACTACTTTAATTACTGAAATAAAAGCATTACCGCTTATAAGCACGTTCTTCGTTAATAAAAAAGAATTTTGATGTGATAGAGCAATTTAGACAATGGGAATGAAGTCAGCGCCTCAAAATACATAAGAAATGCATTGTTGCTGAAAGGGACCCTTCCACTTATTTTTTTTGTGGTCCTTTGTTATGAATACATACATATAGGTATCAAGACAAAGTGGCCCTGACACCCTTTGAACCAAGCTTCAACCATACATTATTTATTATACTTAGTATTCAGTCTAAAATTTAGACTGCTAATGTAAGGGTGCAGTCCCACGGCGCGCAAAAGAGCGAAATCGAACGAGCCAATCATAGCTAGTGATCCCTTGAGGAATGATCAAATCTATTGCGCGCTTTTCTATTCTGCTCAGCCAAAGTTCACCCCGTTCACGTGGGCTGGAAAACATCGATGCGCAACCCATTTAAGCCCGTAAGTGCAAGTGAGAGGTTGGATGTACTTTTATCTCACTTGCACTCACGGGTTTTAACGGATTGCGCACACATCAGTCTTTCCTACCCATGTAAATTAAGCTAACTTTGTCTAAGCAAAATGGAAAGGCGCGCAATAGCTCTGATTGGCTCATTCGGTTTTGCAGCTCTATTACGCGCTGTGGGACTACACTAAAAAACGCTTAACCTCGTTCTTAATGTTATAACTTTTGAACATATCAGGGATGAATTTTAGAAAGTAAAAAAAAAGGATATAATTGAAAACATTTCATTAAACAAGACACTCGTAACAATGAAGGCAAGATATTTAAATGCAGATCAATGATGTGGTAAAAAATTTAAATATCTTATTTAAATGTCTCATTTGCATGTCTCATAACACAAGGTCGTATACTCAAGCTTTGTGTATAAAGTTATTTAGAAAAAGTTATACCGAGAACACTAAAAACATTGTTGGTGATCAGTAAAAAGAAAAAATATAACAAGACAAAAGTCTCTAGCAGTATGCATTAACGGGAGGAACAAAAAGAGTGTACTCTACTTATCGTGGAAAAAAAAAGACCGAAACAGCATATTGGAAAGGTTAAGGTATATACTCAGATTTGGAGTTTATTCATAGTACTGAAAAAATAACATTGCACGCTCATACACAATCATAAAATCTTTCATCACTTGCGTATTGCAGAATTTTTTTTATAAAATTTACGTTAACACTAATATCTACAGCAGAAGAAAGAAGCGGATTTCGAAATAAGCGTTTAAACACTTAGTTTTTCGATGTTTTCTCTTTGCTAACAAAAAAAAAAAATTCTAAAATAGCCGTGCGAACAAGCATGAACCGGCAAACCACCAACTCGATACAGCACGCACAGATGCACACAAATTGACGTTTGTGAACATAAAAAAATATCGTTCGGATGAATACGTAAATGAATCTAGAGAACGGATTCTGTGTTGGCTGTCTTCAAGGGCTCACGTCTTTCTGGGACACTAGGATAGATACAAAAAAAAATCACTTTTGCACTTAGCAGAAAAAAAAAGAAAAAAAAGAGCTTCAACTTATGGTGAAAAAGATAGCAGACGAATACCAATATTCAATATCGAACGAGCGCGGCTGCGACCGATAATTCAACAAGGAGAGCTGGGTGAGTACAAATTACATATATATATTTTTATATTAGCTTGTATGTATTTACGTAGGGAGTAACTAGTTAGTGCCAACGGCAGAGAGCGAGTCAGTAGCCAAGCATACCAAGCCAAGTAGTTGAGGAAGGGAAACAAAAAAAACACGTTTGTAGATGCTATCTAGTAGGCTTGTTAGAAAATAATACGTTTTGTAAATACGTGTATCAGATGTGTGGATGTGTATGTTTGTGTCAACGCTCCGTGGACAGTAGTAACCATCACCAGAACATCTAATGGCCTAGAAGTTAAAATACGCACGCAATCCTCTGACAAGGTTCTCGAATAGAGTAGGTGACGCGGCCGCGACCTGCGTCCGTCGTTTAACTACACTGCCTTCGACCCGCGCCCGAGCCACATGAACCACGAACAGCGTCGGTCGCACAAAGAAAGCTCGCTAGCGGCCATTTTGGAAAGAATTCACATGCACTACTAATACACGCACAAGCAGCGTAGCCAGAGGGGAAGGCAGGCGGGTAAGGTTATGTCTATGTATGTTTGTTGAAGAGGAGTGTGGCTCGAGATGGAGACGTCGTGCACGACGACTTACCGTGGCGTAATCAGCGGATGTTTGCGTTGTCGAGCCATCCGTGGAGACTAATAATAGCCAGTCTCCTTGTAGTTCTAGATACTTCGATAGTTGCTTCTGGCTCCAGTGACAGACGGAGGGATATTACGAAGGCGCCCAAAACAATGTCGTTGTCTTGGCAGGGGAAAGGGACAGCGGTTTTGGATCCAGTAAAACACAAGACGCCCGAGAGATCTCTAGCAGGACGGCATCATGTGGTTTTGGCTGCTGTACGACCTCGCTCTCGAGGAAGAGCTGCGCGCGCTGATAGCTGGAGGCCTCTGTTTATACGTTACGTTATGTATGGCATGGCGCGCGAGAAAGAAACGAAAGAGCGCGCACAGGTCATTAGCTGATGATGGCGACGGCGGCGCCACCGGCGACCTCGTTGCTGCTGTGTAGTCGTCGTCTCGCGCTAAGGTTGGTGCGCGCGGGCAGCTTTTCTCAAACAAAATGGCCGCCTCTGACCACACACACACACACACACACACACACACACACACTTCTGGTCCAGTTGACCGCGCACGCGCGTATGTCCTCCACGACCACCAGTCCACCAGATCGCATGTACACTAGGCACACTAGCACGCAACCTTCAACCAAATTTCAATAGAGCCCTGCGGACGTGCGGACTTCCGAGAAGCACTTCTTCGTGGCTTCCCTTTCAAGTCCATGAACGGTATGTATGTCGTACCTATCGTCGCGTGGTCCGGCAAGCTTTGGAAGAATTGTGAAAGCATCAGCTATGGCGATTTCCACAAGAGACGGAAGACGAGCGCGCGCAGCCACTGAGGGAAGTGGGGGACTGGACTCTGGAGTTGCCGAGGCGCAAGATGGCGCTGCATCCGGGAGACGAAAAATATATATTACTGTCAATTCGACAGTGTCGAAGTCGAATTATCGTATGGTTGCCGCTTACCGCTGTAAAGTTTTTGCCTCGCCCTTGACCAATAATTTATATACTTACCTACCAAGTACCTTTTTGTCCTGAGGAGCACGGCAGAGCCACATAGCTATAAGGAGAGGCGTGACTGTCCCCGAAATCTGGATTTTGTCTAATTACCTATAGCTTGCTTAAAGATCTCATGTTCATGTTTTCTTCTAATATAAAATACAGCTTCATCCGCGTGGTCTAAAAGCCTCATCGAGACTCATAAGTTAACAGAGATGGGCTGACTGATCAGGGTAATGAATCCCGACAGACGTTAGATTCTCGTAAGGTTATTATGTTGAAAGTTATTCTAAAAATGGCCCTCTGAAGTATTCGCGTCCTGAATCGAAACTATCATATTATTGGAAGATAAAAATAAATTTATAAAAGTGTCTAGACACGAACACTTTTTCCATTCTTAAATGGGTTAATGGGTTATTAGTAGTAAACGTTTAATTAGGCCTCTCAGCCGAGAAAAAGCACTTCATAATTAACTTAACAGTTCGGATACCATTTAAACGAAACATGGGATTTGAGACTTTCTTCACTCTAACTAGAGTAACAAATATTTTTCATTAAAAAAAAAAAAAAAATTATTTAAACAATCTAATCGGGGCCAAGCTGACCCAAGTGGCCAAGAACAGCTTACGTTCCCTTACGGTACCGCGTGCTGAATGTTAGAAATTATTTTTGGACATTTCTTATAAAATTTTTTGACGCAAGTTATAAATACCGAACTTGTAAAAAAAAGAATTAAATGCACATATTGTACAAATACGAGATTTTTAAATTCGTTTTATAAAAAATAACGATCTCGTATAAAACCTTGGAATATCGTTAAGGTATGAGCCACAAACATTTGTAAAAATCGACCATGCTGTAGCCAACATTCGTACACGTTAGATCTTTAATACTTTTATTATCCATCGCCACTGACGAATCCAATTTTTCTTGAATATATGAAATACGTTAGGTACTTTTTTTTGGATCATGCATTGGTACTAGTCTTCAAGATATTGAGTTTAAAATGATTTTTACCATATGGGCTAAGGTACAGCAATTTTCAAGGGTATACGTTGCGAATTTAACGATTTTTAAAAAAATACTGTACAAATCTTCTATTTATGTACTTCAGTTTCGTCCTTTCCAGTTATGGTATCTCAGCACAAAGTAAATATCAGTTTATTGATTAATATTTTTCCCATAACGAAAGCACCCAGCCATAACTTACAAGACTGAGACACAATACGGTAAATGACGCACTTCACTCGTTTGATTAACTCCGTCTACAGATTTTCTACCACAAATGAAGTAAAATAAATTGGTCTTCTCGAAACATAATATGGCAGAAAGATGCTAATATAATTTTTTACTTGAAAATTGAGTGCGAGTGTATTTGGATAAGTATCGTATATACCGATAGGACGGAAAATAAACTACTATCAGGTACCTATTAGTAGAAGAGGAAATTGATACGCGTCTCTGGCCACACTCAATAAAGTAGTAAGTACTGCTTGATTTTTGGGACTGTACTAGGTAATGTAATACAATTTCACTTAATAATGGTTTAATACTTGCATTATCAATTTACTTGGCATAATGGGGAAAGAGAGAAAAAAAGAATGTTGCCCGTGGCACGTGTACGCCTCGTGGCAGTGCCTCGTGCACGTGGTATATACCTACCTGGCGAACTTATAGAAACTACGAAGCCATACACACATAATACATTCTTGTAACGCACATAAGCACATTTACGAAATTTTAGACCGAGATGATTCAGCCTTCAGGTAATGTAAAAATTAAGGAACAATAAGTGAACAAATGCATGAACAAAGGAAGACAGAATTCAAGATAGAAATGGAAATTACTTCACGAGCAAGTACAGAAAAAAATTTAGTATTACTTGCTGAAAAAAAAAAAAAAAACGAAGAAAGCGCTTACCATGCGTTATTTAAAATTGGATGCCGGGTAAACTTCCTTGTAACCGCCGTGAGCACCTGCTTTAGCAGCTCTTGTTCTACAAAAAGCCGCAGCGAGCGGACTACCCGGGCAAGCCGATTCTTCGATTTCGTGGTTGGACATTGTCCTTGAAGCGTTTCTTTCCTCACTCGGATACTTGGATCTTTAAGCTATTTAGTTTTTCCTAAATCATTTAATCGAATGAATTAAAATTATTCAATCACTTATCCACCAATGAAGTTTTCTACTGCACGACCTCATGGTTTGTACAGCAGTCGACCAGAGACGGCAGAGACCATCACTCGTTGACTCAAGCAGTGGTGATTCGGGAAGTTATAGACTAAAGAGCTGAGTCCAAAGTATGTAAAAAATAAGTACCTGCCGCAACTTTTACAGAAGTTGAAAATCGTCATAATTCGTAGAGATCTGAAGTGGTTTTGCGATTTTTTTTTTCGATCACGAGTTATATTGAATTATAAACAGTGGACATTAATTCACATGCGCAGATACGCTAATAGACCAAGAGCTAAGGCCCGAGGGTGGTCAATATTTTAACCAGCCGCTACTTTCACCAGAATTAAGGAACCCTAAGATTTGTGGAGATCCAAAATATTTCAGTCATATTTCATTGTGGTAAAGAGTTATGTGGTAATTACAGTAGTGCTATATGGTCTTTTTTATTGACCAGCCGCAGCTAACAACAATGGATAGAAAATAAAAAGTTGTCACGTTGAAGTGCCATTTGCGGCAAGATTAGAATGCATCTTGTACCCGAAAATCGACCTCCAAAAATATAGATACTGTACTCGTATCTATGATGTTATCTACAATGCATCACATATTATCTTAGATTAGTATTATAGATAAGATTGGGTAGGGGGTCTATTTTTTTGAAGGTCGATTTTCGGGTACAAAATGCGTTCTAATCCTACCACAAATAGCACTTTCAGATAACAACTTTTTATTTTCTATCCATTGGTATGAGGCTCTTTTACCGTCAAGCTTGAATCAGATGGCGCCAGAGCACGTCGCGGCTGTTATGGCCGTCGCACTTACACACCGTCAAATTTACAGTTGTGTATTGTGTTCGTGAGCCTATCTGTGTAATGAGCAAAGCAGAAGACATAACCTTTGTAAATGATTGCTGTTGTTTGCAGACAATTTTTGTTTGCATTTACGTTTAAAGATAGTAGGAAAAATGAAGTGCAGTGTAATATCCTGCGATAAGAAAGTGAAATTTAAATTTCCATCTGATAGTGTGATAAAAAAAAAGTGGCTCGAAGCAATTGGGAGACCAACATTTTTGCCGCTCCCAAGTCATGGCTTATGCCTCGACCACTTTGCCTCCACGAGTTCTGCTTTTCTTCCACTGACTCTTGCTCCTTTCCCTTTTAAAAGCTTTTTCAATTCTGAAACTTTTAAGCTCCCATAATATTCTTTCTTGTCTTCCTTATTCATTTCAAAATTTCAAATATTGCGCTTTACCACTACACTTTACTTTCCTATGTACATACAATACTGAAAAGTAATGTTGTGTTAGTGAGACGGCCATGACAGCCGCGACGTGCCCTGGCGCCATCTGATTCAAGCTTGACGGTAAAAGAGCCTCATAAGTCGCGGCTGGTTAATAAAAAATATCACATGGCACTAATATAATTACCACAACTTTTCATCAGAATAAAATGTGACCGAAATATTTTGGATCTATCCGAATCTTAAGATCCGTAAATTCTGGTAAAAGTGGCGGCTGGTTATAATTTATACCACCCTTCGGCCTCAGCTCATGGTCTATAAGTATCTCCGGGCTGCAGCCGCTACAGTGGGTCAAGCATAGACACAGAAACATAGGTACAGACTGCTCGTTCTTATGTATTTTTCTAAAGTTATATGGTACGATTGGTACGGCTCCTGTCTTTCCCGCACATTGTCAACGGTGGGGGAGGTTAGTACTCGCAGTGCTCCGAAAGGCATCCAAAGAAGCGCAAAATTCAAATGGGCTAAATGGAGCAAAACGCAAAAAACCCACATATCTCGACAGAATTTCTAACATAATAAATAAATAAACACCAAACTATTAAACGCAATAACCCAATGCTATTTAACCCAGCAACCTGGAACGCCTACTGGCCACTTTAAAATTTAATGCTTTAAATAATAAAAAAAAGCACCAATCACCTCAAAACCCGAAGCGCTTACTGGCCACTTTGTTTATTAATAAAATAATCAAAATACCACAAGCGCCAATCACCACACGACCCGGGTCGCTTACTGGCCTCTTTGTTAATTAATAAAATAAATAAACTAACACAAAGGCCAATAACTAGGCAAGTTTGGGCGCTTACTGGTTGTTTTGTTAATTTATAAAATAATGAGAAAAATTCAAGCACCAATCACCACACAACCCATGGCGCTTGCTAGCCGCTTTCTTAATTAATGAAATAATTAAAATAACGCAAGCGCCAATCACCACAAAACCCGAATCGCCTACTGGTAACTTTATAGTTTAATAAAGATCTAAATAATAACAAAAGCATTTATGACTTAGCAACCCAGGGAACTTGCAGGTCGCTCCTTAATCAGTTAAGCTATAAATAACATTTTTAACAATCTTAGTTAAATAGTAAACAGCGCAAGCATCATAACGTAATGCTTTCTAAATTAATAAAGTAGCATGTCAGCGCCTTGGGTTTTCTGGTAATTAGCACTTATATTATTTTTTTATTTTTTATTAGTTAATAAAGTGTTAAGTAAGCGCCCCAGGTTGTGTGGTGATTGGCTCTTGTATTACTCTAATTATTTTATAAATTAACAGAGCAACCAGTAAGCGCCCCAGATTGCCTGGTAATTGGCCTTTATGTTATTTTATTCAGTTTATTAATTAACAAAGCGGCCAGTAACCGCCCTGTGTTGTGTGGTGACTGGCGCTGGTGTAATTTTATTTATTTTATTAGTGAACAAAGCGGCCAGAAAGCACCCCGGGTTTTGTGGTGATTAGCGCTTGTATTATTTTAATTATTTTATTATTAAACAACGCAGCCAGTAAGCACCTCAAGTTGTGTGGTGATTGGTGCTTTTGTTATTATTTGAAGCATTAAATTTTAAAGTGACCAGTAGGCGTTCCGGGACGCTAGGTTAAACAACATTGGATTATTGGGTTTTATAAGTTGTGGTTGATTTCCTTATTATGTTAATAATTCTGTCAACTTTTGTTGGTTTTTGCGTTTTGCTCCGTTTAGCCAATTTAAATTTCGCGCTATTTTGGATCCACTTTAAGGTGGCTCCAGTGGCCTCAATGTTAAAAATATAAATAACCCAACCGAGGTTAATAAAATTGAATTATATTTAACAATAACCCTTTCTATTCGTATAAAAAAATTAAGGTTGACGATGAAAATTGTAAGAAATCATGCTTACAAAATCATAGTTTTAAGACGGGTTAGATAGGAAATGCAAGCTTACGCGACATACAACCTACTGCTGCACTTATAGAAATAACCCGTAAGGTGTAAAAAATATACTATCTTGTATATATTATTACGCAGTTTTCGATGACATGAGAAAAGTGTCTTCTTATCGAACAAAATCTTTAAATAATCGGAGACTAAGTATACAGTTGCAAGTGCAAGTAAGCTCTCAGCTGTCTGCATTCTGCAGAGTACATATATATAGGTATAACTACAGCTGAGCAATGTTGCCACATTCTTGAACTTAGAAGCGTACCGTAACAGTTTATCAATTAGGGCACCATAAAACTTTTTTGTTATTTTATATTTACTCACTAAAGTAACAGATAAAATGTAGAATATGGCTTACAACAGTCTCTACGATAATTTTATACCATATTTTAAAGAAAATAATTATAAATTTTTAGTCTCCCCATTTTGATACGGCACTAGGCGCTGGAGCCACCTTAAGGAGGTTCGGTAGTGATAATTGTTTATGATGAAAATTTTTGAAATTTCGATATGTTGTTTGGGATAAAAGTATCAAATTACAGCTAAATTTTTGAAGGGCTTAACCACACCGTTTTCAAGATATATTGACCTAAAAAAACAACATTTTAACATGTAGGCTTATGGAAAAATCACTTAAATTTCACATTAAAAAAAAACGGCTAAATGAACTTGCTTTTTTTTTTTTAAATGAAAGAATATTGTCAAAATAATATTTTGTCAAAGTTTGAGAGAGCCCTACCACAAATTTCTATTAAAAACAGCAAAAAATGTGCTCGCAGCAGACGACTTGGCAACGCTGCTTTTGGAGCGCGCTTTGAAATGTAATGAATAGTAAAAAATCCTTTTGTAATTGAAATTTTAACTATAAAAAATTCAACCGAATAAATAAGTACACTGTAATCAGTAGACGACGACAACAGCAGTAGACGACAACAACAGTAAGTAGACGACATGCCAGCAGCCGAAAAAATTCACAACGTTGCCAGACGCTCTCCCTCCCCTTGCCTCTCTAAGATTTCCCCCCGCTAACACTACTGAACCTCCTTAAGGAGCACTAACCAGGGGTCTCGGATCGGAGCATTCGATTCATTTAAGTAAAAATTTTTGTCGATAACCTCATAACCGGCATAACCCCTAAACTACGCATGTGCATTATCGTTAATTTAAAAATTTTGGTTATTTCATAGGGATTATAAAAAAAAATGTTTACTCATACGAGATCTCGAATGCCCCGATCAGGGGTGTGTTCCAGTAACGCTCTCCGACATCTTACCAACAACTTAATTATCTCTTACGATATCTTGCGTCATGTTTAAGTTGTCAGTAAGTTGTCGGAGAGCGCTACTGGACCACACGGCAGACCCAAGGGGCTCTACCACGGCTTTCGATATCTCGCAAGTCAGTATTTTTTTCGATAATTCTTAGACTGCTCATGCACTTAACCATAATTTTACTTAAATTATCGAAAAAAATACTGACTTTTGCGAGAAATCGAAAGCCGTGATAGAGTCCCGGGGCTCTAATAAAAATTTATAAGTCAATTTCAAAAATACCTATAAAAACATCTGTGTTTTTAAACAAAAATGTACTGCAAAATGTTAGTTACAAGCTAACCAGTGTTCCCAAATGTAGTACCAAACGTAAAGCGCGAAATTCGAATCAGGTCTTAGATCACAAGCGCTTATCACCCAACGACCCGGGGCGCTTACTGGCCACTATTATAAACAATAAATTGTTAATTAATAACACAAGCGTCTATCACTCGATGATCTGGCGCGCTTACTGGCTACTGTAATAAATATTAAAGTGTTTAATAATAACACAAGCACCTATCACATAATGACCCATAAATAACGTAGTGGCCAGTAAGCGCCCCGGGTGATCGGGTGATGGGCGCTTGTGTTATTCATTAACAATTCGTTCTTTAAGAAAGCGGCTAGTCAGCGCCCCGAGTCATTGGGTGTTAGGCGCTCTTGTTAATAATTAATAATTTATTATTCATAAGAGTGGCCAGTAGGCGCTCCGGGTAGTCCGGGTCATTGGGTGATAGGCGCTTGTGTTGTTAGACCTGATTTGAATTTTGCACTTAACGTTCGGTACTACTTTTGGGTTTTGGGGAAATGGGGACACTGGTTATCAGACCATCAGACGCTTGCGCGCGCATAAGTTTCTGACAATTTGATATTTTTAGGTATTTTACAGGTAATTTACTTGTAGAGTAAGAAACCTCTCATTTACATCATTTACCCACCACTGTCTAGGGTCTAATTGATTACGTCGATATACGTAACATAGCTTTCGAGATTTACACTGATAATATACCTTTGAGCATCAGAAAGTTAACTTTCTGTTACGTTTTCGTCAATGTGACGGTAAATCTCGAACCGTATCCGTATTGCGTGTATCAAAGCACGCAACACTGTTGGCAGAGAGGATTTTTACATACCCCCACCGCTATCGGAACTTTTCGTTGGAAAAGTTCCGATCCAATCAGAGCAAAACTACAGCAGGAGTATTAGGGAAGACTTTTTTCTCCTGCGAATAATAACGCACGCTCCTATCTCCACACAACCCGGAGGTCTTAATAGTCGCCTTAAGGAGGCTTGGGTGATTTTGAATTAAATGCTGGCTAGGCAGTTTTGGGATATAGTTCCGGCCAGACTTGGGAATTGTCTAGGACTCAACCTATCTGATGTGGGAAATCACTAGATCAAGAAAAAAATAGTACCGAAGGCGACGCGCGAGATTCGAATGAAGTCCAATAACACGAGCATCCATCACCTGATGATCCAGTGTGCTTACTGGCCACTCTGTTAAAAACATAATTATTATTAACACAAGCGCCTATCACCCAATAACCCGGGGCACTTACTGGCCACTCGGTTAAACAAATAATTATTAAAAAATAACACAAGCGCCTATTACCTGATGACCCGAGGCGCTTACTGGCCACTCTGTTATATAAATGATTATTAAAATAACACAAGCGCCTATCACTCAGGAATTGAATCGCTTACTGGCAACTCTGTTGAATAAATAATTATTCATAACACAAGCGCCAATCACCCAATGACCCAAGGTGCTTACTGGTCACTGTTAAATAAATAATTATAAATAACACAAGCGCCTATCACCTAATAACCCGAGACGCTTACTTGTCCTTTTTTTTTAAATAAATAATTATTAAAATAACACAAGCGCCTATCACCTCATGACCCAGGGCGCTTACTTGCCACTTTGTTAAATGAATAATTAAGAAAATAACACAAGCGCCTATTACCCAATAACCCAGGACGCTTACTAGCCACTCTTTTAAATAAATAATTATTCATAACACAAGAGCCTATTACCCAATGACCCGCGGCACTTACTGGTCACTCTTCTAAATAAATAATTATTAAAACAACACAAGCGCCTATCACCCAATGACCCAGGG
>NW_019379560.1:195894-207697 GCF_000648655.2 Copidosoma floridanum
CCCTGGGTCATGAGGTGATAGGCGCTTGTGTTATTTATTAATAATTATTCATTTAACTGAGTTGCAAGTTAGCACCCCGGGTCATTTGGTGATAGGCGCTTGTGTTATTAATAATTATTTATTTAAAAGCGTGGCCTCTAAGCGCCCTGGGTCATTAGGTGATATGCGCTTGTGTTATTAATAATTATTTATTCAACAGAGTTGCCAGTAAGCGCCCCGGGTCATCAGGAGATAGGCGCTTGTGTTATTTTTTAATAATTATTTATTTAACAGAGTTCCCAAGTCTGGCCGGAACTATATCCCAACACTGTGGAGCTATTCACATTGATATTTTTTGCTTATTTCATTGTGAACATTCGTATTGAAAAGGGGGTTCCACTGTTCCGCTAAACTCAAATTGAGTGAGCAGACTGAACAGACCTAAACTGAGTTTTCTGTCAGTCAACATAGTTGCGACCATATAGGCTTTGTTGCCTGATGGACAAAGAGGTATAGGTCTGTTCAGTCTGTTCATTCACTTTGAGTTTAGCGGAACATTGGAATCCCCTTTTCAATATGAACGTTCACAATGAAATAAGCAAAAAATGTCTATGTGAATAGCTCCTGTGGCTAGGTCTGAAATTCAGAGATTATATAGATAAAGTTTGCTAGATTTTTTTAGGAAAACAAAATAGGTAGGTCAACACATTTATTTTCGAGAAAATCGCTTGTGAAAATTCGTCATTTTAACACGCAACCTTACGGAACCCGAAATTCAATAGACTACCGTACCGCAATAAAAAGCTGTGGGCCCACACATTAAATTGGTACATGTACTTGAAAGTATAAAGAATCTATTATTTAAAAAAAAGAATAGGATCAACACGTTAAATTTTGAGAAAATAGCGAGGAAAACATCGAACATGAGAATTGTTTTGTTCAGGTACTGTAAGTGCGCATGCGCTGTACATTCATAAACATACAAGCATGAAAATTTAAGTTTAACAAAAGTATAGGTACATAATAGCAGATAAGAGCAAGAGAGTACAGTGTTGTCAGCTTTATCGTGGCAGGGCCGTCATCTTTCCACAAGGTACCTCAGGAAAACTAAATTTTTTAATATCGATTTTTCCAATGACTTTCCCGCGTATTATTGCAATTTTGTTTACACATGTGTGTAATCAAAATGATTATAAAAAAAATATTACAAAGAATCATTTGTATGACAAGTACCCCACAGGGGCCCCTCAACAGATACGACACCAAACGCCCAAGCCTCCTTAACTATTTATAATAGATACTATAACAACGCAAGCACCTATCGCACCACAACCCGGTGCACTTACTAGCTGCTTTAATTATTAATAATATATAAAATAATAACGCAAAAGTCTATCCCCACACAACCTAGGGCACTTACTGGCTGCTTTAAATATTTATGATTTATAAAACAATAATGCAAGTGCCTATCCCTATACATAACATGAGGCGCTTACTGGCTGCTTTAAATATTTATGATTTATAAAACAATAATGCAAGCACCAATCCCCATACAACCTGGAATGCTGCCTAAATTTATTATTAATGAAATAACAACGCAAGCGCCTATTCACACATAACCCTGGGTGCTTAGTGGTCGCTTTATTTATTTATGATTAATAAAATAATAACGCAAATATGACTATCCCCATACACAACCTGGCGTGCTAGCTGGTCGCTTTATTTATTTATGATTAATAAAATAATAACGCAAATATGACTATCCCCATACACAACCTGGCGTGCTAGCTGGTCGCTTTATTTATTTATGATTAATAAAATAATAACGCAAATATGACTATCCCCATACACAACCTGGCGTGCTAGCTGGTCGCTTTATTTATTTATGATTAATAAAATAATAACGCAAATATGACTATCCCCATACACAACCTGGCGTGCTAGCTGGTCGCTTTATTTATTTATGATTAATAAAATAATAACGCAAATATGACTATCCCCATACACAACCTGGCGTGCTAGCTGGTCGCTTTATTTATTTATAATTTATAAAACAATAACGCAAGTGCCTATCCCCACATAACATGAGGCGCTTACTGGTTGCTTTAATTATTTACAATTAATAAAATAGCAACGCAAGTGCTTAACCCCTTACAACCGGCGGCACTTTCTGGTTGTTTTAATTATTTAAGATCAATAAAATAATAACGCAAGTTCATATCCCCTTGTAACCCAAGGTGTTTACTGGCTGCTTTAATTATTTACAAATAATAAAATAGCAACGCAAGTGCTTTTTCCCACACAACCCGGGCCACTCACTGGTCGCTTTACTTTTTTACGATTAATAAAATAATAATGCAAGCGCCTATCCCTACATAACCCGGGGCGCTTACTGGCTGCTTCAATTATTTACAATTAATAAAATCATAACGCAAGTGCCTATCCCTATACATAACATGAGGCGCTTACTGGCTGCTTTAACCCATTACTAGTTGCTTTAATTATTCAAGATTAATAAAATTATTACGTATGTGCATATCCCTACGTAACCCAAAGTGCTTACTGGCTGTTTTAATTATTCACAATTAATACAATAATAACGCAAGTGTCTATCCCCACACAACCTGGGGCAATACTGGTCGCTTTAATTGTTTATAATTATTAAAAAAATAACGCAAGTGCCTGTTCTTACATAACATGAGAATCTTACTGACTGCTTTAATTATTTACAATTAATAAAATAGCAACTTAAGTGCCTAACCCCACTCAACCCGGGGCTTTTACTGGTTGCATTGATTATTCAGAATAAATAAAAAAATAACTCTAGATCCTACCTTCACACAACTCAGGGCGCTGACTGGCTGCTTTAATTATTTATGATTAATAAAATAATAACGCAAGTGCCTGTCCCCATACAACCCAGGGCGCTTTCTGGTCGCTATATTTATTTATGATCGATAAAATAATAACGCAAGCGCCCTAGAACGCGTGGGGATTTGCGCTTGCGTTATTGCCTGTTTAAGGTGATTAGTGCGAATATATACATATATGTACATATGTTTATAAATAGTGACTTATGCCTTATGCGGACTTCACGTGCTTCTAACATATGTNCGACATGTAAGCGTCTCGGTTTGTGTGGAGATAGGCGCTTGCGTTATTAATTAATTTATTATAAATACTTGAAACTTGAAGCGACGAGTAATTGCCTCGGGTTGTGTGTGGATTGGCGTTTGCCTTATTATTTCATTTATTAATAATAATTCAATCGACCACTAAGCGTCCTGGGTTGTGTGGGGATTGGTTCTTACCTTATTTTTTTATTAATTGTTAAGTAAGTAAGCGACCAATAAGCGCCCCGGGTTGTGTGGAGATTGGCGCTTGCCTTTTTTTTTTTTTATTCATCACTAATAATCAAATCGACCAGTAAGTGCCCTGGATTGCGTGGGGATTGGCGCTTGCCTTTTTTTTTTTAGCACGTTCAGAACGATTGGTCGATTAGAGAAGGACAGTACTATAAATTGATTTTTCATATGCTAGTAGAGAAGCGACATTTAAGGGTTGGCCACCTGGTGAATGGATCTGGAAGCTCGATTTCATAATAATAATAATTACCTTTTCTAATCACGACCAATCGTTCTCAAAGTGCCCAGTGGAGGCGCAATTTCGGAATTGCGCTTAAAGTTCAAAGCGAATAGCGTAATACATAGTCAGTAGTAGTATTTCTATATATAATGAAATAACTTAAACATGGTGGCTATCGGTCGCCTTGTCCCTCGACCCACATATATATATCGATGGTTGAGAGGAAGACAATTCCAGCGTGACTTTTGGTTATTTCAAATGGGGTGACGTCACGCTGAAATTGTCTTCCTCTCAACCATCGATATATATAGACTGACACAGTTAAGAAAATGGCGGCAAAGCGCGAAAAATTAGAAATATTTGAAAATTACAAAAACATTTCTTTTGGTCTCTCAATTATAAAAGCAGCTGATCCACCGCCAGCATAAGTACTTTTCTTTGTTTCAGAGCCATTTCAGAGCCAGTTTCAGAGAAATTTCTGAATAATTGGAATTGAGCTGAAATATATTTTTGCTAAGAATCATAGGGCTTGATTTCTACACTTCTGCATTTTTTAAATATTATTTTTATTAGGGAATAACTTAGGTTCCGCAAATATATGTGAATTTTAAAGCTTTACCTTCGCTATCTATCGAATTATTTACAAAATAAAGTTAATAGAAAAATTTGTAATAAAAACTTTTACAATTATATTTTTTTGTAATTGTTCTACAATTCATTTAAAAACTTCATGAAAAAAGTAATACATAAATATACAATACCTTTTGCGTTACTAACCTGTGATATTTTTTCAATTTATTAATAAAGTATACTAATATTCCTGAAATTTTGCAATTCAAAAACGCTCGTGACACAATCATGAACATGGCGGCATACATCATATTGTGGACACTTAACCCTGCTTACAGCAATCACGCGATCATCACCCGATTGCCACACGATTATCTTGCGATTATTACGCGATTGACTCGCGATACTCGCGTGTGAAATTGTACAGATTTCTCACGTAACAATCGTGTGATAATCACGCGATTTTGACGAAATAATTGGAGCGAAAAATATTATGCAATGTTTTGGTCCACATCACTTTTTAAAAATGACTATGGCCGATGATTTTTCAATAAAGCTTTACCTATTAATAGTATAGTATATGCATACAAGTTAGCCGTTCACATTGGTTAAATAGAACGCCATGATACTACATTTTTGATTAATTATATTCGGTAACTATTTACAGTTCGTATGTAAAAGATAAATGCTATGCGGAAAATAATCTCTAGATTGTACACCTGAGTTAACGTGATTTTTTCTCGTCACTTGCCCTGAACGGCAACATTGCACATTATTTTTGCTTGATCAATCAGAGGTGGCGTTAGATAGAGAAGCCAGGTTTATAATTGTAAACTACGGCAACCCAACCCAACTGAGTTCTCGCTTGGAGAAATATGTATTATTCTGCAAAATATGTATATTACTTTTTAATAATTAAGTAAGTTACTTTTATAACAACAAATTATGCAATTCAGTATGGGTGAAGGTAAAAAAATAAATAAAATTTTTTTTACAAGTATTAAAATATTTCCAATAATTCATCACCTTAAAAAAAACATAAATAACAGTGTTATATATGCATACACACATACATACATACATACTTTTCAAGGTAAGGATATACACATGTGCACATAAATAAAAAATTAATATGAATATATGTAGTCAAAAGAAAATATGTATGAACTTTATTTTTAAACGAATTCTGTTTTTAACTGTCTAATTGTACATATGTCACTCTTAAGGAAATTAAGTATATTATTGCTTATTTTCATATTGTTTCAGATTACAATATTATCAATAATTTGAAAAATCATAGTCCCCCAGTTAATAAAACATAAGCTCACATAGATAAGCTTTTACAATAAATATATGCCTACTGCGTAATCGCAGTAATGAGAANTAATAGTTATATACTTTAATGAATCAATAAATTGAATAACAGAATAGCCTTAACTCCAAAGTTCTGAATTTAAAGTAAAACAACAGGGGAAATAATAATTTACTTATTTAAATTATGGGTTAAATAAGAAAATAAACTAAACCATAAGCTTTTTAATGCAGTGACCTGACGGGCTGCGAGATAAAAAAATATAAACTGAATAATAAATGATTTGATTAAGAACATAATCTAAGTTCCAAGGTTATAATTTAGTGCTCCGAGAGACCACAAATTAATAATATCTGAATTAGAAGATAAGTTGTAAGATGTTGACTAGAAAAAATCCATTTAATTAAAAAAGTAATACATCTGTAATTTTACTGAAATCATCGTAAATTTTTTTTTCATATTTCGTTCATTAATTATACGTTTTAGCATTTCAGTCGAACTTTTAAATAAATAAAAAGCCTCCTAAAGTACACAGTTTATCGAGTGCATGCAATTTTGCGGGTTCTTAAGTTTTGTAGAGCTAACTATTACAAATTTGGTGCATCAAATTAACTATTTTTTGTTTTTTGCTTGCAGCATGCAACTTAACAAACCATGAAGGTTTTTTTGCTATGATAAGGTTCATTAAGATTCAAAAAGGCAGCATTTTGTGTAGTGTCACGGGCGTGGTTTATCGTTCGTTACAGTAGTTTTAAAAAAGCATTTAATTTTCGAAAAATTTTCTTCTTTTTCTTATAAATTATCAAATTGTATATTTAATTAGTTACATAAATTGTAAATTTGTTTTTCCGTCATGATTGTCTAAATTTCATATCATTTTAGTTTGTTACTGTGATATTAAAATATTTTAACTACAAAATAAATCAACATGTCTTCTAATGCAAAAAATTCGTCAAAGCAGTAACTAAAAAGTGGCACAGATGTTAACATACCAAAAAACCCAAAAATCGTATATTTTTATTGATAAGTGGTTACAAGAGCTTCGATTTAAACACTGGCTTTGCAAAGATGAATTGAATCTCAAAAATCCTGCTCACTGTTTCCTTTGCGGTGTTAATATTACAAGCCACAATAGACAAGATTTGATCAGGCACGCTGAAACTCGGACCCATAAAGATAACGTTAATGTTGCTATAAAACAGAAGAACATTTCTGTAGTAAGCCAAGAGGAAAATGATTTTCTAGTTAAAGAGTTTGAGTTACAAACCGCTTTATTTTTACCACAACATGACGTTCCTGTTCAAAATTTTGTGCGTAGTTGTAAATTGTATCGATCCCGAGGATGATAAATTTGCATCACATCTTTTAACATTAATTGAACTAAATGAGAGACAATGTGGTGCTAAGAAACTCATGGAGTCGTTTGAAATGCTAATATTATGACCGGTTCAAAAAATTCTTTCTGTACTTCGTTAAAGAAAACAGTTTCTAACGTAATTTTACTACCATGTTTATGTCATACATCCCTGCTGTCAGTAACCACGCGATCATCGCGCGATTGCCATACGATTGTCTTGCGATTATTACGCGACGGAGTTGCGATACTCGCGTGAGAAATTTTGCAGATTTCTCACGTAACAATCGCGTGATAATCGCGCGATTTCGGCGAAATAATTGGGGCAAAAAATACTATGCAATGTTTTGGTCCACATCACTATTTAAAAAAGACTATGGCCGATGATTTTCCAATAAAGTTTTACCTATTAATAGTATAGTATATGCATACCATTTAGCCGTTCTCATTGGTTAGATAGAACGCCATAATACTACATTTTTGATCAATTACATTCGATAACTATTAACAGTTCGTATGTAAAAGAAAATGTTGTGTGGAAAATAATCTCTAGCTTGTACACCCGACTGAGTGTGATTTTTTCTCATCACTTGCCCTGAACGGTAACATCGTACATTATTTTTGCTTAATCAATCAGAGGTGGCGTTAGATAGAGAAGCCAGGTTTGTAAACTACGGCAACCCAACCCAACGGAGTTGCTTAATCAATCAGAGGTGGCGTTAGATAGAGAAGCCAGATTTGTAAACTACGGCAACCCAACCCAACTGAGTTCTTGCTTGGAGAAATCTATATTATTCTGCAAAATATGTATTGCTTTTTTATAATTAAGTAAATTACTTTTATAACAACAAATCATGCAATTCAGCATGGGTAAAGGTAAAAAAATAAATAAAATTTTTTTTACAAGTATTAAAATATTTCCAATAATTCATCACCTTAAAAAAAACATAAATAACAGTGTTATATATGCATACACACATACATACATACATACTTTTCAAGGTAAGGATATACACATGTGCACATAAATAAAAAATTAATATAAATATATGTAGTCGAAAGAAAATATGTATGAACTTTATTTTTAAACGAATTCTGTTTTAACTGTTTAATTGTACATATGTTACTCTTAAGGCTATTTAGTATATTATTGGACGTTGATATCTCATCACTTCCTCTTTTTTTCATAGATTTTGGGTAATCGATAGTAATTATACTATTAATAGAGCTATTTTTAAGAAAAATAGATATAAGTAGCGTACATTAGATACGCCGAGGAATCAATCAAGCAGCAATAAGTTGTGATTAGTTGACAATCTTGGGACACAAATAATAATTCGTACTCTTTAAAAGTGCTTTGTTAGTACTTGTGTCAATTTGTCTAATCAAATTATCATTTCCTACCCGTCATTCACACCTTTTTACAGTGAACTGTAAATTGATCAATTTTCCAGATTAAAAACTTTACACTTTTTCATATTGTTTCCCTGCAGTAACTTCAGGAACAGATGGTTAATAGTTATATACTTTAATGAATCAATAAATTGAATAACAGAATAGCCTTAACTCCAAAGTTCTGAATTTAAAGTAAAACAACAGGGGAAATAATAATTTACTTATTTAAATTATGGGTTAAATAAGAAAATAAACTAAACCATAAGCTTTTTAATGCAGTGACCTGACGGGCTGCGAGATAAAAAAATATAAACTGAATAATAAATGATTTGACTAAGAACATAATCTAAGTTCCAAGGTTATAATTTAGTGCTCCGANTTTTTTTACAAGTATTAAAATATTTCCAATAATTCATCATCTCAAAAAAAAAATATAAATAACAATGATATACATACATACATACATACATACTTTTTAAGGTTAGGATATACACATGTGCATATAAATAAAAAATCAATATAAATATATGTAGTCGAAAGAAAATATGTACGAACTTTATTCTGAAACGAATTATATTTTAACTGTTTAGTTGTACATATGTTACTCTTAAGGCTGTTTAGTATACTATTGGACGTTGGAACCTCATCACTTACTCTTTTTTCATAGATTTTAGGTAATTGATAGTAATTATACTATAAATAGAGCTATTTTTAAGAAAAATAGATAGAAGTAGCGTACATTAGATACGCCGAGGAATCAATCAAGCTGTAACAAGTTGTGATCAGTTGAAAATATTGGGACACAAATAATAATCCGTACTCTTAAAAAGTGCAATGTTAGTACTTACGTTAATTTGTCTAATGAAATTATCATTTCCTACTCGTCATTCACAAATTATTACAGTAAACTGTAAATTTTGATCAATTTTCCAGATTAAAAACTTTACACTTTTTCATATTGTTTCAGATTACAATATTATTAATAATTTGAAAAAATCATAGTCCCCGGGTTGATAAAACATAAGCTCACATAGATAAGCTTTTACAATAAATATATGGCTACTACGTAATCACAGCAATGAGAAATTTTGTACAGCCATTAACTGTATTCATTCGATCAGCACTAGCAACTATTCATTAAAATTCTTGCAGTCCACCAATTGAGCAATTGAGCAGTGTCTTAGTCAACATCTACAATTGAACGCATAAACACTTATATTCGCTGTATGCACAGATGAGTGGTGAAAACATTGCATAATATTTTTCACTCCTATTATTTAGTCAAAATCGCGCGATTATCACGCGATTGTTACGTGAGAAATCTGTACAAAACGCGAGTATTGCGAGTCAATCGCGTAATAATCGCAAGATAATCGTGTGGCAATCGCACAATGATCGCGTGATTGCTGTAAGCAGGGAAGTGTCGCAACAGTATGATCTATGGTAATACGAATAAAAGTTATGTACTCAAAAAACTATGAATGTTGAAATAAAAATAATAAACAGCACGAAATCTGTATTAATAAGAAAATATCTATATCTATATAGTCTATATTAATAAGCACAGAAAGTTTTAGAAAACTTAGTTTTTTTTTTACTTTATAACTAGACACACTTTCTATGAAATTCAAAAATTAGTGCACAGGATCGATTTGCTTATTATTACAGATTATGCGCTATTTATTATTGTTATTATTACGTAATCAAAAATAAATCATTTCGACATGTCTACATGGCCGAAGGGCACGGTTGTTGTATGTTGGTGCCCGTATAGTGCTTTTTTACCGAGAGCGCAAAAAGTCCAATTTTGCGCCCAGTAAATTATTTTGAGCCCGGAGGGCCCAAAAACTTTTCTGTCCGTGGGTCCAAAGTGATTACAAGGGTGCAAAGCGGTAGTTACACTTTGAGCTCATATACCATGGATGTAATCCGCAATCACCACCAGCAGTTACACAACGTTGTCACGTCTCACATATGTAACTGCTGGTGATGATTGCGGATTACACCCCATATATGGTAAGAAAAAATAATTTACGGATCAAACGAACTTACCTATAAGTGATGTTCGATCATAATTATACGAGAATGCCTCGTCCGAAGAGATTACAAATTGTACACTCCCCTTTCTCCTATTGGGATTCCAAAAGGTCACGTGACTCTCGCAAAATATTCAGTCACTTATAGGGGAAAAATAACACAGGCCTTATAGGTGCAATTATATTTTTATTTCTTTTACCCGTTCAACGATTGTAATACGATAAAAGCCTTTCCATACCATATTTTTGAGGAGATGACAATACCTTAGCTATTTTTTCCCAACTCAATTAGTCTTTTGCAGCTTAAAACTTTCCTTTGAAAGTGCGAAATCGCACATACAGGTCGTGGTAGTTTAAATGGTTGTTGGCTGCTTCCATCTGCTTAAATGGCCCTTTCTTTTTTTGGAAAAGAAAGGAGCTTATTGCAAGCCTTATCTCTCTTAATTCTGTCTACCAGATCGTCTCCGAACAACAGCTTTGATAGCTTTGCGAGCTCCAGGGTTCTCCTGACATCCTTCGGTGTAGCGTATGTGATGGCTGCAGCGTGGCCCTTCGACTGATTATGAAGAAGGTCGGACAGTAGTACGCTGGCATCTAACAGGGACTTGAATAGTGCCTTTTTGTCGAGTTCGCCTCCGGCCAGCAGTGTTAAAGTAGCTGCTGCCACAGCACCTAGATCACCACTGGTTATCTGCTGTCTGAAGCTTTGATATGCGTCCTTAGTTTTGACGTCTTTGAGAAGGCACTCCAAAACGATGTTATTGACGCTGGGAGGCTTCAAGTCCGACAGTCCGTTGTATATCTCTAGTAGAGCTTTTCTGTCTGGCTTCTTGAGATCTTTCTTCAAATAGTAAAGCCTTCTCTTATGAAGTTTTATTTCCTTGGTCTCAACCGCTTCCGGATCGATACCCAACACCTCCAAGAAAAGTGGGTTTGAAGGCGGTTCTTGGCTCGGAGGCTCCTTGACCTCAGCAGTAACATCTGAAAATGTTGACCGTGTATGTAGCGCTAATGCATGTGCTAGGTTAGGTTAGCTAGCATGCGCGGCCGACTTTGGTACCAAGTAGCGGAACGCACTAAGTCTTCGACACCGATGCTGGAGCATCGATACACACGGTGGCAAGGCCACGCAACGTGGGTTGAATTGGCCAAGGATGTACTGATACATGCGAGGCAACGTGCTGAAACAGAAAGGAGACAAGAACTAATGATATAGTATATCTAGCTGATTGTCGTCCTCCGTCTCGCTGTGCTCTGAGTTTGACGCCTCGCTATACCCCGGTTCCATGAGTGGTTGACTGTCTGAGGACAAAGACTCCTGACTTGAGTCTCGTTGAACAGAGCTCAATGTTTTGATGCCAAAACTACCGCACAAATCCGCTTCTAGGCCCGCCGTGATCACGTCTCGTTTGTTTCTTCTACTTATAGTGTATTTCGGTTTCTTCTACTTATAGTGTGGTTCGTAACTGAACTTTAATTTAAATATTCACTTACTGATTATTAATTGATTTGTTTCGATAATATGATATTTTAATTATTAAATTATTTATTCGATTAACTATTTTTTTTTTT
>NW_019379560.1:221321-235493 GCF_000648655.2 Copidosoma floridanum
AAAAAAAAAAAAACAAAAATAAAAAAAACAATTACTCAAAAAATTCAAAAAAAAGAAAAATTCAAAAATTCAAAAATTTAACTATTAATCTCCTTTCTTTAATTTGTCCTTTTAATTTCTTTTATTCTTCTTTCTTCACTGCACTCTCTTTTTTTTCTCTTCTTCCTTGTCCTGTAATTCATCCATTTCTCTTCTTTACTATAAACTTTCTTTATTCTTCTTGTCTTTTATTTATTTTTTGCTTCCTTTCTTTTTCGGATAACACGTCTTAGTAACTCTATCTCTTTTGCATCATGGCTAAGTAGTTTCTCTATTTCTTTTTCATTTCCCGTATCTCTACAATTCTTTAATATGTGTCTATAATCTTCTTCTTCTTCTTTGCATAATCTGCACTTCTTGTCCTCCTCTCCTTTCCAATACTCTCTACCCCTACATTCATTTCCGCACCTAAATCTTGCTACTAGTTTCCTATCCTTTAATGGCATATACTTTTTTAAATATCCTGGTTCTTCCTCTGTTCTTATATCTTTATATACCTTGTTGTACCAAGAATTCTTTCACTTTTCCGTTCTCTTCTCTTTTTCTTTAATATTTTTTCTCTTACTTCTTCTTTGAATTCCACCCCTTTCATAAATCTTGTTTCTTTTATATTTTCTTCACGTAACATTTTCGCTCTTTTTTTCGATTCTTTTCCTATTTTCCATCTTTCTTTGCCCTTATCCTTTTCTCTTATACATTCCTGAACTAATTTTATGTCTGAATCCCTAATTTTCTCTTCAAATTTTAACGCTCTCCTAAGCGCCTCTGTACTCATCTCTTCTAATCTACACTCCTCCTCCACTATATAATTTGGCGTATTGCTATCTAGCCCTAATATCCATTTCATATATCTTCTTTGTACACTTTCCAGCCTTTCTTCTTCTTCCCAACCCCATACTTCCACACCAAACAACGCTATACTTTCCACTAGTGCTGTAAATAATTTCCTTCTTCTATGGTAGCTATTCTTAAACATTCTTTCACCTACACTCTATGCATTTTTCATGGCTATCACTGCTTTCCTCTTTCTTTCTTCTATATGTCTATGATTCCTCCCATTTTTCTGTAGTATATATCCTAAATACCTTATTTCATCTACTTCTTCCGAATACTCATTTCCCTACTTCCATCTTCTATTTTTTCCCTTTCTTTTTTCAAATACTAATATTTTTGTTTTTTTCTCACTCAAAATCATTTTCTTTTTACAGGTGTACCTCTTAAATCTTTTTAGCATCTCTTTTAATTCTTCTTCTCAATCTGCTATTAATACTGTATTATCCGCGCAAGACACACTCCATATTTTTTCATTACCAACTCTGCATCCTCCCACTTGCCCTCTCTTTAATTCCTCCTCCAAGTCCGCTAGATATATATTACACAGCGTTGGGATCAGTGGAAATCCTTGCCTCACACCTTTCTCTGTCCAGAATTCCTTTGATTCCTTCTCACCTACTTTGATTACATTCCTAGTTTCTTTATAGATATCCATAATCCTATTTCTTGGCTTTCCGTTCACCGTCATTTCTATTAATCTTTCCTTTAAAACCTGTCTATCCACTCTATCAAATGCTTCCTTTGAGTCTATGAAACAGGCAAAAATTTTTCCTCTTCTTTTGCTTAATTTTTCATCCACAATGTGTTTCAGAGTGTATATCGCTTCTGTCACTCTTCTCTTTTCTCTAAATCCAAATTGACTTTCTGCTAATTTACTTTCAATTTTCTTCTTCAACATCTCATTCAACAAACTTACATAAATTTTGTATACTATGCACGTTTATATAACTCCTCTATAATTTTCTAACTTATCTTTATCACCTTTTTTGTGAATCAGGCATATCACTCCTCGTTTCCATTGCTCTGGTAATTCTCTTTCTTCCCATATTTTCTTAACCAGTTCCCAAAGGGCTGCGTTTACTTTGCTAGTTATGTACTTCCATACTTCGTTTTCTAGTTTATCTTCTCCCGGTGCTTTTTCTATTTTTAACCTTGCAATCTATGTCTTGAATTCTTCCTTGCTCAACTCTTCCTGATCCTCTGTATTTTTCCTTCCTTCTTCTTTTCTTGTAACTTCTCTCCCGTTTTCTTCTTCATCCTTTCCATCTAACTTTTCCATAAAATACCCTCTCAACTCTTCCACTGTAATCTTTTCATCTATTTCATTCCTTTGTTTTTTTCTGAACCTATTTATGGACTTCCACACTTCACCTTCCGATGTTGTATTTTTTATCTTTTCTTCTTCTAATATTTCAAACCTTTTCCTTTTTGCTTCGCACCAGTTTCTGTACTTTTTTTATCTATATAATAACTCCTTTCTATTTTCTTCTTTCTCCACATCTTCATTATTCTTCTTAAATCTCTCTTTTTCTCTTTTTATTCTTTATCAAACCATTTTCTATCTCCCAATTTCCACACTTTAAACTGTTTTTCTACCTTAGGTACCGCACTCTCTATTCTTTTTTTCAGTTCCTTTCATCTTCCTTCTACTTCTTCTTCTTTCCACTTCCAGTCCTTACATCCTTCTCCATACTGATCGATCCATTCTTGAGTCCAATCCCTCCTTGCTGATATCCTCTCTTCTTTTTCTATAGTTCCTACTTCTACTCCCTTTTCTAAATGCACCTCCAACGGCATATGATCCGATTCCGTTCTTTGTTCTATCTTCATTTCTTTTACCTGATCTAAGGCTTCTCAATTCCCAATTGCATAATCTATTACAGATTCCCCTCTGCTGCCAACGTATGTGAATTCTCCTTCTTTTCCTTTTTGCATATTTATTATGCACCATCCTTCTTCTGTTATTTCTTTTATTAGTCTTTTCCCTTCCTCATTTATCTTCTCGTCTTTTGACTTTCTTACTTTTATTTCCTTGTCGTCGTCCATTTCATCAATCCATCCTCCTTCTCTCCCGGTTCTGGCATTCCAATCTCCCAGTATTAGTACACTTCCTCTTTCCTTCGTTTTTACTTTCTCTTATATAATTCCCATCGTTTCTTCTACGTTTTGACTACATACTCCTATGATTTTCCACTCCTGGTTTCCGTATTTTATCTTCTGCATTATTATATTATCGCTCCATATTTCATAATTTCTGCTTTCCATCTTATTACTTATTCCTAATATTATTCCTCCTTTCGCTCTGCCTTTTTTATGCTCTCTTGTCGCTGCTATACACTTCCACTCAAAACTTTTTGACAACTCACTTTCTACACTAGTCTACTTGTCCTGTTCTAACCACGTTTCTACTAACACTATTATATCAAAACCACTCAAGTACTTCCACACTTCACTGTCGTTATTTAACACTCCCGCAACATTCCACGCACAAATACTGACATTCCTTCTTCTCACTCCCTCCTCCTCTCTATCTTCTTGTTCTCTACATTCTTGCCTCCTGCTTCTTTCTTCAGTTAACTCTTCTTTCCGTTCATCATACCTGAACCACTTACCGTCGACCATCATCTTCATATACCCAATTTTTGTATTCTTTCCTTTACTCCTCTGCTCTTTTGACTTGTTTGAAATAGTTCTTTGAATCTCTTTTTCTTTCTCTGTTAAGTCGCTATGTATGTAAACTCCTGTCTCCATATATTTTTTATTCCTCATTACTTCTTCTTTCATTTCCTTGTTTAGCAACCTAAATACAAATATCTTACTCACATTTTGCCCAGCGTTTACACATATTTCTTTAGCTTTCTCTACCTTCACTTTTACTTTGATCTTTTGTTCAATGAATTCTTCCACATTCTTCTCCAGATTCTCTCTTTTAATATTTGCTCCTTTGATCACAATGTTCGGTCTCCTTTTTTCTCTCTCATCTTTTTCTCTTTCCCATTCCAACTTGCTTATTCTTTCTTCTAGTACCTTCTTTTCTTCTGTCCACTGCTGTCTCTCTTTTATCCACATCTGTTTTTCCTCTTTCCAATCTTCTTCTCTCCTTTCTACAATACTTATCATATTGTCAAACTTATTTTCTAATCTACTCAACTTATCGTTTAAATCTTTATTCTCTTGACTTTCTTTAGTGAAGTTTAATAAAGACTGCTCTTTTGGTTTCACATTCGCATTGCTTCTTGTGTTTACATTTACATCCGTCACTTTCCCGGTCATTTTCAGGTTCTTGTCAATACCGCAGGTTTATCATCTTAATCGGTAACGAAGGAATCTTTCTTATTATGATCATCTGTAATATATCATTTTATCTAGTGTCGGTCTTCCAGAAATCTTCCTTATCGATCCCTAATTTTGTTAACCTCTCTTCTTCTTTATTTACCGCTGTTTTTGGCCAGGGACCTTCCTTATCTAAGTCTCAGCTTTCCCCTTTTTATCGACCTCTTTCTCAAGTTGCCGCTTCCTTTTCCTATACTTTATTAACCTCACTTTTCTCTCGCACTTCACTGCCTTTTTTTTTACTTTTTCACAACTCACCACCACTACTTTAACACTGTTTTCCTGTCTTCTTGTCACTCGTTTTTCCGTTCACTATCACTTTCTTTTATGATCTGCCTTCTTCTTTACTCGCTACTCTTTATCTTTCACGTGTACCGTTTCCTTTTCACTGACACGACCTCACTAATCTCACTTCATCCTTTCAATTTTTTATATTCGTTCGCTTTACACTTTCTCCTCTGCTATTTTTCTACTTTCTCCACTTATTTGTACTTTTAATTTATTTTATTTTTGCTTTAATACCTTCTTCATATTCTATTCTCCGGAGCGCTCACTCAACACGTCCGCTCTTTCTCACATCCACAACGGAACTCCTATATATATAATACAGGTATGTCAGGCAAGCCTAGCGCCAAGCTGCACTCTGGTGATCAATTTTTTGATATTCCCTCATTAATCACTTTTAATTGTTCAAACGTGCCTGTGTACATCGCAAAAAGTTGTATATATAATGGTGGCAGTACCAAAAAGTTATAATATTTGATTTTTTCATACTCACACAATAAAGCAACAGCCTTAAAACGAACTGAGAGGCTTGTAAAAAAGATAAAAACCTCAAAATTGTTTGTTGACTAATGCATAATTTATACTTAAAAAAAAAGTTTTCACAATTCATTTGTTAGCATATGTCCAATACATTTTGAGGAAAGTTGCTTTGAAGACAAATTAGAGTATTTGCTTAGCTGTGAAAATTATTCATCCAAAAGACAGGCTCAAAAGAAAAGGATTGTGTTTGAAGAACATATGCACCAAGAATCTCTGTACAGGCGTATCCTGATTTGAGATTTGAAAACATAGAAATTATTAACACAATAGCAGTCTGTATGTCTCCAGCAAAATTTTTTGGAAACAGCAGATTAATGTAGTACGTTAACAGGGTAAGAGTACGGTTACGAGGGTAAGAGTCAAGCTATAACCGCAGTGAGCT
This sequence comes from Copidosoma floridanum, assembly GCF_000648655.2. The sequence continues at coordinate 226,735 of NW_019379560.1, forward strand.
CTTCATCATCACGAATAATAATAAGGAATATCTGGAAGTTTCACCACTGGCCCTTTTCAGGGCCATTATAAGTATTTACGTTCCCTACTTAACCATTGATATCATCGGTTCTTTTATGGGTCATCTGAACTAAAACTACCTTGCCTGACAAATACGTTTTTTACAACCATTTCTAGCAACGGTTCGTCGACTAAAAGACTATATATAAATAAAGTCGTCCACTATTGAACCAAGACAGTCATTTACTGGTAGACATCACGAGCGGAGTTGTTCATCGCAAGGCTGAGAACCCCGGCGACCGACGACCCTACGTTACATTACCCTCTCGTCTCTAAGGATTCAACCAGGAATTACCGATCCTCCCCGAGGTCTGCGCTAGGTGAACCTAACAGTTATAAAGAAAAAATAAACTTGACCAAACGTGACAGTCTCCAACGGGCAAGCATCACGAACCAATCCCCCACCTTAAATCACCAAAACAACTGCGTCTGAAAATAAAGAAGGTGCTTTAGACATCAACGTCTTTGGCGTAATACCAGGAGACGTTGGAAAAAACTCTACAAGTAGCTCTAACGTTTTAGACGTTGTGTATACTTTTCTTCCCGATCAGTATGGTGCTACAATAAGAGGCTAGAGAAGATCACCCTGAGGTATTCGCTATGCGCCTATGTCAGGTGGCACCGTCGAGTGAGAGAAATTGTCCCTCGCTGAAATCGCCACAATGCACGGAGCGTTATAGAAAAATTTTTTAATAAATTACAAAAAAGGTTATCAAAAGTGAATTGACCAAATAATTCACTGATTTGAGTGTGTATTATGTTAGTGTACAGTAATAAATTTTGTTTCGTGTTGTCATGTGTACTACAAGATTGGAAAAAATAAAAACACGGATTGCGTATGTGATAACACAGCATATATGAGTGCATTAGCAGTGTTAATTCTCTATGTTTCGTATTAAGCTTATCATTATGAATTGTAAATAATATGTAAATATATTTTAATACAGTGTTGTTTACTGCATCTATTTTTGTTGAATTCAACCTTCATCCTACAATTGATTTAAGTTTAAACCTTTAAACTTACATACTAATGATAGATTAGGTTAACTTTTACACATTTATATTACGTTTCCCTAGATTACTTATGTCCTTTAAGCTTTACATTAGTACAATATGCTGTGTTGTCACAGTCGCAATCCATGTTTTTATTTTTTCCAATCTTGTAGTACACATGACAACACCAAACAAAATTTATTACTGTACACTAACATAATACAGACTCAAATCAGTGATCCATTGGATCAATTCACTTTTAATAACTTTTTTTGTAATTTATTAAAACATTATCATTGCCACCTGACATAGGCGCATAGCGAATAGAGGCAGTCACGTTTGCTAGAAGCTTCGGTCAAGAAAGAGTTTACTCAAGAAGCTCACCGGTCTTTTTTAGGGCCATCGGACGTCGAACTACATTGCCAACAAATATATTAGAACATAAAAAAGTTGACAAAAAACAGCCTTTAGGGCTCACCAAAGTCTTAACTATGCCAAAAGTCGCAAGAGGGCGAATTGAAAGGAAAACTTTAAATGCATCTAATGAAAACAATTTTAGGCGTCAAGAAACTGACACATTCATCGAGATTGAAGCAGCAGCATCAAAATCGACTTATAAGGAATTTATTGAGTGCCAAATGAGCTTTTCACTTTAACCCTCACAGTAATCTCTTAAATCTTCCAGATTTTTCAACAAGTAGAATATATATTTGTTTTTTTGTAGCGATAAAAGTGTAGAGATTAAGGTTGTGTAGGACATGCTTTTTACGCTAGAGTGCACGTTTCAAATAAAATTTTTTATCAAGTCTTCTAAATACTTAACGATAACATGACTAATACTTAGAAATCGTAGATTTGTCGTTCACAAGTTATCTTTACGATTATCAAAAAGGTAAATTGCAGATAACTATAAGATAAGAAGAACAGTTAGCTGTATAATGATAACATTAAGCTTTATATTTTAAGATAACTTACGTTATCATGACAAAAGGTAACTTGACGAAAACATTTTTAATATTACGTAACGGTAACTGGAAAACAACATCGTACAGTGGTCCTATTTGAAGTTAACCTTAGATATCTGAAAAATGTTAACGTTTAGTAGAATTAGTCAAGTAATTTTCCAGTAAACATATAAAATGTACCGTAAAGTTATCATATTTCGAAGTCAAAGACAGTTGACGTTACGTTGGCTTTCTCAGTTAAATCATAACCTGCAATATTAGTCTTACCCGCGGTAACGCCACGTGCACGTTTTTGTACGTAATTGATCCGTATATTGTTGATAAAAATCAGTTTTTCCCATGAACAATAAGCGCCCCAACAACATTCTGCCAATGACCAGTCAGCCCAAGAAGTTTATAAAACTGTCATGTGGCTCAGTTAATCAGAAAGTCCAGACGATGAAAGTATCACAAGTTCAACCAAATTTGTCTAATAAAGCGGTTATGCAGTCTGTTGGTTAGTGCAAAATTGATATTTTTCATATGTATTTTTTGTTCATATGTAATTTAACATGCGTGCTTCTTTTAGTGACACTTACCCGAGATTCTCAGGGTAAACTCGTTTTACCATTTGACAGTACTTTTTTTTTTGTTGAATTCTTTTGTAATATGAATTTCATTATTAAATATTGTAGGAAAGAGTAATTTCACAAACCGGTGGTAGTGACGCTAAAAATTTCATAAAAAATTTACTCAGTAAAGTTTTATCAAACGACGTTGGTATGTCTTACACTTGGACAGGACAGCGAAAAGATTCAAAAAAAATGAGTGGAACGAATTTTGCGAAGTTGATTGTTGGTAAGTTAAATTTTTAATTTTTATAAATTTTTATGATTGAAATATTAAAGGTTAATTATATACTTTTAGATGTGAGCATAAAACATAATAAATCATTTAAAATGGAAGATGTTGAGAAAAGTATGGGTTATTGGCTGCAGAGATCAAGTGATCTTATAAAAAATGCTCAAAAAGCTCTCGAAAAACGAAGAGCTAATGCCAATGACAAAGAAGTTGTCGAAGGAGATGCAATCAATGGAGAGAATTCGGTGTAACCTAGATTTCACCAAATCTAATTTCTAGTATTTAAATATTTACTACTTGATCAGTATTTTTAAAATACTCTAGTATTCGAAAACGTGATATTACTATATGACATACAAAATAAGAATATTAAAATTATTTATACGAAAAAGATTGTATTAGAGGTACTATAAAAAGTCATGTGTTCTTTAAAGAGATATCAGATTGTGGTTAACGCTGTATTAATTGTAATAAATGTTGTAAAAATATTTTCAATTTTTTTAAGTTTATGATAATTATATCATAGAGCAGTGTAGCTTTAACCTAAATAGATTTAATTTTTGTAACTTATCAAGTGTAAGATAGTTATGAGCTGATGCTTATAATTATCTATCATTTTTATAAGTTACAAAAATTAAATCTACTTATATGTATATATAAGAACATTCCTCTAATCTTAAAGTTAGCTTAAAGATATCTAAAAAAGTTAGCTTCTAGCATTAGTTCCATTGACTTCCATAATAACTATAAGTTACAGTTCAGTTAACTTAAGTTAAAATTTTAACTTTGAAAGCTTAACTTGCAGTTAACTTTAGATGACGTGAAGTTATTCACTTCAGTTATCTCTACGCTAGTATTAAGAGAACCATGCATTGTCTGTAAGTTTTAGCAAAGTAACTTCCAAGTTAGCTGGATCTTGACCTTTATCTTACGGAAGTTATCTTCCAGAATTCTTTAGGGTAACTCGGTGCTGGCTGGGCGTACATTATAAACATATCGTATGGCTAAATCAAGAGAAAATTTTGTTTGAACAAATCGCTCAGTTAGTTATAAGAATGTATCCATTTAAAAAAATCTAGTTAACGCTTGTTAACTTATATAATTGATTTCCGATTTCGATCCAAAACCTCTTATTCTCTTGAGAAATTAATTATCCACAATCGTAACTTTTTTTGATTGTGAAACATTTATTATTTATGTCAAAACAATTACTTTGTAGGAAAATTATCATAAACAATTATTTCTTTATCATAAACAATCAATATTTCACAATCAAAAAAAGTTACGATTGTAGATAATTAATTTCTCAAGAGAATGAGAGGTTTTGGATCGAAATCGGAAATCAATTATATAAGTTAACAAGCGTTCAGTAGATTTTTTTAAATGTCTATATTCTTATAAATAACTGAGCGATTTGTTCAAACAAAATTTTTTCTTGATTTAGCCACACTATATGTTTATAATTTATTAGTAATGTTATCTTTAAGTATTTATAAGACTTGATAAAAAATTTTGTTTAAAACATGTACTCTACCGAAAAAAGGGTGTCCTACGCAACCTGAAGCTATAGGACTTTGTTTCTCTGGTATTAAAGTTATGAGATAGAAGAGAAAAAAATTTTAATTAAATACTGTTTGTGAGTTTCAAATCTCTACAGTTTTAAAAAATATCTCTTTTCGTAGATTATACAGGAGAAACTGCAAATCAATGGCCCTTTAGAGCCAACGATTATGGCGTAAAAAACGCACGGTACTTTTCATCATAATTAAATTTTTTTCACTTCTTATAGCTCTTTATTTGATCAAATAAACTGTATGGATTCCAAACAATTATGTTTTCAATCAGAAGATTTTTGTTCTGAGAAATATAAGGAATAGACATAAAATTTTTAACTGGAAACGTTTCACATTACATGTGAACACACTACGGTGTTCCGTTTAGTTAATCTCAGGCGAAGCCGTGACGAGGGGCTACTAGTATTATTTGTAAATTATAATTATTCCATGAACATGTATTTAAAAACTTTTTTCCTATTTCGAAATGAAATGATAAATTTTTTCTTCTGATCATGTTCTTGAATCAGCTTTTACTCATTATAAGTTGAATTACATTTGAAGAGTTTCATATAAAAAAATTTTCATGTAAAGAGCCTAAAACTTTTCAAAAAGTTTTTGAATTTTACTATTGTTACGTGCGATTCTAAAGGTTCGGGGTGCCTAATAACAACGCGGCAGTTAAACTCAATCAATCACTTTATTGCTATATTCCTTGAGGGAAGGCGCTTTGCGGTCCCGAGTTACTTATTGCGACTATCCTCCTTCTAGTCCCGACGTTCAACAGCCCTGTGGCCACTGCTGCGGACCTTTTTATGCTCTTTCCTCCCCCACTTGTGCTCCTTCCTAATACTAATAACTGAGGCCCATCCCACGTAGTATGTTCCATACTGTACGTGACACTATTAAGTCTAATTCTCAGAAGTACCCTATTCCTAAAAATCACTTATTCGAACAACAACCGATACAAGATGCAAACATTGCTAACGAATAAATCTTAACTTTATGTAAAAATTAACCCTGAATTGTAGTAAAAAAGTAAATACTACACCTATAGCCTGTAAGATATGAATACTCGTAGAAAATGTGTTCACAATGAGGGTAGAGTTGATGTCGGGAACTGGAATTGGTCAGAGTGTATAGGGAAATAAAATCGTTCTTATTGGGATTGACAACATAGCAATACCAGTAATTATAAGGCTAGAAAAGCTAGTGGCGTTGGCTGTCATAAGCCTCCTCTCACTTTTTTCAAAACTCGCCATTTTATGTAGTCTTACGTGAGACAGTGGCGCTAGTACTACCTATGTTAAGTCAAGTTATTGAGTACTGCAGTAGTTAAACGCTTGCCAGAAAATTTAAAATTTCACAAAAAACTAAGGTTTTTAAATCCTTTAATATGTTTATCACAGTCTAAAAGACCTGATTTTAGTAGCTTACCCTTCTTTGACATTTTAAATACTAAGCCTACAGATCTTAGTCTAATTGTAAATCAATGGGAAAAATTACTAAGAGTGGACTGGAACAATTATGCTGGCAAAGAAGCTCTAAACGACGTGTGCGTTTTGGCCAAATGCATTTTTTTTGAAAACGCTAGCGGAAAATTTGTTTTCAGAGAAGTTTCCGGTTTTTCCACTTTTGTACCAAAAATTAGCCAAATAAAAAATGTTTTTATAGTATACGTAGCTTATTAGATGTTTCATTTCCCTTTCACTGTTATTGAGTTTGTCAACATTTTGAATCACCGAAGGTAAATATAATTATCATCATGATAAATTCATGGTTCATAGCTTTTTTATTGAAAAGATATTGAATGTAATCTTCAATCATACGAATGGTAATTAATAAAATAAAGCTAGTGGAGATGTCACTTACTGATACTTACGTCATACCCGCGTAACTTTACGGTCGAGATGAGTCTGTTCTGCTTCGAAACTACAATATAAGGTTATGTTACTGGCTTTAGTGGCGTTTTTGTTTTAATAATTCAGATGTCAGTGTAACTTTTTGCTTTAACATTGTACATAACAGACAACTAGGATGTTCAGAATTGTTGAAATTATTATTGCTTTCACGATTGGTGTCGTAATAAATCTGTAAACTTATGATATTTGCTATTTATAATATATTGGATCCTCTAAAGTCCTGAAATTACGTACCGTTTCACCATCAGATGGCGCCAATACACTTGCTCAAAGCGAATACGCTCTCTCCTACCTACCGCCTTACCCTCACTACTCCTTGCTTTTCTCTTTCTCTTACGCCTGAACCTCCAACAAAATGCATTCGTCAATAACAATAAATTATTAATATATTTATAGTGTCCATCTACTTTATTTTTAATATTTCTAAATACGTGTTGATATGTTAAAGTTATTTTTATCAATAATAGTTTTTTTTAAATTTAATTATTTACATAATTTATCTTTTAATATCAAAATTTTTCTTATTTCAATTAATTTTCAATTAGTTTTACTAAGGACGTTCATTACATAGTTAGCGAAGAAAAAATTCAGAGAGATAAGAGAAGCGCTTATATATGCAGCAACGCTAGTAATCATTTTTCTCATATGGATGTACTTACATACACGTTTTACATAGTTGACCCCATCTTTCTTGTGTTATTAAAACAAAAACAATTTGTGGATCTATTTGAAAATTTAATAGGTTTATCTAGAAGTAATCTATCATACAACAAAATTGTATGATTTCTAAAGATCATATAAATGTAATTTTACGTGGTTTTTCCATAAAGTTACATGTTAAATTGCGATTTTTTTAAATTAAATATATAAAGAAAAGGGTACACTTAAACAATCTACAATATTTTGTGGGTATTTTGACTGCTATTTCGAATATACATTCGACATTTGACTAATATCTATCAAAAAATCTATGTGCGATGATCGTCCTGAAGGGACATTCACTGGCATGTAATACTACCTTACTGAAGAAAGCGATACTACAGGATGGTTTTTCTTAATTTTTGAGATACAATTATATTTTGGATATTAAATATGGACTGTAGGAATACATGTGTGAGCCTATGTGATGAATGTGAGGGTGAAGTTACAGATGTAATTAGCGTAGGCAGTAGGAAGTTGTTATGAAACTATCGGAAGATTCGATAAAAGCGCAAAGTCTTGTACTAGACAGACTACTTATTGTTTGTATTGTATTGTGCCTTAATATATTGTTTATGATTGTTTAGTTATTAAATATTTAAATATTTATCGAAACCACACATAGTTAACGTAGGTATACTCATTCCAACGATAATTGCACCAACTTCGTACACAATATCGTTTAATAAAAGGAAAGTAATTTCATAGAAGTATAATTTTATACTTTGGTACCCAAGCACCCACTTTTCACTGGTTTATTTTTAATACTGAATCATAAATCAACAGACAATGACGCAGTATTGCTTATTTATTTTAAACTTCGATACATCCTCTATCAAAAAAGAATTTTATTGCCATCATACAAATACTCAATTTTCTAGGCCGTACAGGGTTAACGTACCCGGTTTAGGGCCATCTTTATAATTTACGCTTTTCACCCTAAAATCCACTACCGATACAAGATTGAATTTTACCCTGCACGCAATTGTAATTAGGTACATTTTTTTGATGATTCACTTGTTCGTCAAACAAGACTTTTACCATACGTGTTAACGATTTTGTTTCAGGTTTTTCTCTTCAAAGTGACAAAACTACCAAAATAATATTCACAAGCACGTGCACACCAAGAAAGTATATAAATAAACGCAATAATTAGCATACATGATTGGATTGCACATCTTCTTCTTCATACAATGGCGAGATTGGTTAATGACATATTCTTAGAACTTGATAAAAATACATTGACAAAGTTGCATGCCCGCAATATCTTAACCGTGTACGATTTCATGCAACTGACGTGCGATGAAGTGTCGAAGAAAACCGATCTGAGTTTCAAGGTTTGTCGAATCTATACTTTTTTTGTGTCTCACCACACTCATTTAAGGTAGCTTCAATAATTAGTGAAATACTGTTAAATTATATTCATCATGCGTCTCCTGAAAAACCTTAGAATTGGCTATTTATTTGCAAAAGTTACAAGCTTAACTGTGAAACTTGAAACGATGAAAAACTGTTGGAAATTGTCGATGGTTCTATGTTTTTTATTATGCCATTTTTTATTATTAACTTGTAGGCGTATATGCATAATTTTATATCGAAATATTAAGTGGCAAACTTTTAATAATCAATCTCGTAAGAATTCGTTGTATCACACATGTTTGGCGTTCTTGAACAGCAGACAATGTTTTTTTATTTTCATGCATTTAGAATATTATATATATATATATA
>NW_019379560.1:236221-266373 GCF_000648655.2 Copidosoma floridanum
AAAAAATTATAAAAATAATAATAGTAGTAATAATAATAATGATAATGATAATAAAATCAACTTTCATGGTTATTAGCCTGGACATTTTGCTGGAAGGAGGTCTGTTCTGTGGTAAAATGTATGAACTCTGCGGGCACTCGTCAGCGGGTAAATCACAATTGTGTAATTGGATTTCCATACAGGCAACTGTAAACGCGTCCACTGAAGTGCATTATATGGACACGAGCAGTAATTTTTGCATCTCCAGAATACAGATGATACTGGAGACTCGAGAGTCTACCAACAGGGTAAATATTTACCACTTGATTTTTAAAATGCCACTCAAGAGAGTGATTTGTTGAAAAAATGCATTTGACTGCAGGTCGTAGCCAAAGTTATGAGCAACATCAAAGTGTACAAGATTACGAAGGTGAGCGACGCATTCTCGGTTCTGTATGGTTTGGCTAACGCGCCCAAGGATCAAGCTGAAAAGTGCAAAAAGCTGGTCATAATCGACAGTCTGACCGCCCTGTTAGCCACGATTTCTCACAACGATTTGAACCCGCTGTTGAGCAACTTGTCCTCGGTGTGTCGCTACTTCGCGAATCGCTGCCGCGGGACCGTCGTGACTGTCAATACTGTCAGGGAAGGGAGCCGAACTCTTATTGGCACGGACAAGGACATCGTTATGAGCAAGAAGCCCGCCCTGACGAATTACTGGCTGAGCGTGCCCAATGTTAGACTGTTGATGGGTGACTTGGGAAAGGCTCGCAAGAAGATCGAGGTTTGGAAAAGTTGCCAGCTGGTGAACGGAAGAAGTTGTACGATGGGCATCGGGGAAGAGGGAATTTTTTCAGTGTGAAGTACATTTATTAATATAGTGCAAAATTATTTTAATCGATTTACTTGACCCCATTCTGATTCAGCGGTTTGGTATTTTTAAAAACATTTTTTATAGTGAGTTTTCGATTGCAAAAAATTATGGGTTTTGTGAGAGATTCGACTTTTGCAAAAATAAGTATATATTTAATATACCTAGATAAGGAATATAGGCTCCATGCACAAAGACACCAGCGTCAACTTGTGGCTGGATGGTGAGTCCGCGTGGTTATGAGAATACACGGAGTAGCATCGTTGCCTAAAATCAAAAATTTTTTTCATTAATATTAAGATCCTTTCTAATAGTCTGATCATTTCAATTAGAATTTCTAACTCCTCAACTTTACGATGGTATTTTTTTCAGCATGAGATTTTGCTTTAATAAGTTGTAAATAAGATATATATATGTATATGCCTTTGCTGATTATCCGTGTGAGCTACATTGCGTGTGTTAGTACTACTAAGTATGCTCTATCTCTCTCACACATTTTACTGACACAGGCAATGTAGGCAATGATATATGACGTTTTTACAACTTATTAAAGCAAAATCTCATGTTGAAAAAAATATCATCGTTAAGTTAAGAGATTCTAAGTGAGATGATCAGACTATTAGAAAGGATCTTAATATTAATGAAAAAAATTTTTGATTTTAGGCAACGATGCTACTCCGTGTATTCTCGTAACCACGCAGACTCACCATCCAGCCACAAGTTGACGCTGGTGTCTTTGTGCATGGAGCCTATATGACAATGATTTTGTACAAAGTTTACGTAACAACAGGCTCATATGAAAAAAATGAAAGAAAACACAAGGTGGCACAAATGAATCATTGATACCTTCGTTTCCAAATCTTTCTTACCTCACAAGTAGGGTGTGTCTATTCCGATTTTTTATATACATGTATATGATGATGTAATTTCATATTTAAATAACAAAAATAAATATCTCCATTTTATTGTATTTCCACGAGTAATTGAGATTTAATTGTGAATTAAAATTATCAATCAATACTTCTTAGAGTGGTCATCGTATAGCTCTGTTATATTTAGGTGCCGCTACCTGCAAAGGTATAACTATTCAAAGGAACCAATAAAAACCAACAAAATTTCTTGAATTTCTACTGTATTGTTACAAATTGCCTCATAAAAATGTTATTCCGTTGCATCCCTTACAATGTTATGCACCTCAGCACAGCAAAGCTTAAAAGAATAAAACCGGAAATAAAAAAAAAATTAAATAGGTAACAAGATTTTTTATGTAAACCAAATACACAACATACAATAACCTACTGTACTGAACCACGAAATAACAATTCTACACATCAAACATTTTATTGCCTGTTTGTATGGTTTTATATAATAATTTGAGAGCAGAATCCAACTAAAACAGTATAAGGAAATAATGTATTTTTTTTTTTNAAATAGTTAAAAATTTGAAGAATAATGTAAGATACGAAAGGAACAAGATACAAAAATGAAAATTCTCAAGAAATTCGCTCCTGACTCTTGAACTTTGAAGGCTCATATCTTTGGATGCTTGCAATACTGTGAAAACTATTTATTGTAAAAACTTACAACAATTTCACCGTCACTTATTGTTGATTTCCCACATGTCTCTAAAAAAAAAAAATCTTCAAAGAAACTTCTTCGTCCTCATCATCAGAATCATCAATATCCATCAATGACTCAGGTACTTCCGTTTCAACTATAAAATTATATAATTTCATTACAATAAAACTGTTTTTTACGAACAAAACACAAAAAGTAAAAACATACTTACTCAAGATAGTATAAAGTTCATGGGTATTATCATCATTATATCCACTCAATTTGTTCATAAATTTTTCCACTGTCCAGGGTGGATCTGATCTGCTCACTTCTTTCCATGCATCATTTATGATTTTGTTTTTTATTTGCTAAGTCTTAGCTTGACCAATAGTAACTCGTAGCATACTTTTAGCTCTTTTGAGAACCGCAATAGCGCTTTCTTTATACTTTATTATGCCATCTAAGATATGATTATATATATATAAATTCTAGGTGGATGCAGCGGGGGATAGGTTTAAGTTTCAATTTTGACCACTTCGTTTAGTTGTACTTGTGTAATGACCTAGCTCACGGTCATAGACTACGGAGATGTAGGTGGCGTTTTCCGTCCTTTATTTTGTTTTGGGTAGTGAGTCCGTTACCTGGTTAGGCACTAACGTGTCAGGCCAATTGAATTCTGGGAAAGTCGGTTGGTTGCTCTAGTTCTCGGTGATTCCAATGAGTAGAGTCCCAGTGGGGTGAAGAGCGAGCTTGTCCCAGGAGGCGACGTCCAGGTATCTTGAACACACTTAGGAATGCGATTACTCACTTGAACTATCCTGATCGACCACGAAACAACTACAGATGAAATACTCGCCATAGGTTGTTGGAGGGGGGCGCCAAAATAGAGTGTCGCAAGCTCCGCCTGGACCAGAATCTCAATTCCAACTAACTGCTGCGGGAAAATCCAATGCCTTTTATACCCTGCGAGTCGTATCAAAAGTCACGTAGGCCACTTGTTTGTCCTGATTTGTCCTTGAATTTCTTTGAATGAAGCTGTTGCTTTGGAAATCCCTTCAAAGGTATGAGTGGCTGTAAACTGAAGGCCACGCTTGTTTAATTTGGTTGAGGTGAGTCATACCGGTAGTAACGCAGGACACTTGTTTACGTAGAAGGCTCGTTATTTTGAAGGTCTGGCTTATTTTCGTTTGAGGTGAGTCATGCTACTTGTTTACGTTAAGGGCCTAGTATTTTGAAGGCCAAGCTTGTTTATGCCTGAAACAAAAAAAAATCGGTTCCCTAATTCTCGGAAGGCTTTTGTATAATTGGGGAAGTTCTTTTCTTATTGTTATTAATGACTTTTTGATCTTCATAATTGTAATAATTATAATCATTATTGTTCTAAGTATTATTGTAAATTAAATAGATTAATTTTTCGCGCCAGGCCGAGAGAGCGCTAGTGCCGCCTATATATACGGATACGATCATTTCCTAACACTTGTAGTATTACTTTGGCAAAGAGGATCTTTGCATACCCCCACCGCTATCGGAACTTTCGATTGGAAAAGTTCCGAAGCCAATCAGAGTAGAGCTACAGCAGGAGTGTAGGGGAAGACTTATTTCTCCTGTGAATAATAACGCAAGCGCCTATCCCACACAACCCGGGGCACTTACTGGTCGCTTTAATTATTTATGATTAATAAAATAATGACGCAATTGCCTATCCCCACAGAATCCAGGGCGCTTACTGGTTGCTTTGATTATTTATAATAAATAGAATAATCCAAGCGCCCAAGAACGTGTGGGGATTTGCGCTTGCGTTATTTTTTTACCTATTATAAATAATCAAGGCGACCAGTAAGCCCCCGGGTTATGTGGGGATAGGCGCTTGCGTTATTATATTTGTTTTATTAATAATCTAAGCAGCCAGTAAGTGCCCTGGGTTGTGTGGGGATAGGTGATTGAGTTATTTTTTTATTTATGATTAATAATTAAAGCGATGAGTAAGCGCCCCAGGTTGTTTGGGGATAGGCGCTTGCGTTATTATATTTGTTTTATCAATAATTAAAGCAGCTAGTAAACAATCCAGGCTGTGGGGAGATAGTCGCTTGAGTTTCAAATTTATTAATAATAAATAATTAAAGCAGCCAGTATGCAACCAAGGTTGCGTGGGAGTAGGTACTTGCGTTATTATTTGAATTATCATAAATAATTATAGCAGCAAGTAAGCGCCCCGGGTTGTGTAGGGATTGGCGCTTGTGTTATTATTTTATTTTATCAATAAGTCCAGCAGCCAGTAAAAGCCCTAGGTTGTGTGGGTGTAGTAGCTTGCATTGTTATTTTATTTCAACAATCATTTAAGCCGTAAATAAGCTTCTTTAATTGTGTTGGATTTGGCGCTTGTGTTACTATTTTTTTTTATTAATCATTAACGCAGCCAGTAAAGTCCTGGGTTGTATAGGGATTGGCGGTTGTGTTATTATTTTTTGCATAGTAAATTAAGTAAGCTACCAGTAAGCTTCCTGGGTTGTGTGGAAATAGGTGGTTGCGTTATTATCTTATTTTATCAATAATCAAAGCAGCTTGCTACTCGCGCCGTGTTGTGTGGCAATTGGCGCTTGTGTAATTATNAATGAAAAATAAAGCTCTTAACATTAACTTACATTTTCTTCTTGAATTTTTGTATGAAGTTCCAAGCACCAAAAAATATAAGCATTCAAAGTTCAAGAAAAAAGTATAAGTTTCTTAAATTTTTTGAACTATTGCACTATTTTGTCAGTAACTCTTAACGATGGCCACATTTTTTAAACTAAAGTTTAGTTTTAAGACAAAAACTATATTTTGGATAGTTTTGAGACGTATTACAACCTTTTGGGAGGCAGATGTAAAGAAAAGAGTAAAAATAGCCATTAAAGTTGATTAGACATTTGGTTTTTGGTTGGATATTTTCACTCTTTTCCTTATGTACGGGCTCCAGAAATTTGTATGGAGTCTTAAAACAATCCAAAATAAGGTTTTTGTCGTTAGTTTTGATTTTCATTTTTAATCGTTGAAAATGACTGCCTTCATCAAAAGTTACTAAAAAAATAATCTAATCGTTTAAAAATTTAAGAAGCTTTTTCTTTTGTCTTGAGCTTTAAAATAAAAATTTAAGAAGGAAATCAAAGCGGATGTCAACAGCTTTTTTTTTTTAAAAACAACTGTGTGCGACCTTCTGAAACTAAGTTACAAGTAAAATGGTAAAAAAGTACGGAGAAAAACGTGCCATAAACACTTTTATTTTTTTGGTCATAACTCTTTCTAAAATAACCGTGAGGTGTTTTTGAAAAACGGAAAATGTAGGTTTTGTCATCAACTTTAATTTCTTTTTCCAATAGTTGAAAAATGTTAAGAATAACGTAGGATACGAAAAAAGCAAGATACAATAATAAAAATTCTCAAGAAATTCGCACCAGACTCTTGAACTTTGAAGGCTCATATCTTTGGATGCTTGCAATACTGTGAAAACTATTTATTGTAAAAACTTACAACAATTTCACCGTCACTTATTGTTGATTTCCCACATGTCTCTAAAAAAAAAAAATCTTCAAAGAAACTTCTTCGTCCTCATCATCAGAATCATCAATATCCATCAATGACTCAGGTACTTCCGTTTCAACTATAAAATTATATAATTTCATTACAATAAAACTGTTTTTTACGAACAAAACACAAAAAGTAAAAACATACTTACTCAAGATAGTATAAAGTTCATGGGTATTATCATCATTATATCCACTCAATTTGTTCATAAATTTTTCCACTGTCCAGGGTGGATCTGATCTGCTCACTTCTTTCCATGCATCATTTATGATTTTGTTTTTTATTTGCTAAGTCTTAGCTTGACCAATAGTAACTCGTAGCATACTTTTAGCTCTTTTGAGAACCGCAATAGCGCTTTCTTTATACTTTATTATGCCATCTAAGATATGATTACTTAACATTATTATTATTTTTTTTTTTTCTTTAAACGCTTACAACGATATTTTCTGTTTGGAAACTGAACTGCAATAATTTGTAACGTAAAATCAATGAATGAAAAGTACGCGATCCATTGGAATTTAATTTAAATACTAGTAATTCTTTAAAATTTAACATTAAAAAAAAAATTAAATTAAAAATATATAATTTTATTTAAAACAATACGTCGAATGGTAGTACTGTCAAAACATTTATTATTTAACTGAAAGTCGACTTTTCGGTCGTTTGGGTATTACACTGTGACTTTACATCTTATACGCAGTGGACGTATGTACCTGATGATGGTCGGGATACTACATCCAAAGGACCGAAACGTCGAGTTTTAATTAAATAATAAAAAGTTTTGATAGTACTGCCATTCGACGTATTATTTCAAATTTTATTCACTGTTATTCAACGCATCTTATAACATAATTGTATTGTAAATATCACGATTCTTTTTTTCGCGATTTTAATTCAAACAAAACAGTCATATTTAAATTGGCCCAAGAAATGTTTAAATAATATTAAAAATTCTTATGATAGACATGGATCTGTACGTTGATAGTGGGCCACTCAGTATACGAGGCGCCTATATTGATCAAATACGCTCAATCGCTCGCAATCACTGGAAAAAAGAAAAAAGAAAAAAAAAAAAAAAAAAAAAAACGAGTAATAGAAAATAAGTAAATGTATTTTGATCTGAATTTTCCGGTAATGCCATTCATTAACGTTAAAAATTATTCCTTACGGTGAAAAATAAAAAGTTTGAAGTTATAAGTTTAACAAAAATAAGTTAATAAAAATAATAAGTTTAAAGTTAAGGAGATTGTGACGTGGTATTTTCTGGCTCTGCGGCGCGAGGGCGCGTAACACAGAGCCGTCCCGATCGCCTCGCACAAAGAAAAACCAAGCGCTCCTTCTCCACCTCCTGGCCGCCTTGGTGCCACCTCGCACAACTCGGCTCTGCTGTCCGTACACCTGAAATCTGGATGCAAAAGGGGGTTCCGTCGCAGGCAGCTGGTCGGGAGCCAGCCGCTCCTCGGAAAAGGAAACAACTCGCGGGGAAATCAGATAACACGCACACAAGAGAATTGCCACAACGTATGGTTTATTATTTTTACACAACACTGGTACACTCACTGTAGGTCGCTGGGCGCTATCCGACGCTACGCCCCCCCCCCCCCGCCAGCCCACGCACACCCGGACGATTTAGGAGGATCTCCGCGCTGGTGAATCTACCCCCTCGGACGAAGAAAACCCTCGCGGCCCCCACGTCCCTCTCACTCTTGTACCGGGCAAGCTTCCACACCGTCACACGCGATCGCTCTCTCTCTCTCTCAAAACCATCAAACATCAATGCCCTGACTACCGCTTTTTTCGATAACTGAGTATCGTCCGTTAGCCCGAGTGCCTACCCGTCGAGCTTTGCCCCCCTTGCAAATATCGAACCAGCGCACACAGGCGCTCAGAGATTCATTTCATGTACAGGCATTATACCTGCTGAACTCGCTTGCGCCCTTTTCCTTTGATTTGTCGCTCACTGCTTTCAGGACTTTGCTTTTTGATAGGCTGTTGGAGTTTGATATACATGACTGGGAGGTCCGAGTCGTGGAGGAGGGTCTGCCTACTGATCAATAGTTATATAGTGTTTTTCTCTTCCCTCACCATACATCCTTTCCCGTGGTAAACTTGATATGAATATGTTAATATTTACCCCCTCTCAAACCTGACTTTGCCTTAGCACCGCTGTTGCCGTGTGGGTACCTGTAAGCTGCTTATACGATATCTTGTGAATTCAGTATTACTTTATTTCTTGTTAATTTTTACAGTTTAGTCTATATTACTTGCTTTTTTTTGGACCTTACCTTTGTTTAATTTGCCGAACTTGTATTTATATATTTGTTAATTTTCACCTATAGTGGCTGCATCATATGTTAAGAGAGCGATTTTTTACTGCATCATGCTTTTCGTTAACACTTGTACAATCCTGATAGGCCAGATGGGGTTTTACCCTAAGGTCAAAAATAAAAACCTTCAACCTTCAAACCTTCTCTCTCTCTCTCTCTCTCGCTACGGCACCAAGGAGCCTCCCGGACACCCTCCCCACGAATCCCCCAGAGATCCTAACTCTCTAGGCCTCGGCTTCGCGCCTCACTCACTCGCGCTTTCCGGCACAGCTCGGCGCCCCTTACTTACTCTACGCGTTTCGCGGCTTTACCTCGATACGGGCCATCTTTTCCTGCGTCCTGAACTTTCCTCTCTCGCTCTCGTGATTCGGTGCGTCCTCTCGTCCACCCTGGTCGTGCGGGATCGTCAGATGGTGGAGTGGTGCCGGAGGAAGATGTGGGCCTGGAGAAGGTCGCCTCGTTCACAACAGTCTCTTGCGGGACGATACGTGTATTAAAGCGCGCGCGTACTCAAAAGTCTTTACTGCTCGGGAGCTAGCACTGCAGGGCCTCTGGCTTGCGTAGATTTTCGCTAATTGCATCCGTCTCACTCATTCTCATTCACTCTGTCTAGACTGCCGCTGATTCGTCCTTAATCCTAGTCCATCAAACCCATTCGTCCATACCCTTTTACATTCCCCCCGTACATCCCGACGCTTATATTTCCACGCTACTTACAATTGGCGCCTTTCTTCAGCTTCAGATACAATACCATGTTAATGTTCTTAATTAAAGTTGGCGATTACAAACTCCACTCGCGTTTTACATATGATATAGGCGCATGCATACAGGTTTATTTCGAATTATAATATATTGCGCCTGTCTTTCTAAACCCTTCGTGCATTTCCATTTTCTACGAGCTTCCTTTGTTTTTTTTTGTTTCCTCGGTAACCGGCGTCCTCTGCTGCTTAGGCGCTGTCTCCTTCCCTCTCGAGTCACGCCGAAAATCAGACCAAACACACACAAAGGTATTAGAAAAAAAATAACGTTATCACTTGTCGTGATTGACTCGAATTCTGGCGCTCGTAGCTCTGAGGAGAAAAAGTAACCCCATCACAAGATTGTATCTTAAAAGGCAATTTTTTTAAAAAAAGTAGTTTTACACAGATCGTTTATTTTCTACCTTTATATACCAGGGAATTGGCTCTTTTGTCGTCGCACAAAGGGCTACAGAGTAAGTTAGTCTGCGCACCACTGTGTTTATTTTTATTTATCATTAGCGAATCCAATGTGTTGCTACTTAAATTTTTTTACATGTGTCACGTGGGAATGATATCGGTGAGGAGGTGCGTCGTGGAATTGACCAACACTGATTATATCAAGAGCTTTATTCAAGATACCGGAGTTAAAGGCAAAGTAGCGCGTGTGTTTCCCTCTAAGGCTCGTCGTGTACTCCCCTTGGTCTGTCCGATCTCCTTGGTTCGCCTGACCTCCTTGAACTGCCTGACTGCCGCGATTTGAGGCTCGCTGGGCCTTATATTAGCTTGTTCCCCACCAGTCGATGCCTTCTGGATAAAGAGCCTCACTGTTACTAGGGAGAGTCAAAATGATATCCTTTGTATATCGTACGTTACACGTCCGAGGCCGCGACGTCGTCGCCCTCGACGACGCTGACTTTTCAATCAATCCAGAGTTGAGCCTGTAGACTTGCTTACGATTGTACGTGGGTGTGCTGTGTTGTATTCTGTTGTCTGTGTTGTTAGTGTAGTTTAGTATTTCACACCCATCCTTTTATTCCATTGTAGAAAACCGCTGTTCCCTTTACATTAATACTTTCGCTCTTCTCATCATTCAGTCCTCTCTCATTGTGTGTTGAGTGTATAACAATATTGATTTTGTGTGCGTTTTGCCTTATATTACAATTATATTTGAAATTACCACGAATTCGGCATTCGCTTAAGACTACTTTACACTAATGGTTGTCTCACATACAAAATAATAAATTTGGAATAATACAGTACATTATTTTACATAGAGTTTCTATATTAACTTTCGCATGCATTTATTTGCGAAAACAAATTTCGTACAAACTTCTTATTATAGTATTCAAGTGAGAAAAAAAAAAATCTTTTTGGATCTCGTCCTGCGGACTGCGACCCCTGATACAGTCGAGCGACTCCCGGCGCTCATCCTCTTTTCCTTATTACTATTATTATTGTTATTATTATCCTTATCATCATTATAGTTGTAGCTACAATCATCATATACGTGTTTTTTTTTTTTTATATTAATTTTACTTTTTATTTTTTTTTTATATATAAACTTAAAACGAATTTCCCAATGTTACATATTTTTAAATAAAGAAAAATTCTTTCTTAGTGTCATCCTACGGACTGCGCCCTCCGATTTAGTCGAGCGACTCCTGGTGCTCATCCTCTTTTTCATAATATTATGATTATTGTTGTTATTATCCTTACAATATTACTACTGCCTTATTATTTATATAATTATTACAGAGTTATTGTTGAACATAGTTACTATTATCGTTACAATATACTCGTCATTTTACTTATGTATTCCTTATTATTTTATATTTCTTAATTTTATTTATTTTTCCTTCGATAATAAAAATCGCTGTACTACGTCACGTGTTTTACGTGGACTCGCGAACCTTGAAGGATGTTCCCGTGCTGGTTATTGGGGTGTTAATTAGGCGTCTTGGAGTCTTCTTCTGCATTTCGATGGATGTTGGCTGCGGCGCTGACGAGTTTACTGCCATGGTCCCATCTCCTTCAGAGTTGTTTCCACGCTGACTACCTGCGAACATTCTATAACACATGAATAGTTGGAGTTTGATATACATGACTGGGAGGTCCGATGAATTTATCAACCCTGTAGTATAAAAAACTGGTAACTATTAGTTGCTAACTCTGGTTCCTGCCTAAGAGCACCCGTTTTAGTCCATGTGCTAAATATTTGCCCAGACACTATGTATAATCTATCGATAGCTATCTATTTAAGTGTATTACCATATGAATTTTTTTATTTTTCCCCTTTTTTATCAGCGTTGAGCTTTGAGTGTGGCTCTCTCCTTACATGTAGAATATATAATAATAAACGTATCTTTTAATTATCTTGCTTTCCTTCTTGTATAAATATTATTGCCTATTTATTATTTTTATTTATGTAAGTACTTTTTGTATTTTCCAAAATTTTCTATCGCAAATGTTTTTTTTTTTTTACGTCATTACTTATTTCACATCGGCTTTCCATGCGCGTACGAGTCGGTTATTGAGTATATGAATGGTTGGTTATAAAATTGTGCGCCCCATTTTGCCTACGGGATCATATAACATATTCAAGAACACTGTAGAGTCAAATAGTTTGACGATTGGTTGTCTTACATTTCACTTGTATTTTTTTGGTCGAGACAAGCTTGGAGGTATGAATAAAAAAAAATCATTTTATGGTGGTGTATTCCGCATTTAAGTTTTGACCTGTGTCGTACATTTTTCTAGTATTTTTCATCCATACATTTTTTTATATAATGTTTACCTCATACTCTTCCTCTCTCTTTTCTTATGGGGTCAGCTTTAGGGAAGGAATTATAAGGATATTTTATTTTGTATGCTTCCACTCTCGACGCCGTAGATGTATTTGCTGATTTAGTTGGCTGCTTTTTCGCTATTTTTTTTTACAAAAACAAAGCTTCTATTTTTCCTCTATAATATCTAGAGAAAGTGTACTTTCTAAGATGATTGCGCGGCTGACTGAGTTCTCAAAGCTGAACTTCAACTCTACTCGTGTTACAACAAGATTTTTTTCCTTTTTTTTTGCTAGTAGAATCTCCGTGTGTGGTCCTTATGGATGCAATTTTATTTTTTTTCCTTCCTGCAAAAGCAGAAGCAGCTTGCGTACACTGTTGCGCGATGTCGTTATGTAAGTAACAGCTTGTGTGATTGGAAGCGTCTTTTATTTTTTTCAGTTAAGCATACGGGTTATAGATTTGTATGCCTTCTCTCCAATATCGACGACCCTGTTTGAATGAGGGTGGCCTGGTAACGTTGTCCTTCGATGGCCAAGTTCTCAGAAACACTGCCGCACACTGGGTGTGGTCGATTATTCCTCTCGATAGTCGAGCGGTGATCTGGGTGCATTATTTTTAGTCTCCCTTACATGAACGATTAAGTACTGGTCCATGTAGTTTTTGCAAAATTTGAGGTGGACGGTTTGACGAAGTCTGTTCGTTGCTTTGGACGTGGCAGTCGATTTGATACTTCATGACGACTGTATTTGTCGTTTCAGGCGTTTTGATTGTCAGCGGATCATGACGAAAGGAGTAGGATTGTTACTGATGGAGAATGACGGAAGGGGGGAAGAGGAGGTTAAACCTCTCGTACTCGATATGAGCTCGTGGGCCTGTTAAAGAATACATTTTTTTCTGCGATTGCTTAATTTATTTTACTTTCATTCCTCCATGCTAATATGTACATTTGTCCTGTGAATTAATTCTATGCTTATTAGAGTATGTCTCCTCATTAAAAAGTGCCACACGCGCTCCTCATTCGCTTTGTTTTTTTTTTCAATTCATATAATGCAAATTCTACTATTAATTTATGTTATTAATGCTTTGTTCATGCGTACCTCCCCATTATATTTTTTTTCTGTGAGCTTGCATATCTGAGTCTAATAAATGTATTTATCTAGTTCGCGGCGCATCCGGGGGCCGCGAAAAATTGTATTGTAAACCTAATTGATCCCTCCTTACTGTTACATTTTCGCGCTGCGTCCGGAGGCCACGAAAATATTAAGCGGAGTCGAATGTTCAAGTCTGTCTCTTCGTGTCTCTTACTATGTTCGCATTCTCTGGCGGTGCCTTTACCATACATGCTTTTTTGATTTTATCTACGCGGGATACTCTTATTTCGTCACTTCTCTGTAGTTTTACGTTTTTGTTGATATAATCAATGCCAGTTATTTCATACAGACCCTCGTATTGCGAATCATATTTACCCTTCAATGGCTCTTTCAGAACATAAACCATTCCTCCCTTCAAGAAATATCTTGTATTCAGTTTGCAGTCATAGTAATACTTCGATCGGTATTTGGTCTGAACTTGGTTCATTGCTGCGACGGTTCTTATCTCTGTCAGGGTCTCAACTAACTCTTTGAAATATTCATTTGAAATTTGGCCCTTCGGCGGCAGTTTGGTACTGGATGGTGTTCTGGCTCTTTGCCCAAAAACTGTTCGTGCGGTGACTATCCCGTACTCTGATGGTCCATGGTATTGTATGAGTGCATGCACATAGGTAAAAGTTCGTCCCAGTGATCATTTTGTTCTACATACGTCTTGATGTACTCCGAGTATGATGTATACGTTCAATGGGGCCGTTTGTTTGTGGGTGGAATGCTGTGCTGCCCATTTTGTCTATTTTGAACAGCCTTGCAAGTTCATCCATACTTTTGTTCATAAAATGAGTGCCTCGGACCGATAATAAATGTTCCGGTGGTCCAAAGTACGCTATAAACTTATTTGTTATCGCTCTTACCGTTTCTTCGGCTGTTGCTCTCTTCACAGGTGCGAGAACTATAAATTTTGTTAGCCAGTCTTGTATGGATAAAATATGTGTATATTGATGGTTCACTAATGGGCCCGTAGAAGTCCATTCGCTACGTGCACAAGCTGAAAGAGCGATCGCAGCAATACCTGTGCTAATACGTGAAACTAAACGATATGTTTGTCTTCTGCTAGCAGACAACTAAGCATTACTATCATCAGAAAGTTGTGTGTTTATACATCGACAACCATTCTATGGGTTAAATTTTTAACAAAATTATGAGTAGTATGTACATAATTTACTCATGCATGTTCATTTTAAAAACGCAATGAAATACATCGTATACTGTGTATTTCTTAGAGTTTTTAGCTGGGGCCTGATCCTCTAAGCGTATCGTGTGAACGTGTGTACATACTGTGTGAACACGCCGGTATAGGGCTAACGGAGCTCTCTGATTGGTCAGAGGAGGTCTGCGTTGACTAATTGCAAACTAATAAAATGTATCACGTATCACACAGTACACGGACTTGTGTTGAAGTAATACTCAACCGCTTATAGTGCTTGTAGTACAAATTTTGTCTTTAGTTATTCACGTAGGATTGTACCACTTGAGACATTGTATTAATTCGTGGTATAATAAACACAGAACCTTTCGTGTATCTATCGAGGTGCTGTGTTCCTATAGGTATCAAGCACATGTCGCGAATATTGCCTTCTACTGTGCCCGACCAATAGTTCTCGTTTTTCCCTTGATGGCGCTGCTTCAAAATTGTGCACGTAGCGAATAGAAATTTTTTCGAACGGTCTACTGGGTGTGTCGGTGATGAGCATGGCTTGTTTCGTTTTAATACGGACAAGTTTTTTCGATTGGTATGATGTACAACCCAGGATGACTTGTCTTACATCTGGGCGCGTGTTTCTCCAGTAGTAGTCTTTGGCGATCCTGTTATATGTCTTATTCATTTTCCTATGTCTACCTATTGCCGCTTCGTGGTATTCTCTAATGATTTTAAATCTTTGATCTGCTGGTGGAATTACTAGAGTGTTTGCGTAGAGTACTGCTGCTAGTCTAATATCTTTGAATATTTCCTCAAAGGTATCGATAAAGTATCCCCACTGGGTCAGATTGAGGATCACTAGGTCCCTCACGATACCAATCGTTTTTATTTCATTTGCTACTATTACCTCTTTAAGGGCCTTAATACATTTTTTAATGTTTGATTCAAGCACAGTTTCTTCAAAATGCTGCTTTACATGAAACTGAAACTGAAACAGCAACATGACTGAAGATGAACCCGTCAAAAGAAACAATAGTAGCGAATTGTGACACACCATTACCTAGCGCTGTAAATAAAAATCAAGAGTTAATTACAGAAGAGCAAAGAACTGATACAGGAGAAAAAGAAGGAAGCACGAAACAAGCGAAGGAATTTTCAATAGACAAACAAGAAAAGCCGAATATACATGACTTATTGGAGGGAAGGGTTGATGAATTGCGGGCTCTAGTTATGATTGACATTAAAAAAAGCAAGATGTAGAAGGCAGACCAGGAATGAGGATAGATATGTGGGAGCCTAGCGAGATAGTAACGACAAAGCAGCGCTACGCACAAGAGACGAAGTAAACGAAAGTACACATAACGAGGGGAGTATGGCTCAGTCAGAGAAAAATGAGAACACGGTACGAAACGAACGCGATGTACAGCTAGAAAAAGTTGCACCCCAGATAAGTGGCTAGAATATTTAAAAGACGAAACGCGAAGGGAAACTTGTGAATGCACACAACCTGGTAGTACTCTGGCAAAAATATCGGAAATACCATCCGACCCATCCGAAAACTGTTTGTTCTACAGCCTTATATGGTTGTACGAACTCGATATCTCAACTACTGAGTCACAAACGATTCTGCGCAATTCTAATTTGTTACAAAAATGGAGAGAGTTGGAAGAAATAAAGGAAATTTTGGAGTCACAAACAATGTATGGGAACAGCGACTGTACTTATCTGTTCTCTCAAGAATTTAAGAAAAATATTTGTGTACATTTTGCACTAATAGGAATTATATTTACTCTCATTACATTGCTACGACAGACTGTGAATTTGGCCATTTACATCTAGAAGGCGTAGGTTAAAATGCACATGGATGTGTATCGTTTCTGCCTACATCGAGTTATTGTGTATGGAACCGCACATGTCATGTACGCGAGACCACGTTTGGTACGAGAGAGACTTCAAAGAGAAATTCATTGTTATTATCCAAATGCCGTGAATGTCGGCTATAGTGTCAATTGAAATCTCCCTCGTGACGAACTGATCTCCAATTAGTATGTAGAGTGAAATAATCGGGATGCTCCGGAAGAGTCGCGACATGCACGGAGACATCTATTGTACGCAACTAGAAGTTAGAAAGTAGAAGGGGAAACCGGAACCGTAAGCGCAGGGGGTGCGTCGGTGCGACGGCGTAGAGGCAGTTGCGAACCGACTATTGAGCGGTAAGGTGCGTAGACGTCAATCTTAGCGATAAGTACTTTGTAACCCTTTAAAATAGAATACAACCATTAATCTCAATCTCGTCTTTGTTTTCTTATCCTTTCATTGTCCCTTTCATTTACATTTAAGTAAGTTAATCATTCTGAAAAAAAAAAATATTACATATATCTTATATTGTTCGAAAAAACTTTTTTGACTTATTTATTACAGTGACATGTAATCCTAAATAGAAAGAATTGAAGCTTTTATTATCTAAATTTCCAAAAAATACAACACCAATCGATATTCCAAATATTACAGTTCGGTTATTCCACACAAAATTAAAATCAATTTTCGATGACATTATTAAAAAAAATCTTTTTGGTAAAGTATTAACATACGTTTACCCTATTGAATTTCAAAAACGTGGTAGCCACATGCACACTTATTAATAACATTACATCCTGATGAGAAAATCATAACACCTGAACAAATTAATAAATTTATTTCGGCTGAAATTCCTTCGAATAATATAACACTTACGAAATTAGAGATTAAACACATGCTTCATGGCCCTCATACAGATAAAAGTCCATGTATAAATGTTTCTCACAAAAAGTGTACAAAAAATTTTCCAAAAACTTTTACAAATCAAACGACATTTAAAAATAACGGTTAACCACAATATATGAGAAGAAATAATATGTCTGAAAAACATATTTACAAAAGTCTAAACATTGATAAGACTTATGTTGATAATTCAATGGTTGTTCCATGCAATAAATTTTTGTTAATGAAGTATAAATGTCATTTAAACGTTGAATATTGTGCATCAATACAAAGCATAAAATATATTTATAACTACATACATAAAGGTAGTGACAGAGCATACATTAAAATAGGAAAATCAAACGAACTAAGTGAAGAAATAGTAGATGAAATTAGTAGTTACGTAGATGCTAGATATGTAAGTCCAATGGAAGCAGCTTGGAGACTTCAAGAATATCCAATTTGTGGTAGAAGTCATACAGTTGTAAATCTAGCTGTTCATCTTGAAAATAAACAAAAACTCATATTTGAAGAAAATAATATCAAAAATGTAATGAAAAATTATCAAACACCCCTTACAGCTTGGTTTGAGTTAAATAGAGTAGATGATTTTGCAAAATCACTAAAATATGTTAACATTCCAGAACATTACATTTTTGACAATAAACTTAAAATTTGGAAAAAAAGGAGAATTACACTGGAAAATATTGCTGTAGGTAGATTAAACATAGTATCTTCAAAATATCATGAACGCTTTTTTTTAAAACTTATTTTAAATAAATTACATGGGGCTACATCGTTTGAAGACGTTAAAAAACATAATGGAATAACATATAAAAATTTAAGGGATACTGCAATTGCAATGAGTTTAATAGAACATGATTCTGAAATCGACAATATTTTGAAAGAAGCCATAACAATTATGTTTCCGTACCAGTTAAGACAATTTTTTGCTTGGTTTTTGATTTCAGAAAACATTCAAGGAGATAAAATATAGAATAAATATAAAAAACATTTTACGGAAGACTTCGATAATGATAATAATAATTGTGCTCTTCTACATATTAATCAAATTTTGGTATCGGAAGGTAAATCATGTGAGTCTTTTAGTTTACCAACACCAACCATTAGCAACTATATAAATAATTGCAATATTGAGGAAATATCTTTCAGTAAAAAAATGTTCGATATAATGTACACAAATTTAAATGAAGGTCAAAGAAAAATGTTTAAAACTATTTGTAAACAAGATGAAAAAGTACATTTCATAGATGGTCCTGGTGGATCCGGAAAAACCTACTTATATCAAACACTTATTTATTACTTTATTTCTAGAGGTAAAAATATATTTCCGCCCTCGTCTATCGAGGTGCTGTGTTCCTATAGGTATCAAGCACATGTCGCGAATATTGCCTTCTGCTGTGCCCGACCAATAGTTCTCGTTTTTCCCTAGGTGGCGCTGCTTCAAAATTGTGCACGTAGCGAATAGAAATTTTTTCGAACGGTCTACTGGGTGTGTCGGTGATGAGCATGGCTTGTTTCGTTTTAATACGGACAAGTTTTTTCGATTGGTATGATGTACAACCCAGGATGACTTGTCTTACATCTGGGCGCGTGTTTCTCCAGTAGTAGTCTTTGGCGATCCTGTTATATGTCTTATTCATTTTCCTATGTCNGGTAACTCGTACCTTGCGATCACACTCGTGCTACGCACTCGTGTGCTCAACTGGTACTCGTTCCCGTCAACTCCGGCACTCGTGTGAGTCAATCACTACTTGTGCGGGAAATCGTCTTTTCCGCACTTGTTATGTAAATAACTATTGTCAATGGCTTGGACAGGAATTGCATCTGTATTACTACCAAAAAGTATGACCAGTCATAGAACTTTTCGTTTACCTTTAGACTGAGATAATATTGAAAGTGTATTTTTAGAATTTGAAACTGAAAAAAAAAATTAAGGGAAGTTGATTTAATAATATGGTACGAGGCTTCTATGATTCCGAAAAAAGCTCTAGAAATCGTTGATAGAACGTTGAGAGACTTGTGTAATACAAAACTTTGCTTTGATGATAAATTAATAGTATTAGGAGGAGATTTTCGACACATCCTTCCAGTTATAAAAAACGGTAATAAAACAATAATAATAGAAGAAACTATTAAATCATCATTTTTATGGAACCTCTTCAAAATTTTAGGATTACAAAATAATATCCGTTTAGTAATAACGAATTTTCAAACTTATTGTTAAGAATTGGAGAAGGGAACATAGAAACATTTAACATTCCTAAATCCTGGATAACAGATGATGTCTGTACTAAAATATTTGGTAATTACAGTAACTGTTTTGACAATAAAGTGATACTAACTTCACATAATGATAAAATTTTTTTTTTAAACAATAAGATTTTAAGTAAATTACACGGGGAAACTAAAACTTATTACAGCATCGATACTGCAATATATAAAGGTGTGGATAAACCAGATGATAATATTTATATAAATTTTCCCGTAGAAATGTTAAAGAACATTCGTGAAGGCTTGCCACCTCATGAACTTAAATTAAAAATAGGTACAATAGTAATAGTGGGGCGGCCTGGTAGGTATCCGTAGCCTCTTATATGTCCTCGACTGCACCAAAGTTTTTTCTCCGTATTTTTATCTCCTGAACACGATGCTGTAGAGTGCGAGCCCGAAAAAGTCCGGAGTCGATTGTTATTGACAAATTATATAAACAAATTTGAAAAATTAAATTTTTCGAGAAAAAAAAAATTGCTCCTTATTTTTTGGCCCATTTTGAACAAAGATGTATATACCTTAACCCCACAGATTTCGAGTAAAAAATTCCTCAAGTTTGGAAAAACGCGTTTTTTACGGTTTTCAAGTACGTATTACTCAGCTGCTATTGCATTATTTTCAACCCATCTGGGCTTAAATTTTACCTTGAAGTATGTACTTTAGGATGAAAAAAGATTTACAAACGTTAGCTGCTTAACAACTGCGGTATTGTTGATCTACGCATGAACGTTTCAATAGCTTATGTGCGGCGTGCGTATATCTTTGGGGCGGCCAGGTAGGTATCCGTAGTTATATTAATGATACTCTAAATTTAACTTAAGTTTATGTACGTAAAAAGAAGAATTGTGTATTAAAGGACTATACAAGTAATGATGATATAATAATTATGCGCACCAGGATATGTGTATATATTATTTGGTTTCAAAATATTGTTAACTCCATATAAATTGGTTTTTAAACGTACTTAGTTGTATAAATAATGATGTTTTGTCTGTAACGATCGTCTTAACGATATAGACTGAGCCTGATGAGGTTGGCGTTAAGACCAACGAAACGTTGCTCAAACTAACACCTGACTTAGGAGTTCTTATTCTCATTCCTAAATTAGCTCTTACTGATCGTGTGCTTATGCACTAAACCCTAAGAAATCATGGAAATAATTGGGAGCAGAACAGCACGTTCAACAAACACCGTTATAAAATATAAACTTTAAAACATTTTTTTAAATATTATCAAATTTAATAGTAAATTAAAAAAAATTGTGTATTAGGCGATTTTTCTTACGAGTGATGATTGACACGCACGATTGGCTGGAGTTGCTGATAGAACGATAAAACGAATTATAGCAAACGATAGGCTGTTCGCGTTATTGAAGCAAGAGCGACACTACGAACTAACAAGCGATAGAGATGATTTCTAATCCTGCTTATGCGTGGATAGCGCAAAATGCATTAACACAGCTTCTGCGTGCATTTGCTTGTTCCATAACTCGTGCTTAAATAATACCCCCTTTCCACCCCCCACTGCAAAAAAAGATATATTTGACTAGTACAAATATGAGATCAGTCTTGAAGAAAAATACAAAAAAAGTCCATTAGCCCATAACAATCAGAATTTATCGGTATACTATATACAATCAATTATGAAGATATTTTTTAATCACGTTTTGATGTATTTTTTGTTTTAATCAAACCTATACAATAACTTGAATTATCATTATTATGTTATACTTGTCTCTTTTAAGATAATAATAAATTAAGTTTGTTATTGAATTATAATATGGTGTGATTATTTTAATTTTGTGAAATTTTAAGTGATAATTTTATTAACTCGTGGTCGGCCGCACAGTACCCCCTCTCCTACCAGTTTTAAGATTTACTTACTTTAAGAAACGTCCCAAAGAAGGCAAGAGCCTACGGGTTCATGGACCTACCCGGAGACATGCATATTTTTTTGATGTAAACTACTATTCCACTATCGGCAAATGTCGAGTTGCGTCCCACGTGGATAAAAAGGGTTGAGTTGCGTCCCCGTTGATTTTATCTTATGGTCAAGTTGCGTCCCCGTTAATTTCATCTTATGGTCGAGTTTCGTCCCGATCATTAAGCCGATGAGTCATAACAATTTTCCAGTCACACTTTATCCAAGCTTCGGACTAACAGTATAAATACTGGCGTGTTTAAAAAAAACTGTAATGTTGTTCAATAATATATCCTTTTAAAAATAGCTTTTAACAAAATTAAAATGTTACGTAAGCTTGATGTGTTGAGTTCATATTTTGTAAGGCATTTCCGAAGCTTTTACCCACTGGCAATGAATAGTTTTCTTCCTAATGAATCTGTAGCCTTAAAAAGTTCTGATATAAAAATATAAAAGCGGTAAATTTTTTTTTTTTTGTGCAACATACATACATTGCGTATGACATTAACAAAATCATCGTACCTTAACAAAATCAAACTAATATTGAATTTTGCCTTTACATTTTCATACACTTTCGACTTAGCAAGGCATTAATGTTATTGATGTGAGATTTGCATGAAGTACCAGTCAAAAGTCAATACTACTTATTTTGATTTTGTTAAAGTGTGAGTACTAAAACTTTCTTCCAGGCGGAAAGCAAGCGCTCTACCATCTTTAAACATGCCAGTATTTATACTGCTTGTCCGAAGCTTGAATAAAGTGTGACTGGAAAATTGTTATAACTATTGGGGCTTAATGACCGGAGTGCAACTCGACCATCAGATAAAAATAACGGGGACGCAACTCGACCATAACATAAAATCAACGGGGACGCAACTCGACCATAGAAGTAATTAGTCTTATCTTAAAAGACGCAATTTGACCCTAGCCCCACTATCTCTATTATTTAAAGTTTTTGTGATTGAATTTTGTAAATAGCAGGATTAATAAACGTGTGAATTTGATGTAAGCATTTAAAATAATGCTGAAATTATTTATTGTATCGTTTTAAAAATTAAAATCCCTCTAAACTCATAAAAAATGATTCATTTCGCATGATTTTGCTTCTTCACTTTTTGAACCCCATGCTGCCAGTTAAGTATGTAACGGAAATTTTTCACAGCCGTTTATCGAAATAAAATTGAAAATAATTTCAAATGCTTTATTTTCGCTATGTTGTATTGTTGAAATTATTTTCTCTCATTCCGCTGAATTGTCCAGAAATATCTTTTGTCAATTTAAAAATATATTTTCTCACTCATTTAAGTCGAAAAAAAACTAACCTATCTTTATATTGTTGGCATAACAAAAGTTCGATACTTATTATTTTGTAAGTTTTAGTTGTGCGATTGAAATCTTACAGTACCGCGTCAAGTTAGAAAGTTTGCCGGTGCACCAACGAGCGAGTAGACGTGAAAATTGAATAAAAACAATTGACAAAGTGTGAAGTCCGAAGTCCGGATAATACGTCACAGTCATACCTTTTTCACAATGACGATAATCTTTTTTCTACAGTATATAAAAAATTTTCGTATTAAAAACATTGTTAACATTTTAATTATTAAGGACACGTGAATTATTTTTTATTAGACAGTATTTACATTTGAATTTTACGAATTATGAAAAAAAGGATATAAATAAAGTTATAATTTATCAGTGACGTGGATGAATGGTGCACTATAAGTTATTACTGCATGCTGTATCTTTGTTATTTTAAATAAATATATTTCTTGAAAAAATTAAGTGGAAATATGTAAAATATTATTAAATCGTCCATGAGCTCGTTCTAGCGGTAGTAGGCGGTGCTCTCGTCTGCTCACTCAACCACTATTTCACCCTCTCCTTCAACAGATGATAAATGCTGTAGAAATAATCTAAACAATGCATTTTTCGTTGAAATTACCAAAAACTATATTCCATTGCGCTTAGTGGACTTGATTTGAAAAACATCTATCTACTATAAATTAAATTAACAAAATTATTTCTTTAAGAACTAGATGTCTGACATGAAGAACATTCAGGTTTCGTGAAGATTTACCGTGTAAGAAAAGAAAATAATTTATTTTTGAAAAAAATAAAAAATTTATAAGAGAACCTCGTGGTCATGACTCTAGATTCGTTGTACATTTCTTATTTAATTGGTAACATCCTTGAGTATGTATACCTACTGCCACCTTATCGTTGTTTCGGTTACGACCTTTTATACCAAAGCAATTTAAAGAAATAAACCATTTAATTTTAAGTAAAGTATGTATTTATTTTTACAAAAAAAAAGTTTTTCTTTATCATAGCCATTAGGTCATCACCAGTCAATAACATATCGCAAAAAAAACCATCATGACATATCGTTCTGTTTAATAATAGAAGATATCTTCACATTGTTTATCAGTACACAATTGTGTGTGAGGTTATTAGAATTAAGGCACTAATTAGGCATCGAAAAAACGTATTTGTCCATAAATTAGTATTTTATTATCAGTCCTGAGTGATATTTTATGTTTCTCATCATTCGATATCAAGTTATTTAAAGAATTGACTTCATATAATAATTTCTATGTTATGATTATTTTAAAAAACATTTGACCTTATGTGATTTCTATGATTAAGAGACCAATGATAACATATTTTATCAAATATCTGATCAAATCATTTCAAGCGCATTTTCTATTGATTAAAATGATTAATTTTGAAAGTCTTCTAATAGAATTAATATGAAAATCAAACTGGAATGTATTTTAACAAGGTTACATTAAATATATATATTTGAATGTCTTAAAAATAATTTGTAAAATTAATACATGTAAGAAGACATACCAATACTACGTTACCCGTTTTTTG
Source organism: Copidosoma floridanum (assembly GCF_000648655.2). The sequence continues at coordinate 260,163 of NW_019379560.1, forward strand.
CTATATTCAAAGACCCTGGCTCCAACAGAAGACCGACAGTAGTATATTTTGTAACAACCTCGACCCCTCCTTTTCACGTAAGCGACAATTTCATTTTTTTTCCCTTGGTTCAGGCAGTAAAATTCCTGATTATTTAAAAACGTTATTGTGTTCAATTAAATAATGGAAAACATACATTATTTTTTGTACTACACTAGTAGAGTAGAAATAGCAATAAAATGATTATATAAATATAAGGAATATACACAATACATAATTAAATAATGATAATGATTATCATTTCAATAAATTCATATCTCATAAATTCATAGATTCAATCTTAATAAATTCATAAACTAGGAAATTATACAACGATGGTCTACTTAAATTCAAAAACATATTGAACTTGAAGCGCTCTGCGCCCACAGGCAGTAAAGTGATTTCGTGGGCACAAAATGCGCTCTCGGAAATAAAAATATCATTCGCACCTCAGGCACAAACATACAAAATGCACACCAGAAGGTTGGAGGTATTTGTATGTTTGTACCTAAGGTGTAAACAGTGTATTTGTTACTGAGGGCGCAAAGTACTTTTTTCACATATTCTCGCCGAAAGTAAAACTTTGTTCCCTGACTTCGGGGAGCAAAGTGCCACATTCCTCCCAGGTAAAAAATCGTAATTTTTACCTGAGAGGTTATGTTGCACTTTTCTCTCTCAAGTTAGAGAAAAACGTCGTATTTTCAGCGGAGGAAGAGAAGAAATGGTATACGGGCCTCGGGAATAAAGTACGGCATCATCTACCAGGTGTGTAATCGAGCCGAAGGCGAGGGGGGCAAACACCCAGGAGGGAATGCCGTAATTTGCTCCTTTGTTGCGTAACATACTATAATTGTATTCGTATTATACTGTCAGTATATTAAGAGATAATTTTGTTTGCAAGTAGTGTTTAAGGCATTATACAACATTCATGTTGAAGTTATTGTATCATCAAAATATCTGAAAAATCGTCATGCATTAACGCAAATCAGCTTCAAATACACATTTTACTGTAAGATTTTAAAATGTAATTTTATAGATAATATTGATACCTTGTTTCTTTTATTATAAGTAAAATCATATATTTGTATTGATAAATTTATGTTGTGTAATTGCAGAATACATAAAAATATAAAGCTCTTGCATAAAAAACTAAGTGACTTTTCACCTACTACCTCTCTCACCTGACCTGATGCACAAAACAGATATTTTAGCTACCCAGCCTCTCACATAAATTGGTCACGTAGTGTAGGTACGTTCCGTTATCCGTCCTGATTTTCACGCTTTTTTTTATTTGTTATTACTGTTATTAAATAAATGTCAATGCTGAATCAATTCTGGAATTAGTCCTAATTAACATCGTTGATTCTGCGTTAACTCAACGTTAATTTAACACAATATTCGTTAAAAACTTTAAAACTATGCTTCTATAATAATAACAATACTGAACTGCACACCCCAGCTTTTTTTTAATTGTAATAATAATTTTAATAATCATATGATATTAATTTAAAGCTGATTTATCAGTAAAATTAGCTTCTGTATTTCGAATTTTGAACTTCATATTTAGTTTTTGTACTAGTTGTTGTATCTATATTAAAAAAAATTATTTTACATACGACTAATCACAAAATAGCTTAGCCACTTGTCATAGGTCACCTCCAGCGCATGCAGTAAACTTATCCATTAATCAATAAATCCTTTGCAAACACGCAAAAAATCTACTATTTTTTTTTAACATTGACAAAAGTGCGTGTAACCCTGCCTAATTTAGGTCAGGGAAAAGTAACTTTATAGGTCAGCTGAAAGAGAACGCGCATTTGATTATCTGTAATATTTTATGGCCTGCGCCATTTTTTACATTGAAATTTTTTTTCACGTTTTGTGCCTGTCGTATTTCATTGGCTAATATACTTACCACAAGTTAAGTATACGATTCCACTTCTGCAGACGAGTTGTCCGGTGAAGCAGAAGTGCTCTTATTTAAATAGTAAGTCTTTATATCACCAATTGCTTAATAGTCTTATAATTGCATGTTTATTATTTTCTGAACATATGTATTAAAATACGTCATTCGTATCCTCATTAATAAAAAAAAAAATAAATTCGTCTATTTTAATTCAAATAGCTGATCCCTAATTAGCTAGCAATACTGTTATTATTTATCACCATTCAATATTAGGTTTTATTTCTGCAGAGATAAAAGAAAAATCTTATACTACACATGGCCAGAGTATTAGAAACCCTGCCAGTGTGTATGGGGCCTCAGCTTGGCCTCAGACATCATATACAACACTAGGATTATCAATTATCTAGTCTTGTGTTGTACTTAATCTAATTTTAACTACTTCGGACGTTTTTTAGAGACTGCACGATGCATATGTCGTGACAACTATATAAGGCGTGATTAAAAAAAAAAAAACTAACACTTTTGCGAAATGTAACAGTATTATCTAAAACTTGAAGTACATATTATAATTCTATAAGAATACGTTGAAAAAAATATTTTACCCTTTGAATAAGAAAAAGATTCGATGCTTTCTAGACCATTCATTATGTCGGATTAATTATAAAATAGTTTTTTAATTATAAAATAATTGTTTTATTATTCGTCATACACTTCCTACATGCAAAGTTGTGTCAAAATCCGTTGAATAGTTTCAATGTGATTATAAGACAAATAACGAAATAAACAAGACCAATAAAACACAAACATTTACATTGTTAATAATATCAACAAGTTTTAAATTTTTCGATTCAAAGTATTTGTTGTACAATATATGGTTTTTGTATATTTGTATCCAAGGTAAGAATGGCACTTTGTTGCCGAAGGTGCATCCCGTTTTCACCCCATGCACAAACATATAAAAACCCCGACCGGCATGTGATTATTTTTTAATTTGTGACCACATTACAAAAGAGTATTTTACCTCCCTTGATCATTTTTGAAAGGCTGCTGCACTCTTGGCAAGTAAACTAAAATTCTCCTTAAATCTGCATTCAAACAGGGCTTCCGTTTGGTGAACGTTAAAAAAACTACTATTTCATACCTAGGGCGCAGAGTAAAGTATACGCGACCGAAGGCCATTTGTGGCCGAGGCTGCAATCGGTGTTTTTGTTGTCGATGGCGCAAATTGCAATTTTGCACACATGGTATGAAAAGTACTGTAACGTGATGCAGATAATGATATCTGGAAAATTATAAATTAGTTATGTGTATATATATATACACATACATATTATATAGTACTAATTTAAAATTGATCCGACCTTACCAAGAATCTTTGAAAATGTAGAACACTTTTTAAAAATAAATAATTATAATACATAGTATTACACATAGTAATTAAAGATTAGCAATTAACATTGTAGTAAGTAATCTGGTTTTTTGTTTTTCATGCTGAAATAAACAACGTGTTTTCAAAATCATTATAAGAAAGTAATTACTAGACAGCTGTAAGATTAAGCACATGATGATATTGATCTTTAGACGTAGACGCGGACACTTCTACTTTCACGATCAAATCGTCTGAAGTGATAAATACAGTGTAGGCCCAAAAAAGTATTATAACAGGCAATCAGAGGAGTATTATCTTTCAGCCAGCAAAAAAATTTTTCTCTTTCTGAGTATAATCGAGCAGGGATAAAATTAATTTTGGCTAGGGTGTGAAGAAATGATAGATTTTGTGCGGGTTTGCAAAAGCTTAATTTACAAACTGAAAGATTTATAGTACAAGACAAAGTAAAAGACAATTTTATTAGCAATTACTGTATCCAGAACACGTTATATACTACAAAATGGACTACAGACCGTATATTGACAGATTTTTAAATTTTAATTTTCAACCAGGTTATTATTATTATTATCTTAATTGAAGACAAATAATGTATATTATTACAAAAAATGTTACAATATATACAAGAAATCATATAAAAATTAAGAAATATTTTTTAAAAAAGTCATGCATATTAAATTACAATTATTCAAAATCAGGAGTATAAAATTAAGTTATCTAATTAAATTATTTAATTTGTAGAAAATAAACAAAAGGAAAATGGCATTTGCTCGTAGAATAAGTTGTTATGCATGTGATGAGCGTGACAATCCGCGTCAAATGGTTAGAATAAATGTTGAAGATCGTGAAAATGTACGTGTAATTGCTATTGCACGAAGAGAGCAGTTTGTAGCAGATCATCTGGAAGTCGATAATAAAACTAGAATATGTTTCAACTGTTATCAGGACATATTAAACGAAATCAGAATAATGAATGATCCATCTAGTTTTATACTTAATGTAATAAGACAAAGGCAAAATAACTCTTGCTTTATATGCAACAATGTAAATAACGTACACAGATTGCCTGACAGATGCAGAGCAAAAGCTTTTATAGAGTGTAATATCTATTTGACTGAAAGAACGCTATCTTGTCATCGTCATTTAGATGAGCAAGGATACATTTTTCGTCCTTTACTAGCTGGCTTGCGTTTTGTAAATAAGTATTACATTATTGAAGGTCATATTTTGCAAGCATTTCTACAATGTATGAGAGACATTGCAATAGAAGAAAGAAGGTGTTTTTATGATATTCATGATTTGTCCGATGAAGAAGTATATACTTTAACATCTTTGACAAAAGAACAGTTTAATGAGCTATATACTTATTGTGATAGAGTTCCTTGTATAGGTGAGCATATAAATGTTTATAGAAAAGATTTGCTCATGTTTTTGTGTAAATTACGTCAAGGAGTTTCAGATGAATTTCTGACAATCATGTTTAAGTATAGTAGCAGACAAGCAACAAGTATGGCTGTTGCCACGGTGAGGCAATCTCTCATGCAACGCTTCGTGCCAGAAAATATAGGACTAGACTCTATTACAAGAGATGAATATATTCAACAACATGTCACCGAGTTTGCGAACCATTTATACAATCCCAATCCAAATAATAATGTAGCGATTGTATGCATAGATAGTACTTACAGTTTACAGTTACTCTCATAAAAGCAGTAACTTCAGAGCTCTGCATCAGTCATACCGAGAGTCATACTGTCGTCACAAAGGAAGGCATCTTGTGAAACCTGCTCTTATTGTTGCTCCAGACGGGTATATCCTTGATATACATGGCCCTTACTTTTCTGATGCTTTTAATAATGATGCATCAATACTCAGAAATGAGTTTGAAAATAATGAGACTCTACGTGATTGGTTTCAACAAGGAGACATAGCATTTGTAGACCGTGGATATCGAGATGCTCTAGATTTATTACATGAATTCGGAATAACAACTAGAATGCCACCGTTACTAGAAGCTGGTCATAGACAACTATCAACGGAAGATGCTAATGAATCACGTATAGTGACTGAATCACGGTGGATTGTTGAAGCAAGAAATGGTCATATAAAATTTAAATTCAAGCTATTGAGCAATGTTCAACAAATTCATGTTCTTCCAAACGTTGGACATTTTTATAAGATTTCTGGTGCTATTATTAATAGGTATTATATATTTGATTGTATATTTACTCGAAAAAAATTATATTTCTTTGTTTTATTATTCGTCATACACTTCCTACATGCAAAGTTGTGTCAAAATCCGTTGAATAGTTTCAATGTGATTATAAGACAAATAACGAAATAAACAAGACCAATAAAACACAAACATTTACATTGTTAATAATATCAACAAGTTTTAAATTTTTCGATTCAAAGTATTTGTTGTACAATATATGGTTTTTGTATATTTGTATCCAAGGTAAGAATGGCACTTTGTTGCCGAAGGTGCATCCCGTTTTCACCCCATGCACAAACATATAAAAACCCCGACCGGCATGTGATTATTTTTTAATTTGTGACCACATTACAAAAGAGTATTTTACCTCCCTTGATCATTTTTGAAAGGCTGCTGCACTCTTGGCAAGTAAACTAAAATTCTCCTTAAATCTGCATTCAAACAGGGCTTCCGTTTGGTGAACGTTAAAAAAACTACTATTTCATACCTAGGGCGCAGAGTAAAGTATACGCGACCGAAGGCCATTTGTGGCCGAGGCTGCAATCGGTGTTTTTGTTGTCGATGGCGCAAATTGCAATTTTGCACACATGGTATGAAAAGTACTGTAACGTGATGCAGATAATGATATCTGGAAAATTATAAATTAGTTATGTGTATATATATATACACATACAAACGATGGTCT
>NW_019379560.1:266902-285146 GCF_000648655.2 Copidosoma floridanum
AAATTCTGTGCATATAATTATATGAGCATTTAGTTTCACGATTTAATCGAATGTAAGATTGATAGATATCATTCAAGCAAGAGCGAGAGAGTAAGAGTCAGTTAAATATATATAGCATATACTCGGTTGCAGTCAAAAGAGAAAAACTCATGTCGTCGCTTGCTTTGGCTGTGCGCTCAGATATATAGCTATAGTCAACATTTCCACTCCTCTCCTCGTAGGCACACATTCGGTATACCCCAATACCCCTTCTACGTGTCGCCAAAATGTGCGCCTATATGCTTATTTCCACGCGAATCCACTTCTCTTCTTGTAGGCGCACGCTCTTCGATACGAGTCTCGCACTCTCGAAAAATGTGCGCCTTGGTTCGACGGCTGGCCGCGGCGGGTCGCCCCGATCAGTGGAAAAAAGTTGTCTCACGCCGTAGCATTGGCGTTAGCAATCTCTCTACTCATCTCTGTTTGTACCTGAATACTTACATAGTTGCTTAGCCGATGTGTCTAAACATATAACAAAATTTTTTTCAACAACTTTTTTCGATAAATTAAGTAACCAACATTAAATCCAGACACTTGCGAGAAGGTCAAGTTGAATGGTTAGACACCTAGCGGATTGTTGGAGAAGGACGGAGAGCCGAAGTGTACATGTGTGTGAGAGGGTCCCCACACGGTCCGGCGAAGGGGCGGGGCGAAGGGGAAGTAACATGCAAAATCCTCTTCCGTCACACTTTTTCTTAAGGTTAAAATCTAAAATCGTTGATTTACCCGTCTGTAGAAGTATAACTTAAAAAACTTTTTAAAAAACTTAAGAAGATAGAGTAACAAGAAAATATTGAAAAACAACATTTAGAACTATACAAAGAGATGAGCACTTCTATTAAAAAAGAGAATGAAACCTAATACAATGTATGTCATATTCTGGGATCGAGATAGGAGTAGGGATTGCAATCCCGCAGAACGGGATCCGGCATTCCCGCGGGATCCCGCTCCACTTATTAATCTGCTGGATTCCGCACCTTCAAAACGCGGATCCGCGGATCCCGCAAATTTAAATTTACCGCTAAAACATTCGTGAAGTTTTGCGTAAGGCTGCGTATACATGGAGTCTTGAATATCCAGGACCAGCCCATGTTCCCTTGTGAGTTCGAGAAAGAGAGTAATATGTTCTTGCTTCTCACTCGCACTCACACGGGCTTATGGGCTGGTCCTGTATAGGGACTCCCCCCTACCACATAGCTTAGTGTAGGCTAGAATCACGAGTCTAGCAGAGGAGAGAGAGAGAGAGTGGGTTACACACTTGTAGTCAGTCTAACTGCGCCTACCGACTTGAACAGTCGGACCACAGTTCAATAAACAAGAGTACAGTACACGCAATAACGTCTATTTCTTTTGCCCAGGTCATCTCTCCCTTCCTCTCGAGCACGCTTGCCCTACACCTGGAAGTTCAAGACTCCATCTATACGCAGCCTAAGAAAGCAAGTGGCTCGAGCACGACGTTGCCGTTTCGCACAGTGGTGGGAGCTGGCGCGCTGGCGGGCGGCTTCGTATCAGTTAGTTACACATAGACTCACCGTGCGCTTCGCAATTTAATTGTTATTTTGTTAGAAAACAATTAATTTTTGTTGCATAATGTAAGACATGTTTAATTAATCATACTTGATTTTTTAAACAAAAACCTGTAGTTTCAGTTCGATTTTATAACATAATTTTAAATAAGATAAAGTATTAATTTTTCGATCTTATAGCCCTATCAGATAAAAAAATTAATACTTTATCTTACATACAAATGGGGCAAAAAGTTGAATTACTGTAAATAATTTCAAATATGCGGGATCCCGCAGGATCCCGCGCGGGATCTATTACTACCGTGGGATTGAGAGAGCTGCGGGATTGCAATTCCTAGATAGGAGTAAGACAGGGTTGCTGCCAAACCTGTGACACTATTCAATGTCTTTCAGACACATCTGAAATAGTATCATTAAAAAAAGGGAAGGGAGGCTTTGTTATGTAAAGAAAAAGAAAAAAAAAACTGATTCATACCGATGACTTAGTAGTTTCTGGTTGAGGATGACATTTAGATAATACTGTTGCACTTCAATAAGTATCTCAAGCACAAGGATCTTATCTGAAGTATAGACGAAACGAAAATAATAGTGTTCAAAATGGGTGATAAAAAAAAAAAAAAAAAAAATTTGGTAATTGAAAAAGCACATCAAAGAGGAAGTGCGTGAAATAAACACCTTAAAGAAAAACCGCAAGGGAAGCTTTGATCAAAGTTTCGAATTTAAGAAACAATACGATGAGTCAAACGCTCACGAAAAACCTTGAAAAAAGAAATTTGTTAAGCGAAAAATAAAAGTTTTGTCGTGCCCATACAGTTATGGCAGTAGTTTTACTGCGATTCTTCTCGTTTTGTTAGTGGGTGAACAGATGTATTTAACAAGCATTTTTTCCTCTTAACGTCCCTTTACGTATTGAGCTTCAAATGGTATCGTTGTTTCCTATGAGACACGAAGTAATCAAAAGGAAATAAAATTTACAGCTCATGCTCAATACAACAGGTTGCAGTATACGTCGTGCATATTCGAAACTTCGTTAAATTATCCACTAGAAGAAAATGTATACATTTATATATTTTGATCTTTACAATACAAATAGAATTCAATAGGTATTCACGTAACAAGTGCGGAAAAGACGATTTGAGAGACGACACGAGTGCAGGAAATCGTCCCACACGAGTTGCGTACAAGTTTTTTCGCAATAAGTGTGCGGAAAATAGGTGTTTTTTGCACTGATATTAGTGTGGAAAATCGATTTTCCCACATAGTGTGTGGATAAGGTGTGCGGAAAATATTACATCTTTTCCGAATACTGTGCGGAAAAACCTTTGCCACACACCTTTTCCGCACACTATTGCGATAAAGAATTATATAGAAGTTATGATTTTTTCAATAGCAAAAACGTAGATATGAAAGTATTTCAATGTTTACAATACAATCACAATTTAAAAGAATCATGTGAAAGCTAGGAGTAAATTCATAAAAAAATAGCCTAAAGTTGTTCTCTGTTTTTAAGTAAACATTCTTTGAGTTACACTTTTAAAACGGTGCTTATTATTTCTTAAATACCTTCGCTATGTAGAAAAATCATGAACATAGGTTTCATTTGAAGTGACACACTTTTTTTGACATTTAATGCAATTATTACAACTGTACATTTGATATAACAACTACTTAATATTATTATATTTGTATACATAATATACATGTAGGTGCGTATGTATAATTTTTACATATCAATTATAATACATACAATGGTGGCACCTTGACTGAAATCCACGTTTACGAATTTTTCCACATAGTACTTGATAATATGAGACAAATTAGTTCTATCTGAAGGGTGTGCTTCAAAAACAATTGTTTTTTTTTCAATGAAGGAGAAATTTGGGGTTTTTTATGGATTTTTTTTACACAAAGTGTTTGACATAAGGTTTTCTAAGCTGAGAATTCAAATGATACATCTAATTTCTAACCATTACAAGAAATAAACAGTGAAATCAACACTTGATAAGATCTTGATGACGATTTTTAATTTTATGTGGGTATTGATTAATAAACAGCAATACGATCGTCTTTGAAAACATTTTAAATATATTTTGCATACTTTCTTTTCTAAGATATATAAGACAAATATTTTTAATATCTTTGGAAAGACCAAGTATTGCTTGTTGTTTTTGAGCGTAGCGAGTGTTACTATTTATCCTTGGAGAGTAGCAAGTGTTTCTTTTTCAGAGTTTTTCGAATTGTTGCTTTATTGCAGCCGTTATCACACACACACACACACACACACACACACGCGTATGTTTTTGAGAGGTTGGCGTGCTCTCGGTAGAAAAATAGCTCTTCGGGCGCTCATGTTGGTACTTTATGCCTTAGTGACATAATGCACCATAAAAACATGCTGCATTGAACTTTCAACCTTTATTATTTTTAACAAAACTGTAACATCATAAAACATTAATCTATCATGTCATATACTAATATTAAATGATGTTATCATAGTTTATAATATATGATGACTGACAAATTTCATTTTCATAATCATTAAAATGAAAGATTTATTGGGTTAAACTGTTCACTATTTAAATTTAAATTAAAATTTTGAACTGCTGAAAATAGTAATTTTTTACTGAAGTGTATCTTTCTCAATTAAAAGTTTTTTCTACAACAACATTTTCTACTTCTGAATTATTTTTATAATCAATTTACATAAATATCCCTTTTTTTAGTTTTTCATCTGGATGGTAAGGAGTGTAAAGATACTTGTAATTGTTATACGTATAATTAATACAATTAGATATTTAATGATAAAATTAAAACTTACTTAAATATAAACATATTTTATCAAAACTTTGCCCTTGAATCTCTTTAATTGTACTAGCAAATGCTATAACCAAAAAAATTGCTTTTTGTAAAGTATGGAAGGTTAATGACAATGTATTTTAAGTAACCTATATTTCAAGTGGATTTCGGTAGCAATATTTTATTTGAAAGTTTTTGTCCAGTTACAATTTTAGTTCTAATATTATACTTAGAAAATTCTGTAATCCTTAATCGTGTGCCGTTGGACAAACCATCAGCTATTTCTTATTAACGTAACTATTGCTCCAACTTTTAAATTCAACTTATGGACTGGCAAACCTTTTCAAATATTGTTTAGTATTTTGATCAGAAAATTTACATAAATTTTATTATCTCATTAATTGACACCTTTGCATGTGGCATTATCCATGCTATAATAAGTTGTTGTATTTCCTTTTGACTCAAAATTTTGTTATTTAAAAAAGTGAATGCATTATAAGAAGTTAGAGTTATACTATTTAAAAAAAATTTATTATTCTTAGTTAATCTTCTAATGTACATAATTTACNCTAAGGTGTGGCGTTCCGAGTTCTTCAGGGATGTTCAGTAATTTTATGTTTCTCTCTTTAATATCTATAAATTATTAAGAAAATTTATTATCAACTGAAAGCAAGTTTGTATTTAAATTTAAAATAGACAAAAATCTCCAAAGAAATGACGACTTTTTTTATAACTATACTTTTTGTTACTATGTTTAATAACGGCAAGCGTTTGATGAATATTTTCTCTTAAGATTATTAAGTTGTCTTATCTCTAATAATCAAACCGACTTCACGTAATTTTTTTCAGATTCGAGCTCAAAAATGCAATCTCTATATTATTTAAATCGAAACATACGCGAAATGTTCTATAACTGGTCATTCTTTTCAGGAGTAGTACTGACATATCGCCAGTCCAGGCCATTGGCAACATTTTTTCTTTTTTGATATAAAGTCATGAATTAATGTTTTATGCAAAAAGGTTTTTTCTAATATTAAATAATTTTTATTACCGTTTTTATGTATAGTTTGAGAAAACGTTTGTTTGTTCATTGTTTAGCTGAAATTACGTCGAATTAAACATATGTTTCCATAATGCAATGACCTTATTGTTATCATTGTGTTGTGAGTCAACTTCGTTTGGTGCAGTTAAATTAAATGATTTACATGATTTATTTTTCAGCTCAAAAATTTTATCAATGTGTAAAGAGAACGGTTTTCTTTATAATGAACACATCTTAAGTTAAATAATCCTTACACTGATTCTAAATTTTATTGCCTTGTATGTTTTCTGATATTAAAAACCATGCCTTAACACATTGCATTAATTTATAAGAAACCATAACAGTACTAGCGTCTTGAAGAATATCATCGATTTGAGAATCGATTTTAATAAAACCCATGGCAATTGCAGTGTCTGCAACTGTTAAAAATTTGTTAAAAGACACATATCTTAGAGAGTATCTACACATGTACCTATTTCCTAAGGTATGTATGGAAAAAATTTATGTGTATATAAATACATACTCACTACTTTCCGAAAAAAAGCAACCGTCCTTCCGAATAAAAGAAGCACTTGCTACGATTCCAGAAAAAGAATTGTAATTTACTAGTTTGCTACAGTGTACCGATAAGATACAAAATTTGTTACGCTACACCAACAGCAGCAATATGATTTATAACTTGAGTAGTAGTGCTATACGCATTAATAATCGTTATAATAGTAATAATAATTATTATTATAATCATACAAATAACTACGATAATATTCATTATTATGACTAAACGTATACTATTCCCAATTAATCAAACAGTTTTGATAAAAATTTTCAATCTAAAAAAAACGGTAAGTCAAACGCACATGAATAAATCTTGGAAAAATAAATTTATTATCGACAGAAAATAAAAGTTTTATCGTGCCTAAGCAGTTTTGGCCAAAGTTTTACCTAAATTATTCTTGTTAGCTTAGTGGGTGAATATAAGTATAAAATAATAAGAATTTTCCTGTGAATATCCCTCTATGTGTTAAGCTTTAAATGATATCGTTGTTTCCTAAGAGAAAACAAAATTAACAGCTTATGACCATTAAAACAGTTTATAGTATACGTTGTACAAGTTCAAAATTTTTGTAAGTAAACCACTAAAAAAAGTAAATACTAAAATTGTTTCAATCTTTAAAATACAATCACAGTTCAAAACCGACATACAGGAGATATTAGTAAATTAACAAAATATGTCCAAAATTTTTCCCCCGTTTTTTAAATAAAAATTTTGTTTTTAAGGTACACCAACAAAACGGGGCTCATTTTGTTTGCCATATTATGCACTAAGACTTTCTAGACACCAACAAATTTTTAATAAAATGAAATGTTTTTGATCGCGAGAAATGTAATTGGTATTTACTAGAATACCTTATATTATAGAAAGCTACTTGAACATTAATACAAATGGACGTCACAACAGACGTTCTACATTCCAAAAGATGTCCCACTTAATTGAATTATGTCACTCCCACGAAAATAGATAGAATCACAGTACATATTTCAAGAAAAAGATATGCCAGATTTCAAAAAAGTTAGTATTTATATTAAAAAATCGTAATAGAATTAGTTCCTTCAAAGAACAAAAATTATTAAAAAATAAAACCATAATTCATAAATACAAAAAAATTTGAAATAAAATATTAATATACGTTGTATTGATATTAAATAACACATGACAATAATACGATTTGAAACGACTGTTTCTTCGATTGAACTAGAGTTACTTTATTAAATAATGTTTGAAATGTACGTAAATGAAAATAATTATAAATTTTACATAATTTTATTTTTGAATTATAAATTTAATTTAATAGTATTGTGGTATAACTACCTTGATTGGTTGTAAACTATCCTGGCACGCGAAATGGATCTAAATTTTAAATGAAACAAGTTGAAAAACATTTTTAAAGACATTTAAAGAAAAATTTTGTACTGTTAGGTAGTTTAGTATTTCTTGGCAAATGTATTGTTGTGATGGACCGAAAAAGGAGTCGATTAGAGGGGTGTTTTAAAAAAAATTCCAACCAAGATACAAGATTTTTTTTTACAAAATGCAAAAAACCGATGTTTTTTAAATAACGTTTCAAACAAACAATTTTATACGTAGACTTTTATCTATTAAAAAAGCATTTTTTGCAACTCAATTATTACCTGTTTGGTAAGTCGTAAAATGTTGTATTTAGGCTCATTTTCTTCTCTAAGAGTTGTACTTCCAGTTTTTTTTATAGCTAATCGATTTTTGCAACTAGGGTCTTGCAAATCGAAGTGAAAAAAAGTGCTTAGTTGCAAAATCAATTTACTCAACATATATAAACGTAATCGTTTCGAAACTTTTGCCATTTGATTCGCAAAATTTTTCTCTAAATTTACAACAACAAAAAATAATAAATGCCCTACGACCGATGAGAACAGATAATTTTTTTTTTTTCAATCCCCGACACTTTATTTTACAACCAAAAAGGCTGAAATTTTGAGGGATTACAGTTTAATAGTTATATTTTTTGTACACTCGCAGTATCTTAATTCGAGAACCGCTAAATTCAAATACTAATAACTATTTATAAGATTAAAACACAAGTAACAGATCAACTGTAAGGTAACAAAATAACACAGTAATAACTGTGATACAAATAATTACTGAACACAGTTATCGCCATTTTTGTGTGTTCATGCTTCTTATTTATTATGAAACACTCAGAACATTCAAATTTCGCGGTTTTCGAATTAAGATACTGTAAAGTGTACAAAAACATTATGTCATCATGATGTAAAATATAAGGGTGCGTATACATGAGGTCTTGAACTTCTAGGACCAGCCCCTATGCCCCTGTAAGTGCGACAAAGAGAGTATGTGTTCTTGCTTCTCACTCGCCCTCACACGGGCTTATGGCTAGTCCTGGAAGTTCAGGACTCCATGTATACGCAGCCTAAGGTGTGGCGTTCCGAGGTCTCATTTTCGTGGCGATCTGCGCCTTTCATCACGACGCCATACTTGAGGGAGTTGTGACTACTACAGCGCCGAAGAGCCTGTACAATGAAACGAAGTGGCCAAAGTTGAAACTAAAATCTATCCCACGCATTAACCTCGAAGTGAGATATATATATAGATATAGACATACGTATGAATATACATGTACGTCAATTGATGAATGATTACCTATTTAGTCAGTTTTTCTGTGTGAATATTCACGAATTGTACGTTTGGTCACTGACACAACTGAAATGAAAATATTGGAATAAAAAATATATATTGTTTCACGAGTTTCTTGATGTTAATAAGCTATATATTTTAAAAGCTTTTGAAATTCGCAGACAGACATGGCGGCGCGATGGAAGCGTTCCTGATTGGTCAATCAAAATGGATGCGCAACGCCACACCTTATATACTTATATCATGATATGTCATCTTAGCGCCACATGTATTGTTGCTAACTGATATTAAAACCGACATTGATTTGGTCGGCAAAGTAGGAATAGCTAGATGCCACCTGATGTAAGTGATACGAGAACTGCGAGCACGGGCGCGTTTCGAATCGGGCGTGCTTCCCGAACAGAAATGAAAGTCGGTTGCCTCTCTAGTTCGTGAGGCCCTGCTTAAGCAGCCTACTGAGGGCACAAGTAGGCGCGTCGGGGAGCGTGCGTGAGGTACTCATTAGGCAGCCTACATTGGGATTCCAAAAGGTCACGTGACTCTCGCGATATATGTAGTCACTTGGGGGAAAAATAACACAGACCTTGTAGGTGCAATTCTATTTTTATTTTTTTTACACGTTCAACGATTGTAATACGATAAAAGCCTGTCGATAACATATTTTTGAGGAAATGACAATACCTTAACTATTTTTTTCAAACTCAGTTAGTCTTTTGCAGCTTAAAACTTTCCTTTGAAAGTGCGAAAACGCACATTTAACCTGTACAGCATCCTGCTTGTTTTCCTATATATAGTCGAGAACGGGAGAACTCTGTACAAGGTACAACTTTGAACTTTGGGAGGGAAGTTTTTCTACATAAGTTAAAAAATTAATAAACAAATAGATTATTTTCGTGTTATAGCAATATAATTAATGTAATACTAACAAATTATCCAATAGGGTCGTAGAGTAAGTATTTTTTATTCTGCCAATCAAATGGCAAAAGTTTTGAAACGATTATGTTTATATTTATTGAGTGAATTGATTTTGCAACTAAGCCCTTTTTTTCACTTCGATTTGCAAGACCCTAGTTGCAAAAATCGATTAGCTATAAAAAAAACTGGAAGTACAACTCTTAGAGAAGAAAATAAGCCTAAATACAACATTTTACGACTTACCAAACAGGTAATAATTAAGTTGCAAAAAATGCTGTTTTAATAGACAAACGGAGTTTTGCAAAAAGTATGCACAAAAAATTCCAAAAAAATACCACTGACACTACTCGTTGCAGCTTACAGTTTATTAAAATTTAGGACGTCTAGGTATAAAATTGTTTGTTGAAAACATTATTTAAAAAACATCGATTTTTAGCGGTTTTTTGCATTTTGTAAAAAAACAAAAACCTAAATTGAGCTCAATTCGTCTCATTTTGTAGTTCTTTTGAAAATATTTTTTTCTAAATAGTTAAAAAAATTATAATTGCAAAAAAACTATACGTTTTCGCAACTTTACCGGCGAATAAAAAAAAACCTGCCATAGTTCAGTTGTTGCATTTTAGATTTATTATTAATAAGTATGAAAACGAACCTAAATTTGTCAAAATATTGCGATTGGCATTTTTTTTTAACAAACCCCCTTTTCCCGGTCTATGACGTGGGTCATTTTATAACAAACTCGATACTCTCTAAAATTTCTGTTTTAAAACGATAAACGGAATTATTTCAACTTTCGAGAGCTTTTAACGCTCCTGTTTATTAACAGTAAAATAAAGTTGATCAAATTTTTTCGTGCAGATGCAGCAGGGTCAAAAAAATTTTAGCTTATTTTTGTCACGGACAATATGAAAAAAATATTGTGTAAAAGTTTACAAATCCAACTCAAGTGTTGATCCATTCTGGCCTTTGAAATATGCTGGTTTTCGTAGAATGACCTATGTAAGAATTGCTGTAGAATGTAACAAATTTTTAAACATCGTATTTATTTATCAGGAAAAAAAATGTCACTCTAATAGTAACAAATTTTCTATGATCATATGATTTATTGATTTTATCTGATGAAAGTTATATGTTGTCGCAGTTTTCTGTATAAATGGTACGCGTATAATCGAGTATAAATTGTTTACACTTCCCTGTTCTATTCTGTTCTGTTCTTTATGGATGGCCTTGGTTCTCTCACTCTGAGGTCTGAGACGCCGATACTTATGCCATATAAAAGTTTACACTTCCCATTATATTTTTCAATAGGTAGAGGTAATGGGAATTTATATGATTATCCACGTGCAGTAGCGACCTCTAACAGTTTGGATGGCTTGAATTCCAAATCCAAACTCGCTTTTGCAGTACATATATAGACAGTAGATGTAGAGTTCAGAGTGCAATGGAGTTTTTTTAGATTCCTTCTTTGTCCTTTCTTTCTGCCCTTACTTTTTGCTGTTAATGTAGCGGAGCAGGCAATGATGGATGCTGCAAGTGCGGATGTTGCTATAAACGATCTCTTGAGATTTTGCGAGTTCCATACCACTACTCTCAGGTATATATATATATATATATATATATATATATATATATATATATATATATATATATATATACATAACGACACAAAAAACTGCGTATATGTATACTTAAAAAATTTTGTATGCGTGTGGTTACTCTATACTCCTAAGAGTCCCAACACTCCCAACTCCCAAGTCCAAACTCTACTGTGTCTATGTAGTATAGCTGTGAAGTGTGTTTTGTGTGTCATGTATAGATACAAATAAACAAACACTGTAAATAAGAACAAAACATATAAGTGCACACGTATATTTTGTTATACCTACGTTTAGTCTTAGTTCGGTTAGGATTAGGAAGTCGAGTCAGATCGTTATTCTTCATCGCTTCAACAAAAGAGCACTCAAAGCATAAAAACAGTTGTCGATTTCAATATACCAATACTGGTGCATCTACACCTTATACAAGTGAAGATACACAACCAAGTAATACAGTATTAATCATCATTCCACGTCTCATGCGTGCCATGATTAATGTCTTGACATTACGTAAAGTTGTCGTGAAAATCCGGTGACAGTTTGGTTTGTATGGTCTGATGTGCTCGTGCAGTGCGGGTTTGCATACAATTTTCACACTGTGTAAAAAGAAATTCCCACCCGCACGTCCTCTCTTTCCATGTAACTAACGTCTGCTGTTGTTTTTGCTGGGAAGGAAAGACTAATATTCTACTCGTCTCTTGTCGACATTGTGTGATTTGTGATACATCTCAGAGTGTAAGTCTACGTTTCTCGCGTTTCCTTTCTCTTATTTTCTTTTTTCTGCCTTTGAATCTTGTTAATTTGTACTTTTTACTCTGTGAATGACCTATAAAAATCCCACCTTTTGGAATTTCCTTTGTGCATACCTATAAAAGAACGAGCCGCTTTTCGGGTTTGTTATAGGCTTTGACAGGTGACATTTCATGTTTTCCCTGTGATAAACTCTATAGGTGTGTATTTGCACATTAAAGGAAAAAAAGTTTTGTATTAACATCAGTAGTATTAAAATTGCATCAGTGTCTCTTTGTGATGAGAAAAACAATGATTTTCAAGAATTATCTACCTGTTATGATGTGTTTAATCTCATGAGTTTTGTATAAGTGAGGATTCTAATAAAGTATTCCATAGTTTTGTGATTATAACAAAATTTATGGTCAACTTTTTAAAACGAAAATTTGTATATACATGAAGTTTTTCAATAAAATATATGTGTGTGAAAATACATTTATACACTGTACATTTGACCTGTCTGTATAATAGATTAATTGACCTTTTTTTACGATCTTTTGTTTATTACTCCTTAAAAAGCAAACTAACTATGTAAATAGTTTTTGTATTATTTTTTAGATCTTAATTCCTCATTTCAAACTAATTTTTAGTTCAAGTTTTCTGTTGTAAATTTTTGATTTGACCATTTAATTTTACTATTTAATTTCATTTATTTCAGTTACTGATTTAAGTCCTTTCAAAATGCCTCAGACAACGACCATTGAAACAGTAACACTTAAGAGGCCACTGAAGGTAAGAATTACATTTTTACTTATAGACTCCTGTAAGTTTGTATAATGTCTAATGCTATTGTACATTTGTTAATTTTTTAGCTCATATATTACAGTACATACATATAACCGAAAATTGGTTTAAACAAAAAAAATAGTCTGGAAAATTTCTACAAAATGCTCTCATCATTAAATTTAATTTTAATAACTATAGTTACACTTTTCACAAAATGTAAAACCTAATTCACTGATATAAATTTTTCTAAGACCCTTTTCTGACTTTACAATAGCTTGTTTAAAAAAATTTTTTTTTCTTTTATCTCAGTTATAACATAATCAAATTATAATTTTTTCATTACAATGTATACAATCAAATGTATTGTTAACACAAAGAGCAAATTTTTACTTAGAAAAAAAATATGCAAGCACGGATTTATCGCTTGATTTATAAATCAATCTTCCACATTCATCCATATCATATTCTACTTGTTTTTGCGTACTAAGTAAACAATTTATAGAGGATTCATCTTTTTCGGTTATTAAATTACAGCTAAACATAATTTTGGAAGAAAAACTACTTTCTTAGCAAAGTTATGATTAAAATCATTTTTTTTAATCATACAAAACTTGTATGTCAAATTTCAACTTTTCAGCAGCTGGAAAAAGAAGGATACGAGTGTATCTTTAATTTATCTTTGAACCACTGACAACTCACTTAAGGGGGTAAGAGCATTAAGATAAAGGAGGGTATACCCGAAAACTTAAAAATTGAAGGGTATGGGTCCTTATCATAGGGTGTCTGATATCAGCTGCAAACGACGTTAACTTATAAAATCAATCAGTTATTTTTGAGTGAAAACAATTTTTTTTTTTAATCAATCGTATAATAGTGATAATGATTTTTTTTCTTGTAACAATCTGATATTCTGTGGTAGACAAAAGAAATTAGTTTTTTTCTTTATAAACTGCCTAGGTATTTCCTTCTTCACCTTATTCACTCAACGATAAAAATGTTTCGAAAAAAATACATCGTGTAAATAAATATTAACTAATGTGTGCGTCAAGACTATTATCCCTATTATTTTTTTTTTCACAACATGTAGTTGATGTTTTGTTAAGTACTCGCAAGCTGAACACAAATGCGTTTTCCGTAATCGAAAGTGTGGACATTTTTGGGTAGGTTAGTACAACTACTATAAACAATGGAGTCTGACGGATAGTTTCCCCTCCCTGTCTGCTTCCCGCAATTCGCTACGTGCACAATTTTGAAGCAGCGCCACCGAGGGAAAAACGAGAACTATTGGTCGGGCACAGCAGAAGGCAATATTCGCGATATGTGCTTGATACCTATAGGAACACAGCACCTCGATAGATACACGAAAGGTTCTGTGTTTATTATACCACGAATTAATACAATGTCTCAAGTGGTATAATTCTACGTGGATAACTAAAGACAAAATTTGTACTACAAGCACTATAAGCGATTGAGTATTACTTCAACACAAGTCCGTGTACTGTGTGATACGTGATACATTTTATTAGTTTGCAATGTAGTCAACACAGACCTCCTCTGACCAATCAGGGAGCTCCATTAGCCCTATACCGGCGTGTTCACACAGTATGTACACACGTTCATACGATACACTTAGAGGATCAGGCCCCAGCTAAAAACTCTAAGAAATACACAGTATCCAATGTATTTCACTGCGTTTTTTAATGAACATGCCTGAGTAAAATATGTACATACTACTCATAATTTTATTAAAAATTTAACCCTTAGAATGGTTGTCGATGTATAAACACAACTTTCTGATGATAGTAATGCTTAGTAGTCTGCCAGCAGAAGACAAACATATCGTTTAGTTTCACATATTAGCACAGATATTGCTGCGATCGCTTTTTCAGCTTGTGCAAGTAGCGAATAGCACTCCAGTATCTTCTAATAGAATACATAGTTAATTCTTACAACATCATTTTTATTACTGTTCTGATTATTTATTTAATTTAATTTTAAACTGATGTATTTATAAAAATGTGAAAGAAAATTATTAGCCATTAATACAGAGCATACGTAGCACAGATTGTTATTCTGAAACCTTTTATCAGACAATTTAATACTTAGCTTTATCGATCAAACCATAAACAACATCAATTTTTTGTGGCAATGAGGAATGAGAATACAAATTTATGTATAAACCTGCATGGGTGGGCTTCTTAAATCAATTTTTTATCAATGCACCATCTATTCACCATTTATTTCAAAGTCTAAAAAAATAATCGTATCATCGATTGGTGTTTCAACTGTGAATTTGATATTTTGATCATAATCATTCGAATGGTTTAAAAAAACATCTATTTTATCTTTCGAGATATACATTGAAACGTTATCAACATATCTGAGTCACCAAAGAATATTTACTGGACTAGTCATAATACTATCTTTTTCCATATCACCTAACACAGTCTGCTGAAATCGGACTACTGGGGCTACCCTAGGTACTGCCAAGCACTTGTCAGCAAATCACTTTGTTAAAAATAAAATAGTTATTATTTATGATGAACTTTTACACTTCCAAAAATTCTTGAACTGGTAACTCTGTTTTGTGGCATAAGAAATATTATTTTTGTTCGATGGCCGATTTTACAGCATTCCAGTGTACATTTTTAAACAAATCCACCACATCAGAACTAACTAAAGTATAGCCTTCTGGCTTTTCGACATTATGCCACAAAATTCAGTTACTTTTTTTTAATGCATCTTCACTGTCGTTAGAATCACAGCTTAAATTTATACTTTTTGTGTTCACTAGTAGGCAAGTAAGCATTATCTCATGATCCTTGATGTCTACCTTGCGTTTTTCTATTTGCTCGTTGCACTCCACTCTGTAGTAATGGGTNCCCCCCGCTCGACACTCGATACTCCTTCTTTTCCCTCCCGCGAAAGACAATCTGCCGGCTTCGCTTAGCAGCACTTCAGCACCGTATCCATTATTATTATTATTGTGTGTTGACTATCACTATTCGTGGTATTTGAATTTATTTTATTTAATTGAATACTTACAAAATATGGTGTACACTGGTAAAACGTCAAAATTAGATACAAAAATGTAACAGTATTTTTCGCAGTATTTCGCAGTATGAAAGCATTGGATCTGATGGGAATGCTTCTATTTTGATTAGTTAAAATTCTGTTTTAATTATAATTTATAATATTGGTACTTCTTACATAACAGTATATATACTTTAACAAATACAAATTATTTTGGAGTAATTACTTCATTCTTTTCTTTACATAGTCTAAATTAATTCCATATCTGGGTTAAAACTTGTCTGCGGTACTACCTCATTCACTGACATTAATCTAAAAGATTGAGTTGTAAATAGTGTTGTGTTTAACCTTATCTTTTATTTTTGTGTCGTGTCTATAACATGTTAACAAAGTAGAGGGACCAGGTTTGTGAGATTTCGCTATGATGCAAAGTGCTGCATGTCCTGCACCTGGTGAATAATTTTACTTTTATTGAGTCACTATACGATTGTGATTCTTTTTTCATATTTGTTTTTATCTTGATAGTATCTGGTTTTCATTTAATCCTCTGTTTTTGGATTACTTCTACGTCATTTTTTTTATTTATAAATTTTATTTATTTGTTTATTTTATTTATTAATATTAACTTGTATCTTTGATTAATCTTTGTTTCTTTATCGATGAGTCTTTACGTGTATGATTGCTTAAGTATTCGAGCTTCCGTCTTTGCTATTTTGACTAACGTTAGTCAGTTTAGTTATGTCTTTTGATTGTGTTCTTATTTTTACTTAATTTTTTTTTCCGCCTTCTAACCTCCAAATAGCACCTTCGCCGCTTGATTTTGGGTTCTCAGGCGAAAAAATAGTATACGAATCTCGTTCGAAAAGGCTTCTTTATGTACCTCTTTACCGCCCTCTCGTAAACCTCTCGGTTTGTAAATCGAAGCCTGTAAACTCGTATGGAATATACTATTTCACCTTCTTTTCAATTTACATGCCCAACTTATTTAATTCGTTGTCATAGTATTTTTTACTGTCTTATCAACACTGTGTCTCTCAATCGAATAATTTTTTCGATCTGTCTATTCGCACCAAATCCACGTAATTACGTGGATATAAGGTTAGGAATTTTAAAGAAAAACGCTACTTTTTCAAATGAAGTACATCCACGTAAAGTGAAGATATTATCACATATTATTATTATTGTAAGATATTATTGTACACCGATATTATCTGTACTATTTTTGCCTCTGAATCTTTATCCTCATATATCTTATTCGTATAGTCTATTGAAGTATTACTCTACAACTGAAAAACTATTTCTTTATGTGTTTGACTTCGTACAATGGTCCATATTTCTATCTTTTTGTTTATGTTATTCAATTACTTTTTTTGGTACCTGTCTCTGAGGGTCTGTTACAGTAGGTTTGATCATTTATCCACCTTGGAGCGCTTCGAGGCCTGCGAGCGATCTATAAATGAACACGAGTTCTTTGTCGGAGAACTCGAAGGTCTCCGAGATATCTTTATACTATATAGGTATACTCACTATAACTGCTTAGTGTTTACAAACATCAGTTATAAGCGGTGAGTATACCTATATAGTATAAAAATATTTCGGAGGCCTCCGAGTGCTCCGACAAAGAACTCGTGTTCATATATCGCTCGCAGGCCTCGGAGCGCTCCAAGGTGGATAAATGAACAAACCTAGTGTCTATGCTTGTATTTTTAAGTCTCTGCATTTCTGTCTTTGTTTCTCAGTCAGGCCGTGGGAGCACTACTGCATAATGCCTCCTCCACATTGCAGCGACCGTGCTATTATATAGTTTTCATTCTGAAATTTGGATCTTCACTTCACGAATAACAAATATATGCTTAATGTACCCCCAGGTTTTAAACGTTATTTTACGTACCTAATGCTAAACTATGATTTAAAACAAAAATCCAGTCTCTTAAGCCTTTCTAATCATCATTTTCAGACTCACCAGATCAAATATGATGATTTTAAGTTTTCTCTTAAGGACGTTCGGTAGAGATAGAACCCTGTGATGAATCTTTTTGAAATTTTAACCAGACGTTCTTATTGTTGTTACAATGAAGCTGTTAAAATTTCAAGAGGTTCGTCTGTTTCGTTTCCGAGATATTGAATTTCAAAGTTCAATCATTTTAACACAGTCGCTTATGGAGAAACCTATAAAAACTCAGTTTTAAAAAAATTGGCGTGATGAATGTCTCCAATTTTTTTATATGTCACAGATAATGTTATTAACTATATGTACACAAAGTTTTGCGATGATCGTCTGATTAGTTTATGAATAAGGAAATTAAATAATAGTTCTACAAAAACGCAACGGCAACGTCGCAAGAAGAGGGAAATTCAAAATGTTCTAGGACGTAAATCAGTAAATATTTAAATATTATGGTAGATATTTAGGTATTTCTGTATAAAACATAAGTTTATATATGTGTGTGAGTGTATGTACATAGGTTCCACCCGTACCCATAACGAAACGATGTATTATAATAACACATATTTATTTTTCATAACAAAATTTTTAATTTGCAATTTTTATACAATACAATTTTTTCACACAAGATAACAAAATCATATGCTT
>NW_019379560.1:285250-305061 GCF_000648655.2 Copidosoma floridanum
TACTGATTGGCTTTGGGCATTGTTGCGAGTGAGAGCTACGAATATAATTGTACGTACATATATCTGTTACAAGTCTTTTTAATTATTTACTCATTTTTATTACTTTGTTATAACGAATAAAAATTAAATACTTACATTTTTAGCACAAATACATTACAAATATACACATACGCTGCCGTAATCGACGCAGCAGACAGTACAGACTCTGCAGAGTGCACACTGCACACCACCTGATGTGTGTATATATGTGTGTACATGAACACTCACACATTGGAGACCCGTGCGGCGATGCCAAGTCTTCACTCATCGCTACTTCCCCCGTGCCCCGCAAGTGGTTTCCCGCCGCTATCTCTACCGAACGTCCTTAAGGACGTTCGGTAGTGTTAGCGGGGGGAAACATTTGCGCGGTGAGGGGAAACCAGCGATGAATGAAGATTTGGCAACGTCGTACGGGTCTTAAATGTGTGAGTGTTCATGTACACGCATCAGGTGTCTCTGCACACTCTACACTGTCTGCTCGTCTGCTGCGTGCTGCGTCGGTTACGACAGCGTTCGTGTATCAATGTTTTTGTGATAAAGCTGTAAGTATTTGTTACATTTTCCGAATAGGAAAAATCATAAGCTTTCAGATCTTGGAAAAGACTTATTGACATTGTCTGTTGAAAACGCTCATAATGCAATAGTTGATATTGATTTATTAGAAAAATTAACCGCTACATATCTTTCATGGGATGATATTTCAACGAACGTGTTTTCCGTAAAAGATGTTCTTGCGAAAATTCAAAGAATTTCTGATGAAAAAATGTATTCGCCAACTTTTTCCCCCATGTCGTCTATCATTCCCAAAACAGTAATTAAAAATCTAAGTCAAAATAAAGTAGATTTTAATATTATTGTTGATAAATTTATGGAAGGTAATGATGGTTTAAGATCGTTTCTAATAAATGGGCAAAGCCCTTTAATCAAAAGAGCTACCAGTGTAAATAAAATACTTGAATTTTTAAATGACTTGACAAGTCTCATACAGCATGGGATGTCAGATAAGTAGGATGATTTCTAAGATGAGTGATTCAAACTATGAGCATGTGATTTTGTAATGTGCAAAAAAATTGTATCTTAAGTAGAAATAATAAATTTGAAATTAAAAAAAAAAAATAAATAGCGTGTTATTAACATTTATTGTTTTTTATGGGAAGGGGTGGGCGTTCTGTACATACACTCACGCACACACGTAAGCTTGTATTTTATGCGTGAATGCATAAATATCTACAATAATATTGAGATATTTACTGATCAACATCCTGGAACATTTTGAATTTCCCGCCACTTGCGACGTTGCCGTTGCGTTTCGGTCGAGCTTTTATTTAATTTTTTATTTATAAACGAATCAGACGATCGTCGCAAAACTTGGTATACATCAAATTAATAACATTATCTGTAACATATAAAAAAATTGGCCAAATTCACTGGCCCAATTTGCTTAAAACTGTGATTTAGTCAGTTCTCCCATAAGCGACAGTGTTAAAATGACTTAACTTTGAAATTCAATATCTCGAAAACGAAACAGAGGAACCTCTTTAAATTTTGACTGGTTTATTGTAACAACAATAAAAACGTCTGGTCAAAATTTCAGAAAAATTCGTTGGAAAATTCAATCACTACCGAACGTCCTTAACATTTCAGACATAGATCTTTCAGACCTATATGAAATAAGCCATACGTATGATCTACATATATGTATGTCAAATCTCGATATCAATCGATTGCAGTGCTCCCAAAATCAGTACCTAACCTGGCGCGAAATTCAAATTTTTGAATAAATGTTACAAGCACCTATCTCCAAGTAACTCGCAGGGTGCTTACTGGCCACTTTTTTAAATAATAGAACATTAATTAACAATACAAGCACCTATCGTCACGTGATTTGGGACGCTTATTGGCTACTTTATAAACTAATAATATTAAAATTAACAACACAAGCGCTGATCACCAGAGTACATGGGGCACTTACGGGCCACTTTATGAATTAATAAAACAAAAATTAATAACATAAGCGTTTATCATTAGGTGATCTAGAGGATTACTGGACACTTTATTAACAAATACAAAATTGATAAATAATACAAGATCCTATTACCACGGAGGTGCTTATTGGCTGTTTCATTAGTTAAAAAATAACTAAATAATAACACAAGGTGACTGGGGGTGCTCTTAGTAACTTTATTAATTAATAAATAACGTTAAATAATAACATAAGCGCCTATGAGTAGGTGACCCATAGCGCTTACTCATCACTTTATCAATCATTAAAACGAAAATAATGACACAAGCGCTTATCAATAATTATTAAATATAGAAAACTACACACATAACAACAAAAATTTATCTAGAATCGTCAACGAACAAAGTCATGAAATCAATAAAAATCAAAAATAACTTTTATAACTTCCTTAATTTTACGAAAAAGTAGTAAAATCGCATAAAAAAAACTTTTAACAAGAACAAAAAGTAAGCATGTTTTCTGGACTTACAATAACTAATACTCATATTTGTTATGAACAAAGTGAATAGTTTTTTAATTAAAAAAAAAAAAATTGCACTAAAAATGCATCAATGAAACTGTTGGCTAACAAAGTCATAAAATCATTAGGATACCGATATATTTTATTTGTTAGATGCTGTTTGTTCGTAGAAAACTTAATAGTAATCAACTATTATATTTGATTCCAAATAACGAACTTGGTTTTTTATTGTACTAACAAGTATAATTATTTATAAAGTTTAAGTGATAAAAAAAAGCGGTCCATAAAATTTTTGGCCGACCAAGTAATGAAAATAATAAAAAAACCTGACATATTTTATTCGATATAATTTTATAGTACACAACTAACAATGCAATTAACCATTTCATTAGAAGCTCTCAACTATGTCATTTTGTATTAAAGTAACTAATATGTAGATTTTTAAGGTTCAAGTTAAAGATATGAATAATGTAAATGTTATTTTTATTAACAGAAATTAAAAAATTCACACATTTTAGAGAGACAAATAAACATTAAATTAACGCCTCTCTCTGCCACGTCCCCCTTGCCACCACATGCTTTACTAACAGGCATCCCTACTATATAAACTCCAGCTTCTGTGTGTGTGTGTGGGTGTGTGTGCGTGTGCGCGCGCGCGCAAGTGTGTATATGTTTATTTAAAAATAATGAAGATTGATGTTTTTAAAAAAAACTGAATTTAAATTCACAAGTTCTGTAGATACATTTTCTTTACACTTATTCGAAAAGTCATGTAGACTTTGAACGTATGATGCTATAGAAATTAATAATATTCAAAAGAGTAAATATAACATATCCTAAAAGAGACAATAAGTCTTGGACCTCTCTCTCACATTCCCCACACCAACACCGATATCTTCCTTAATATTTATTTAGATGTAAGAGCGCGCGGTGGCTCGGTCGGCTAGGTCGTGGATTGGCACGCGGGAGACCGTGGTTCAATTCCCGGCCATAGTGCGACTTTTTCGGGCAAGTACCTCTGTGATTGTTCACATGTGCTTTTTCACCACGCAATGCTCCTCGAGGAGGGTTTAGGCGACCTTCTCGCAGCAAAAATTGCCTAATTCCCCCTACCCCCCCTCCCAGTAATGGGGGGGCCTCCCATCCCTTTCCTTGTCCCTTTCTCAAGTGCTAAGTGCCCATAGTAGTGCCCTTATTAAAAAGGAGCCGGACGTAGAGCACTATAATATAAAAAAAAAAAAAAAAAATGTATATAGATGTAACTGAAAAAATCACTGATTGTTACTTGGGAAAAAAATGTTGCACCTTTTGGCGTTGATTTAATATTTATTTGACTCTCTGAAATGTGTGAATTTTTTGATTTGTGTTGATAAAAATAAAATTTGCAATATTTGTACCTTTTACTTGAACTTCATAAATCTACACATTTTTTACCTTAATAAAAAAGGCATAGCTGAGAGTTTCTAATGAAACGCTTAATTGTATCATTACTTGTGTTCAATTAAAGTGTAACGAATGAAATATGTCAGGTTATTTATTGATTTGATTACTCTGCTAACCAAAAATTCCATACTTACCATTTTTTTTATTTCTTATTACATAAACTGTATAAATTATTATATTTGCGACTTCAGTAAAAAAACTAAGTTCAGTATTTGGGATCAAATAAAATAATTAATTATTATTAAGTTTTTTATGACAAAATTTTAACGAATGAAACATGTTGGTTTCTTATTGATTTCATGATTTTGTTAGCAGACAAGTCCATAGATGCATTTTTAGTGCAACTTTTTTTAAAAATAATTAACCATTAGTTTTGTTCACAATAAATATGAGTATTAGTTACTGTAAGCACAGGAAACAATGCTTACTTTTTACTCTTATTAAAAATTTTTTTTTGTATATTTATAGAGTATACAAAAAATTCGAATTTTTTCTCTGAACTGACCAACAACTTACTTTTACAGTACAGGTCATTAATCAAAAAACATTTACAAAAATTGTAGTGTTTTGGCCAGGAAATCCAGTGACGATTTTTATGTATGATCCTAGACTTTTTTTAACGGACCCATGACAGTCATTTATTTTTTTTCGAAATTAGAAACCCTAGATTTTTATGCCAATATTAAAAAGTTTGAAGAATTGTACGTTGCAACACAAAGTACGGTCAAGGAGAACCTTAACGACCACGCAACGATCTCACTATCTTGTTCACCTCCAAGTTACAAATAATGTGGTGTAAAAAGATTGTTGCTTTGTGTTATCATTGTAGGTATTTGATTATGAAACCTAGTGGTAATCTTCCTTAGGATCTCAAAGTCTTTTTCAATAGTGAAGTGATGGTCACCTTCTGTTTAAAATAGAAACACTTCTTTTTGAAATGTAATATTTGTTTGTCAGGGGTCAAAACAAGTTTTTAAGGTCACACGACGAGCATAATATTTTTATTTAACCCCGACGATAGTTTAAGGTGGCTTGGGTGGTTGGTACCGTACCTAAGGTAGGATGCCGTAATGGTCCCTAAAAAATCAACGCTTTTCGACCGTAAATTTTTCAATAAATATAGTTATTTCGATAAAACCGAAGTACAAGATCAAGAAATTGCCGGAAAAGTACCGCAAAATTATAATCGTGATAATTGGGAGATGTTGCGAGGCAAGCCAGATTAATATTTCATACTTTTCTTCTGATTTTCTCTTAAGTGAAGTCGTTGACTTTATATTTTTAAGAATTTAATGGATTCTTTGTAAAAAAATACAAAAAATATTTAAAATTTTTTAGGTTAATCAAAGATTTCCGAAGATATAGTCGATTTTGTGACCACTGTCCATAAGAGTAGGTGTTGAATTGGTGAATTTTCAGTAGAAATTTGTAAAAAATATTAAATCGTTGACCCCACTGTTTTTTTATCACAAACGGATTTGGCATACTTTATTTACATAACTCCAGAATTTTAGAGGTTTTGATCAAGCCGATAAAAATCGCCCAAGCTACTTTAAGGAATCAGTAGACAAAAATTTTTTTGAAATTTTTGTGGTTTTAACAACTGCAAAAATGTAAACTTGTATAAGTGATGACTTGTAACCATATTCATCAGTTTATTGTATAAGATGAAATAATTTTAACGAAAATTGCTGTCTTATACGTAGTGCAGTAGAAGCACGTTTAATAACAAGATGACCCATAACAAATTACTGTCTAAACTATACAATTATGCGATAAAAATACTAACATATGCACGCAGAAAAGAACTACAGGAATTTTTACCGTAAAAGCAACGGTAATCCTGTGATAATTTGTCATTACGTAAATTTTTACCGTAGTTGACAGTAATTTTTATGGTAACTGTAAAATTTATCCCAAATTCACTATAATTTTTACTGTACGGCAACGATAAAATTTTCTCTGAAAGCAGGGTCATGTTGTCTGGAGGGGAAGGCCGAGCACCTGATCAGTTGTCTGCTAAAGCGCGGACTAACCTACAAATTGTAGAGCTGTGCGGATATTTGCATTAATAGAATTGGTACTTAACGAATTGTTGGACACATGATGCAGTACTCCTTCGCTTATATCCATTCATAAAAGATACCCGTACTTTCATCTATATACGTTGATTTCGGTAATACAGATGTTACGTCTATCTCGTTCTCTCATACGGGTTAGGTATATAGCCCACTACAGTAGACATCTGGTCAGCCCTTCCGTACAGCCCACGTGATCCTGCAGCCTATAGCTATATGCACTTTCAGGGGAAATTTTACCGTTGCCGTACAGTAAAAATTATAGTGAATTTTCGATGAATTTTACAGTTACCATAAAAATTATTGTAAACTACGGTAAAAATTCATGAACATCTACGGTAAAAATTTACGTAATGACAAATTATCACAGGATTACGTTGCTTTTACGGTAAAAATTTCTGTAATTCTTTTCTGCGTGTACAAAAAAATCACGGTTCCTTAAAATTGTGAATGTGCATGCCTTTGACGGATATCGGGTTAACGATAATACGTCAACAGTAAATTATGTTGTTATCTAATAGAATGCCAGTTAAAACGAAGGAAGAATATTGATGAATTAATTAAACGTTGTGCACGTACCATCCGATACAATACTCAGTGCTGAATAGGGTGGGTTTTACAAAAGATAAACAAAAACCTCTAAACGAGCCCGTTAAAGCGGTTGTCTGTAGTGTGTAGCTATTAAAAGACAAGTTTTCATAGGGTGTGCCTATAAGGAGCGCACATGCACACACAGTGTGAATGAGAAGAAGGACGAAAGATTTCACTCCGCTCAATGATGAATAGATCTCTTCAGACGAGGACATCATAGCCCCTCTCGTTTCGTCGTGTCGGGCTGTAAGGAAAAAAAGGATCCCACAATGAAAGGAAGGCAGTCAGGTAGAAAAAAAGCGTCATACTTACACGCAGAGTACTTACAAACGAAACTACCCGCATATTAAAATCTGTTCTGCGCACGTATAAGTGTATAGGTATACGTATACGTGGTTTTCCCAGTCAGCCTATAGGCCCTACAGTCCCTGCTCGGCGTAATCACTGTTGCTGTTGCAGAGAGAATCATCGTCGTTCCCCTGTGCGCCCACATCTATAATCGCCACCTCACACAGCCTCGACACATATTACTAGTGTGCTCGCACACCCACGGCGGATGGGAAAGGAGGTGGATGAGAAAAGGGGAAAAAAGAGAAAAAGTAAAGAGGAAATGGTGGATGTGTGTACATCTATACGTCACACATAGTATTATACGAGGAGAAGCTGCGCCCTACACCATCACCATCTATCAGCACCCTCGCCGATGGGCGCAACACCGTTGCGACCACTATACTTTTTCTCGGCAACTCCCTCAATACAGTGTGTATATCGAAAAATCCCTGAAAAATCACGAGTTACAGGAAACTAAAATTCTTTTGAAATATTTTCGCTCAGTACGACTCCTGTATTTCAAAAATCATATCTAATCTTAGTCTATTCATGAAAAACATTTATAAGATCAAAAATAGGAGTTGTTCATTTGTAAGTTGAAATTACTAGAAAATTTCGGTACATTCGTCGATAAAATCATCGTGTTTCAAACCATAATTCCAGCCACTCATAACTTTCAACCTATTTGATATTTTTACCTCTAATGGGCTCAAATTTGTTCGTCAAAAGCTTTTACAAAACCTTCTCGAATTATTGATGTTTATTGCTACAGTTCTTCTGACTATTTCTTTTTGCAGGATGAAAATCAGAAAATTTCATGGGGCACTTACGCTTTCTTTACACAAGGGCTCGTTGAAAGATGGAGAGTTGACACGGAATCAAAATATTTTGCGAATTTTCTTTATACTGTGTAAATGTTTAAACTTATATTAATAAGCAATCTTAAATATAAAAGCTAAACAAGCTTTACCATAACCAGTCAAATAATCGAAAAAATAAATTTTTTAATCAATTATTCGAATAGTAAATCATTTTTATTTTTCAGTATTAATAAATTAAGTTGATATTATATTTAATCTAAATCTTACAATTATCGAATAGCCAAGTCCTTTTTTTCTTGGATTGTTTGTTGCTTTTTATCCAATGTGCATTTTTATTTTTACATATTGTTCTTACTTCTATCTAAAGTGCCTATTATGTGGAAGTCCTAAGCACACCGTTTGGTAAGCCCACCCCTTACGAATATAAAAATGCGTCGTAGTGCTGAATTTACCAGACCAAGCTGATGACAATGACTACCGAAAATGAACGTGGGATTTTGAACTGCAAAATGTACGACGCTAAAGTTTTTTTGTTTTTTATTTTACTTGAACTTTTTTTATTTTGAGAATTCAAGGTTTTTTTATGGTTTCCTCACTCCTATTTTTCTTTAAACGGCTTATTATTTAGATTAAAACTCGTATAAACCGGGAAAAATCAGCAATCGACCGGGTAAATGAATGAGCCTCGAATTTATTGTACTATTTTGTTCATAATGTACTACTGTACGGGAAAGTCCAGTTTGCCAGGCAGAAATGTAGTCAGAAATCGTTTAAATAATGTTTTGAACCAATTTCCTCAAAGTTTTTTTTTAATTTAAAAAAAAATATTTTTATAATCCTTGGCACATTTAAAAGAAAAAACTATTAAGATGAATATACATAACCCTACAGTTTTCGAGTAAAAATTTCCAAAGTTTAAGAAAAACGATTTTTTCCTAGCTCAGGCGTTTTTGAGAGGCTGGTGCGCCCTCGGTAGGAAAAAAGCATTCGCCACATAAGCGCCATCGCTCTGTAGCTACCTTACGTCCCTCGGGCTCTGCTTCGCAGGTCCCTTGGGCCGCAAAATAGCCCCGGAGACGATGGCACTTATGTGGTCAATCCAACTTTTCCTACCAGCTCCTCAAAAACGCTCGGGGTAGGAAAATCACATTTTTTTAAATCTTCAGGAATTGTTTTACCCAAAAACTGTGGAGTTAAGGTATACACATCCCAATTACATTTCAAATGTGCCGAAGAATATAAATAGTAGTTTTCGTCGGATAAGTGCCATCGTCTCCGGGGCTATTTTGCGGCCCAAGGGACCTGCGCAGCAGGGCTCGAGGGACGTAAGGTAGCCACGGAGCTATGGCACTTATGTGGCGAATGCTATTTTTCCTACCGAGGGCACACCAGCCTGTAAAAAATGCCCGAGGTAGAAAAAATATTTTTTCAAATAAAAAAACAACTCTTTGATAAATTGTGTATGAAACCAGTGGATAGTGGGTGCTTGGGTACCCAAGTATGAAGTTTGTGACGTTCCTTTTCGCGTCACGATGTTCTTTAAGAACGAATAAAAAAAATAATGTGGGACTTTGCCTGGAAGGGAGAGTCGAGATGACGAGGGAGAAAAATTTCTCTACATGCGCGTGATGAAGCGATGGGTGTCGTAATTTTGAATTGTCTACGTACTTAAAAAATACTAGCACACACTGTGCGGATATCCTTCTCCTCGGCCGAATGGAATTTGAATGATTAAGGAGGATAAAGTATGAGGAACGGGCACTCGTCACTGTGGCTAAGCCATAGATCGAGGAGGCCCGGAATGATATGAGATTCTCGTCCTCGTACTTACGACCTTGGCATTATTGCAGAACTGGAACAAGCGAGAGAGAGGGCTCCACCGCCATCCGATGCTTCCCTAGACGTTCGACGAAAGCTGAAATGATACTTGCATGCAAAGACGCCAAATTCAAAGAAACAAGCGAGGCGGGATTTTGTTTAAGTACCAAGGCTTTAATGTAGCAAACTTAACAATACATATCTTTCTATAATGCATACAAATCACTACATCAAGCAAAACGTAATATTTAAATAAAGGCGTACAAAAGTGATCGAATAGCAAAGAAAGGAAAAGTAAGCGCTTAAGCGATAACCAATATGAGCTTAAGCCAAAATTATAATTTGTTTGAAATAATAACCAACGCGATGCATTGAAGCAAATTATAGCGGTGCATTTAAGCTACTCTACATCAAGCATTGAAGCTAAGTGCCTTGGTGCATTGAAGCGCAACACGAATGTATGGTGGATTCCCCGTTGGCACCAGAAAGATCAAGTGTCTCGACCAAGCCAGTACCATAGGAAGAATGCCTGTCGTCGTGCGCTCGCCGTGCTTGGATGGTGCTGTCGGATCGCTTGCGGTAGGCGCTGCCGAAACCCATTTCCTATGCGCCGATTGGTAACTTGCGGTGATGGGCCATGAATTGAAGCCCTGCAAGCATTGCACTGCGCGCGGCGATCTACCTGCTCTCCGCCCAGCGTGCACCTATTTAAAACACACTTAATAGCAAGCACAGCGTTAGCTATCAACATACAATGAGAACAAAAAATATTTCTACCTATAAACACAAGATATAATAAAGACCACCAATCACACATCGCTTCACCCATTATTAAGAATAAATTAATTAATTAATTCAAATACGAGAGGCTAGTCGGTCACAAGTTATACTTCTATAAAATTATATGGCAAATAATATAATTTTGAGTATAAAAATACCTTCTATGAAACAATACTGTGTACAAAGGTGGTGCAATTATCGTGGGAATGAGTATGCATAGAATTAGGTGTGATTTTAATTAATATTTAACGAGTGAACGATTATAAATAACATATTACGGCAGAATACAATAAAAATAATATATAGTCTGAACAG
Source organism: Copidosoma floridanum (assembly GCF_000648655.2). Next base: position 295,949 of record NW_019379560.1, read on the forward strand.
TACAAGACTGTGCGCTTTTATCGAATCTTTCGGTGATTTCAGAACAACTTCCTACTGCCTACACTGATTACATCTGTAAATCTGTAACGTCACGCTTATATCTATCACATACGATTTCACACGTATTCCTAGTCCATATTTAATACCTAAAGTATTATTGTATATAGAAAATTAAGAAAAACCATCCTGTAGTATCGCTTTCTTCAATAAGGTAGTATTACATGTCAGTGAATGTCCCTTCAGGATGTTCATCACACATAGGTTTTTTTGATAGATATTATTCAAACGTCAAACGTATATTGAAATAGCATAAAAAATATCCACAAAAATTGCAGCTCGTTTAAGTGTACCATTATCTTATAAATGATACATTTAAAAAAGTAGTCATTTAACGTGTAACCTCATAAAAAAATCACGTTAAATGGAATTTATATGATTTGTAGGAATCTCCCGATTTTTTGGGTACAAAAGATTACTTTCAGAGAAACCCATCGAATTTTCAAATAGATCCACAAGTTGGTTTTTAAATGAATTTAGAAAGAGGGGATGAAGTGTGCGTAAGTGCATGTATGTGTACATCCACATGAGAAAAACAATTTCTAGCTTTACTGCATACATTAGCGTTCCTCTGACTTCTCTGAACTTTTTCCCCACTAACTATGTGAAGAACGTCCTTAAGTCAAAATATCACTTTAATCAAAAAATTGTAAAAGAATAAAACACAATGACAATTAATGATTGTATTTGCACAGTACGAATAAGCTTTTTTTTTATTTTTCAAAAATTTTAAGAAATACTAAAAATCGCTGTAACAATTATTCATTTACTATAAAAGTAACAAATTTAATACATAGAAATAAATATTTCAAAACGTAAGAAAGGTGCTTTGTTAAAATAATTTACTAATTTTCAAGNTATTGTTTATATTGTATTTTGCCATAAAATATTGTTTAGAATTGTTCCGCTATAAGACTTTAAAATATTTATTTTAACCACACCCAGTAAATGAAGGTATACTCATTCCAAGGATAATTGCACCACCTTTGTAACTAATATCGTTTTATACGAGGTATACTTATATTTTTAATTATATTTCCTGCCATATAACTTTAAAGAAGTATAATTTCTTACTTGAATACTAAAGTGCCTACTGTCCACTGGCTTTTTTTTTTTTTTTTTTTTAAATTGGTTAAAAGAAATAAAATTCATACAGTTTAAAATGTGTGGCGTGGTGATGTGATGTAACATCATGTGGTGTAGAGGAATCTAGGAGTACGTCACGGGGAACGAGGGGAAGGGGGAGATTCAAGCAAAATTCACTTCCGTCACACTTTTTCTCAAGGTCAAATTCTAAAATCGTTGATTTACCCTCGCGCATAACGTGCCTATAAAAGTATAACTTAAAAAATTGGTAAACTGTACTTTCCTATACAGTAGCACATTTTAAACAGCTAAAAAATTCTGGGCTACTTCATTGCTCGGTCAATTGGTGATTTAGCTCAGTCTAGTAGTGTAAAAATATTATGTACAAGATTTAGATAAAAAATCGATGGAGTAAAAATTGCATATCTCAGGAATATTGTGCATTTCCAAAAATATTGATTTGGTGCTTGTCAGGGCTGATATTATAGCTGATATCGCTTTGAAATCGATGCTTTTCAGCTAGCATATACTATAATGCATGTATATACGTATACTCGACCACCCTTGTAAAAGAGATAAAGTGAGTCTACACTCATTTTTGACTCTCTCCGTATCGACACATCGACAGTACTACTCTATTCACAAAGGATTACAAAGCATGTTTAAAAAATTTGCCACCATTTTTTTTAAGAACTCCATGTCATTTAGTTCATTGATCAGAGAATCTTTTACTGGATGCAGTAAGGAACTAGTAAGAGATGCAAATAGTAAATCGCTGCAGATTACAGCCTAAGTAGCACGATGTACTAGTCATCAAGCAATCCAAATTTATCGTACATCAAACACGTGGGGTAGAAATTATGTTTTCGTAGAATTTCTCAACTGGTTCTCTAGCACAGAGCCACATTTACGTGTATACAGGCTGCACGCACCATGACACTCAAGCGAGCTGCATCAGCAAAATAGGAGAGCGCGAGTGCGCAAGTGCCGATCGCGACTCAGCTTTTTTTTCCATTACTCTATCTCTCTTCTTCTTTTCATCCCCCGTCGTTCAGGCCTGTAAGGATAGGGGCTGCACCTATACCACCCCCAGATACACACTGCGAAGCTGTGCGGAGTGTCTGCTTGGCAAATACGCGATCACACGCACCTACTGCGCGGTACCTACCCTACCCATCAGCCCAGGCTAGTCGTGACCGCGTCGTGAACATGGCTGCTTCTGCTAATAGGCGCCTCTATGGTGGCCTGCTGTGTCTGGGCAGTTTTACCGTCTCGTTGGCCGGCGGCCCTACAGCCTACGGATTTACCCTGTTATTGTAGCACGCGAGGTGTTTGCTGGATTTCCTTCCTCATCCCCCCGTAAATATATTCATAACAACACTATTAAAGACAAATCAAGGGACACATCGTGGATTCTCCTATCATTGCTGTGTAGTCCGTGAGTGTATGTGTGTCAAGTCGCTCCTGTCCAGCGACAGCAGAGTCCCGAAGATAGTATCAGTCGCTACATGAGTCGGGCGCGACAACTCCAGCAACAGTGCCAGCTCCGAGCTTCTTCTGGACCAGTATTGTCGCTGAATACCAGCAGGAGCGAGCGGCGCCTCAGCAACAGTATAAAGCTCCTCCTACGCCTTGTTAGTTTGACACTGTTACCAGCTTCGCTGTTGCCGTTGTTGTTACAGTCACACCTGGTGGTCCAGGTGTTGCCTTCGTCCTCGCTGTATCTGACAGAACGAAAAACGAGCTTAGACTTTTATTGACCAGGAGGGAGGAGAGAGATCTGACGAACCGGCTGACGAGATGATCATGTACACAGTCGCCGATGACCACATGGGGGAGTCCGAGATTGCTCAGGTATGGGTCCATCTCTGTACACTTGTACGTCATTCGTCCCATCACTGATAAAGATGATGATGATTCTCTCTGACGGCAATTTGTCTTGTTTTACGTACATTGCGTACGCACAATTCAATCACAGTAATTCAATCATACACGTCAACCGCATGTTGAAAGTGCGTTATACACGCAAAATGTGTCAAATCAATGTCATGAAGATTTTTTTTTTTTTTTTTTTTCTTAATTGCCATCTCTGAAGAAGCTGTGCTTACTTAGCATCGCTGTAGCTCTTGACTCTCTCGAGGGACGGCAAAAGGGTGATGTGAACTATTTCGAGAAGCTGTAAGTGTGTCATTGCGAGCTGCTGATATAAATAGGCCTTGAGCAAGAGATGGGGGCTCCCTGTTGTTGACTTAGCGATTTTCGGAAAAACGGGAAAAAGGAAGACCATGGGTTGAGCGACGCGCAAATCCAAAAGGGAGGTTTCTCCAAATTTAATGACTGTAAACACGGAGCCTGTAGTGGGATGTCGTTGCACGTTGCAAAGAGTATTAAAAAGGCTACGGAAATAAATAAATAAATAAACGATATACGTACCTTTACTTTTATCTCGGTGGAATATGAATGAAATCGTGGTATCAGATATTTTTTTATTCCGTTCGACATGTTTACATAATATATTAACCTACAGGAATTATTAGTATCGCGAGATTTTTTTAAACAAGTAAATTTAAATAACTTTTTTTTTTCATACAAATAACTTGTCATTACTGGATTTTTAAAAATCCAATTCTATCAAACGATAATACATAAAAATGCTTTACAGAAAAGTTAGAATTTTGAGTTTAAATTTTAACAGATGAACCAGACTTGAATATCAAGTCACGTGGGAGCGCAAAGAGGCAAGGTTGAATTAAAAATATACATGAATATTTTAAGGCTGAACTAGAATTTTTCCGGGGTAAAAATGCTTTGCAGTACCATTTATCTCTTTTATCTGGTACATAATCGCCTGAACCATTAAAATGAAAATTTTAGCATCAACGTTCACGTACCATGAGATTGCAGGAGCAGTTCGTAATGAATCGCTTTAGGAAAAAGTTCGTCGTGTACTTTAAAACAATATGAATACATACGAGAAAAAATTAATCCCATGTTATTCAGAACTTTAAGGCTTTATTGTATCACAGGATTTACGTTCGATTTTCTTCAAGTGTCTCTCAATAAATTTTTTATTTTTTTTTTCTGCTACCACTAGTCATATTGGGTGCGCTTCGAAAACTCATTAAAAATATTTTTTAACCATGTACATTTCGAGAAGTAGTTATATAATTTATGAATAGTATTGACCAATTATTAAATTTTTTCCATATTGTAGTACGTCTATTTTTATTTTGCTAAAAAAATACTGCGTAACATACTTAACCCTTGCATTATAGTATGTTTATCATTGATACTTTAAATTTTATTTTTTGTCCAGAGGATGGATCGATGAAATTAAAATTTTAATTACATTTAGTATTAACCGTGAACGTCTTTGAAATCATAACCACATGACTTCAGCTTGAACTAGTCATTCAACGAATAAAGGGCTTTATTCGTAATGATTCTTTTTTTTAGGATAGGATTCGAATTGCGTAATTTTTTATCAACGAGGTCAAGTTTTCTTTTAAATATTTTATTTAAAAACAAATTTCTTTTTTCTCATGACTTTTTTAGATTCCCATTAAATTTAGAATCACAAGGCAAGAAATTTAATTTTGCAAATATAACTTTTCAAAACAATATCATGCAACGTTTTTAATATAGGTATATTACATAAAAATAAAAACTAATAAAAATTAGCAAAAATTTCATATCTCACATTTCAGATTTTCTGGAATATACGAGTGTATAATCTAAACTGACCTATTTTTACGTAACCATTAAAAAATAGAAAAATTTCAATGTTAAAAGTATGACATTATTATCACGATTATAATAGTTTTTCAATTTAGTATAATTTAAACATCATTGCATTTATCAAACAATGAAATTGAAATAAATGCAAAGATAGTTATGTTTATTTAATTTGAGCTGAAAGTAGAGGCAGGTATGTAATATGTCGTCCTTTTTTACAAATTTCCTTCCAATTTGAAAAATGTAAAATAGTAAGCTATCTAGCCATTGTATATTATTTATATACGTCCATCTCTTAACCATCATCGAACACTAACTGTAAATTAATCGACCACGTATTATTCGTTTTATTTCTCGCTCTCTATTATTCATACCCAAAGAGGGATCAAACGAAAAACTAGTTAAAGGACAATTTTATTCAGCTAACTACTTAATTAATTAGGATTTTGCATGAAAAATTCTATTTGGTCCATCTTGTATAGTTTTGAAAAATAATTGACACGTATTTTTTCTTTTTTCTTACAAATAAAAATTTAAAAAGGTGTAGTACCTGAAAATTATGGTGGTTCAAAAGTTATAAAAAACACCATATTTATACGTGTGACATTGTAAAGTATACATTATGAATGAAAATTTTACAATTACGTACGAAAAAAATTAGCCCAGAAACATAAAAAACGAGAACAGCGTTTTGAATAAAGTATCGAACACATATATAACCTTAAATAAAGTAAAAACAGTTTCACAAAATTCCCTCAATATTTTACCTTGTCTGCATTATATCAAAACTAAGTATTCCTGAAAGTTTTAAGAAAAAATATTTATTTTTACTCGAGTTATAGTAAAAAATCAAAATGACTGTTTTTCACATATGTCTTTATGACGTCATATACACAAGGAGTATATCTATAGTGAAACAAAAAACGGTTTTTCGGATGTATAAGTTGTTTCGAGATACTTTCGAGGTTTCCTGTGAAAGACAAAGTTGTAGATATGATATAGAAATACAACTTTTTCGTACTTAATATTTTCATCCAGGATGCAACCCAAACGTTCTGTGAGACAAAAAGTGCTCAAAAATCGCTATAATACAGCTTTTTTTTATCTAACTTATTGTTTTATATTTTTGTTATACTCTCACTATATGAAGTTATACTTCTATAAAATTATATGGCAGACAATATAATCATTATCAATAAAAAAATAAAACGATATTGTGTACGAAGGTAGTGCAATTATCGTTGGAATGAGTATACCTACGTTAATTGGGTGTAGTTCCAATTAAATTTTTAATATTTAATAAATGAATGGTTATAAATAATATATTACGGTACAATATAATATAAACAACATGGAGGCTAACCTACATCTCTAACGTCACGCTCACATCTGTCACATACGCTCAATTCCTACTTAACGTTTTCCTAGTCTATATTTAATACCCAAAATATAATATATCTGAAAGGTTAAGAAAAACCATCCTGTAGTACCGCTTACCACTTTCTTCAATAGGGTAGTATTACATGCCAGTAAATGTCCCTTCAGGACATTCATCACACATAGGTATTTTGACAGATATTATTCAAACATCGAACGTATATTCGAAATAACATTGAAAATACCCACAAAAAGTTGTAGGTCGTTTAAGTGTACCCTTTTTTATATGTTTAATTTTAAAAAATCACAATTTAATATGTAACCTTAGGGAAAAATTACGTAAAATTGCATTATTTGATTTGTAGAAATCTCCCAATGTCTGTTTGTATGAAAGATTATAGATCTACAAATTGTTTTTATTTAATAACACAAGAAAGAGGGGGTCAAATATGCGTAAAATCTTATAAGCAAGTACATTTATATGAGAAAAATCATTGCCAGCGTTGTTATTCGCTACGTGTGCACAATTTTGAAGCAGCGCCACCGAGGGAAAAACGAGAACTATTGGTCGGGCACAGTAGAAGGCAATATTCGTGATATGTGCTTGATACCTCTAGGATCACAGCACCTTGATAGATACACGAAAGGTTCTGTGTTTATTATACCACGAATTAATACAATATCTCAAGTGGTATAATCCTACGTAAATAACTAAAGACAAAATTCGTACTACAAGCACTATAAGCGCTTGAGTATTACTTCAACACAAGTCCGTGTACTGTGTGATACGTGATACATTTTATTAGTTTGCAATTAGTCAACGCAGACCTCCTCTGACCAATCAGAGAGCTCCATTAGCCCTATACCGGCGTGTTCACACAGTATGTACACACGTTCATACGATACACTTAGAGGATCAGGCCCCAGCTAAAAACTCTAAGAAATACACAGTATCCAATGTATTTCACTGCGTTTTTTAATGAACATGCCTGAGTAAAATATTTACATACTACTCATAATTTTATTAAAAATTTAACCCTTAGAATGGTTGTCGATGTATAAACACAACTTTCTGATGATAGTAATGCTTAGTAGTCTGCTAGCAGAAGACAAACATATCGTTTAGTTTCACATATTAGCACAGGTATTGCTGCGATCGCTTTTTCAGCTTGTGCACGTAGCGAATATTAGTGCTTGTCTCATGTCTCCGAATTTTCCCCCCGCTAACTATGTGATGAATGTCCTGGAGTCAAAAAATCAGCTCAATAACGAATGGAAAAATTGTGAATGAATATAACACAATCAAAATCAATCATTGTATTACTTAATTCAGAACAAAAAATTTTTTTTTTCATTTTTGAAATTTTTAAAAAATGTAAAGAAATTGTATGAACAATTATTTATTTATTATAAAAAATACAAATTAGTGATGAATATTCATTAGTACATAGAAAAACTGCTCTACCACACATACTAATTTTTAAGTTTTCGAAAAAAAAATTTGACTGAAAAAATTAGTTTATTAATAAATTATGTATTTATTAATGTACTTAATAGTTAAACCAAATTATTTAATAAACAGTAAATGAAAATGTACATTAAAAATAAGTTACGAACCACAGCGTAACAAAAGTAATCGAATTTCCTACATTCAGATCACTCATAGCAGAGTGGGTACAAGTCTCAGCTATAGTGTGCAGGAGATCGTGAATTCAAGACTCATGAAAAGTACTTTTTTTATTTTTTATTTATTGGTTAAAGAAAACGCTGTGTCTGTTTGCACCTTATATCCACGTATATGCATTTGCCTCGCTCGCTTCGCTCGCTCGGAAAAGAAAATAAACTTGGGCCCTATAAGTACCGGGCAGTAGAGTTGCCCACCGCGCATGCGTATCTACTATATCCACGTAGTTACGTGGATTTACGGTGCGAATAGACACTACGTGAAGAAAATGAAATAAAATAAAATTCTATAAATTAAAAATGAGTACTGTGGTGGCGTGGCGTCGGCGTTGTATGGTGGGGTATGGAGGGGAAATTGCGTTGGGTGATATAGTGAGGGAACCGGGACGAAGGGAGAGTAACAAGCAAAATCCACTTCTGTTACACATTTTCTCAAGGTCACCAGTCTGAAATCGATGATTTACAGTAACGCATAATGCGCCTATAGAGTATAACTTAAAAAAGTTTTTACAGATACCTAAGTACAAAAGGAAGATAATCCTTAAAAAAATCAAGCCTTGCCAAGCATTTAAAAAAAATATAATCAATTACAGTCGAACTTTGTTTGATTATGAATAAAGTGTCCATTTTTTTGTTAAAAACAAATTAAATCGGTATTAAGTTAACGTCAGTTTGAATTAAATCACCCGCCATTAGTATGGCTTACTCGTTGTGTACAAGTCGTTGGAGGGGGTAAAAAAGAGTGACAGTAGAGCTCATGGCGAGATAAAATTGCAGACTTGCAGTATTTTTTAGGACTCAATGCACTATTGATCATACATTATTGAGTTTTTCAACCACTTTGAGTTGTCTGATATAATGATTACGATAACTACTATGAACGTAAGCTTCACATTTTTTTATCGAAAAGATATTAAAATTGATACTTCGACATTTGAGTAAGAGTCATAGTGTAAAAAATACATAAGGTGGGCTCTTCAGCCACCAAACCGATCAGCCAATCAGGAGGCTTGGAACAAGCGACCTTCCATATTGGATTTTCCACCAATGAGCGTTGAGAGCGCGTTGTTCAACAACTTACACTTTATTGCTAAAAATAAATACAACTTACCTCGAAAAGCAGTATTAAATTAAAATCTTCGTACGTACGATAACGTAAATTAGATTGCCAGAGA
>NW_019379560.1:305130-325028 GCF_000648655.2 Copidosoma floridanum
AAAAGAAAAAAAATTGTAAAATTTGTTTGTTGAAATATTTAATATACTGTGTTTATCGTATATCTCATAAATAATCAGATGATTACATAGAATTATATTTATATATAAAAAAGTGCACCTAAGAAATTTTAATTATATCAATTATCGATAAAATTTTTTACCCTATAATCTTGTTTACGTGTAGCAGTAGTTAAACAACGCGCTCTCTACACTCATTGGTGGAAAATCCAATATCGAAGGTCGCTTGTTCCAAGCCTCCTGATTGGCTGATCGGTTCGGTGGCTGAAGAGTCCACCTTATGTATTTTTTACACTATGGTAAGTAAGAGTTAATGAAACAAAGCCGGTGAAGACTATATTTACGGTCACTTACGCCATACTCGCGTCACCTTACGGGCCCGCTCAGTTTTTTCTGCTTCGATACAACAAAACAAAGATTATGTTACCAGATTTGATGTCGTCTTTACTTCGTTAACATAGATGTTGGTATTATTCTTTGTTTCTGCACTGTACAATATGTTTCACTATAGTTATCTTAGTAATTGAGATTTCTCCTAGTTTTTACGCCTGTTATTATTATAAGTTAGTAATCTTGAGTTATTTATGGCTGACAATACATTAAGCCCCAAATAATCCTGCAAGTCCATGCTATTTTAGCATAAAATGGCGCCCATACACTTGCATACAGCTGCTTAAGACTTTCAGACGCCCATGTACAGACACCATTACTTAACTAACAATGCGTTTATGTTTTGTACATGTAAACATAGTTAATCAGCTGATTGTTGTTTTGTAGCATTTTGAGCCCCATATACAATCGATCAGTTGGTTAACTATATGTTCACATATGCAAACACATGCTGAGTTAGTTAAGTAAAAGTGGGAGTAGGTACCAACCTAATACCTAACTGATACATCATTCCTGAACAGAGCGACAGCATCCAGACATCGCTATACTCTTGATAGTTCTGTATACGCGCTTTTTAAACAAGTAATTTTTTTAAATCTTACAACTGTTCTGACAACTTGAGCATAATAGAAGTAGTAGTATGATTCCAACGTATACCCATTCCAGGGTTTTTACGTATCTTATGTCTCAATACCTTCCTAGTTTTTTCCGTTATTACTACCATCCTATTTCCCCAGGCATGCGAGTCTTTCGTGCGGGCCCCTTGCAAAGTTCCCTTCAGACGACTCGGTCATCTATCCTGCTGGGTAATATTGACAGGGCGCAACGATCGTCTCAAGTACACCCCAGCTATTATCAAGTTTAATGGAAATATATTTTCCAACAAACCATCTTACTCGCTGTACCGACCTTTTTATAACCAACAGTGACTTTACAATGGCCAGGTGTTGGCTTTCCTTCACAAAGTAAGCCCCTGGAGGTCCAGACATCACCATAAAAAATCCACTATTCGTTTTAAAATTCGGATAAGTGGTGTTTCGGTATCCTGGATACTCATCCCATTGAAAAAGACCGAGAAAAAATCTCGATAATTTTCGACGGAATTCGAACCCACGACCCCTCGAGTATCTCCGGCCAGGGTGCTAGCACGCTAACCACTAAGCCATCGAAGCTCTCAAATTGAGCATAATATTAAAATGGCTGTGCAAACAAACAGCTGTTTTTTCGTACTTGATACATAGATAATTATTATTTGCCTAAGCAGTAAAAATAAATAATTTCTTTGAAGAATGTGTAGTTGTCGAGGATAATACGTAATAAATTTACACGAGAAATAAAATATGTTAGGTTAACAAACAAACATTGTTAAATGTATTAAAATTGTAACACAAACTATTTATTTTTCAATAATAACCAAGTAAGCATTCCATTTAAGTACAAGAAAATTAGGTTGCGTAAGGAAGTCTGTCTTTAATATGATAATGACAATATAATTTTCTCCCTATCGGGTGCAAACTACTTTTCGTGCTAGCGTTATGGGTCCAAAGTAAAACTTTTCTGCCCTAGAGCACAAAGTCATCACAATTTTTTAAGCACAAAAACTTATTTTTTTGTGGTGTAATAACAGTAAAATTAATAAAATGAGCGTCAATAGCTTTTTTCCTAACACTGTGTAGCTACTAGGTGTTTTCCATATTGTTTTTGTGGGTAAAATAGAATTTTCCATATGGATTTGATAAAAAGTGTGCAGAAATAATAGTTTTCGTCGGATAAGTGCCCTCGTCTTCGGGGCTATTTTGCGGCCCGAGAGACGTAAGGTAGCCGCGGAGCGAAGGCGCTTATATAACGAATCCTATTTTTTTCTACCGAAGGCACACCAGACTCTCAAAAACGCCTGAGGTAGGAAAATATTATTTTTACGTGTGTAACAAGGGATTTATGATACACCGAAATTTTTTTTTTTTTTTTTGAACTACAACAATATTAAACAAGCAGTAACTAGAGAATCATTAATACTGAATAACACTTTTCTCTAAATTTCAATCCCCGACTTTCTGCAAACGAGCTGAGTACCTTATTCACTCTGCTTCGAGCGGTCTCTATATGCAAATCGATTTCTTCTTATAGTGTAGTTTATAATTTATTTTTATTTTAAATATTCATTTATTGATTGTTATACATTATTGAGTTTTTCAACCACTTTGAGTTGTCTGATATAATGATTACGATAACTACTATGAACGTAAGCTTCACATTTTTTTATCGAAAAGATATTAAAATTGATACTTCGACATTTGAGTAAGAGTCATAGTGTAAAAAATACATAAGGTGGGCTCTTCAGCCACCAAACCGATCAGCCAATCAGGAGGCTTGGAACAAGCGACCTTCCATATTGGATTTTCCACCAATGAGCGTTGAGAGCGCGTTGTTCAACAACTTACACTTTATTGCTAAAAATAAATACAACTTACCTCGAAAAGCAGTATTAAATTAAAATCTNATTAATAAAACTGATTTTTCTATATATTCTACGCCTTCTCTAAAATGAATGTTGTAGGTGTCATATACATGACTAGTTGTAAGAATAAGTGTGTCAACGTATGTAGCAGATGCTAGTGCGATGTTAGAAATGCTATATATCATAGTAGGCAACTATATAGGCAGTTGTTTTGAAATAATTGGAAGATTCGATGAAGGCGAGTATTCTCGTACTGACCAGCCTGACAGCACGTCATGACATGGATGTGCACTGTAGTTTTCTTATATACGGAAATATTCTTTACAATTGTTTATTTATTAAACATAAAAACATTTATTGAAACCACACACAATTAATAGACACATACTCATACCAACCATAATTGCACTACCTTCGCACACAATATTGTTTTATGCAAGTTATATTTATACTTACATATTGTCTGTCATAAAATATTATAGAAGTATAACTCCATTTATAGGTGAGCAAGGACTCACTGTTCACTGGTTTTATATATACAAAGTAGAAAAATGGATTTTGCGGACTTTAGCTAATAAACTGGCAGCGCTTTTCACTTGCGCTCCAAATACGGAACTTAGTTTTGGTCAAATTGTTTCGAAAATAGTAGAGCACAAAGTGTTTACTTATCACTGAAAATAAATTGAATTTTTTGTTGCCTTTTATTATAATATTCAATAATCAATATAGGGAAAAAATTCCTGTACATACATTTGTGTAATAAACATTACTAAAAGTATCAAAAAATGTTGTTGGATGAGTTTACCTCCATTTTGTCATAGTGAAATTCAATAGACTTTTATTTTCCGTGGGCTATTTTCAAACTTGCACATAAACTACCAATTAATACTAGTATTACATAATAGCTTGTAAGTCTTAATATTAATTTTTACGACCTTTAATGCATGTGCCAGGTATTTTTCCCCTTTATGCAAACGTTTCTCATTAACTGCTTATTTTTTAACCACCCTATTACACTGACGAAATTTTTCGTTGTAAATCAGTTTGAAATTCTGTAAGAGCAACAACAGCGTCGATTTTTACACTTGCATGTACATGAAGTTCAGAAGAATAGAAAAAGGATACTCGCACTATTACGGTTGTTGGCACAGTAATAAAATTCGCATAGAGAATGAAATTGTTTTTTTCAACTAGTGAAACGGACAAGATTGATGTTTATTTAACATATTTAACTGTTCAAATATCTGTACATGTTCAGCTGTCTGCTTTCACACATTGGATGGATAAAAAGTCGTACTGGTGTATCGAGGGGATGGGAGGTCGACCTATATTTTTGGCGAACGCGCCGCTTTTAACAATTATGCACGATGGTATTCAAGTAAGGGAAAAAAGCTCGAAAAAATGACAAGCAAAAAATAAATATCATTTTGCGACGCACGTTGTATACGAACCGATGAAAAAAGCGCGACTGTCTGCGCATCAGTTATTTATACTAAAAACTCCATTAGATGTAGTTGTATGTGGGGCAAACTTATTTTGTGTCTGTAGCTCTTGTCGTTTGCAAAATTCAATTTTGTTGGGTTAAAATTTTTAGAGAGAAAAAAGAAAAGACAAAAATCTACAGGACAAAGAGCCCGATGCGCAAGAAAGATAGAGAGCTTTTTTCGCTAAAACTACTTTTATGGCCGCTCCCGCTCGAGTAGTCGATTACAGTTAGTGGAACAGCACCTTGGCTAAAAGAAGAGCCGCGATGGCGTGCTACATGGTTAGAGGGTATAGGCAAGGCTAGGATACGCTATGCTGGGGTGCACTTATCTCTGCCGCCGCCAACTATTAGTTTCGGCCCGGAACAAAGGCAGAGAGAAGATTCTTGACTTTTTCAGATTTTTCTCTGCGTACGTGTACGTGTTGAAAGAAAAGTGCCCTGAAATCTGCTTTGCTTTACTAGCTTTGATGTTTATAGCCACATATGGTTGTATAAATGTAAAAACCTTCTACACATGCCACCGTCAGCAGCAATTATTTGTAGGACTGTTTTTTATATATTCATGACCTGTAAACATATTTACACGTGTGTCAAAAAAAAAAAAAAATGAGTTGAGCTTTAGAGCGTTTTAAAATTACTTATTTTTTGTGAAAATGACAAGTTTTGCCATCGTAGAACAGAACGAAATGGGCACGGGCGATTATTTTTAATGTGTCTGAAGTTTTGAGCACTCGCGCAGGGAAATTCCTAAAATTGATTTCCCAAGCTCATTTTTCACTCATAATTTATCCTCTGTCATAATAATAATAAAAATAATAATATCCTACAATTTTATTAAATTAAGAATTGTGGAAAATGTTTGGAATCATGTAGGTTGTATATTGTGGTATTCAACTCATTGATATCCGTTTTTTTCTAGTTCCTGTGCCTGTAACTTTCGGAATACCAATTCTCCCACGCTTAATTTGTACATAGCTAAGCTTTATAATATTAATTACAATATTCTACAATATCATCAACGTCAATGACGTGGCAAATGAATAAATAAAAGAGTTTCGACCATAAAAACTCAATTTTCAAGTGTGATTGATAAGTAATTGGCATAAAAATCATGTACAGTCATGTAAGTAAAAATTCATGTACTACTGCGGTACAAGTTTACGTAATGACAAATTATCACAGAATGACCGTTGCTTTTACAGTAAAAATTCCTGTGATTCTTTTCTGCGTGTACACTACGATACTAGTGCATGGGAAACGTGATTGATATACACGTGTCAGTCGCATAACCTCTTGCACGTGTAGTGTATAAAATTTTTCGACGCAACGTACGTGGGGGACGAGCTTTAGAGCCAGTAGATGGCACGAAATTGAGTTCCCGCGCACGGTGGATCGAAAACTCGGTTATCCGATTTTTTAAACGAGTTAAGTCGTATGTTTTTGGATGATAACTGAGCCTTAGAGGGCTCCCTTACAAGTGGAGTTAACACCTGGCCAGTTCAGTTGGTATAGTCATTAATAATTTTGAAGATGATATGTTGAAGAGATTCTTACATAAGACTTTACACCAGGTAGAGTGTGCTAAAGGTAATCTACTTTACTCTAAGGCTTGCATGAAAGATTTGCATACCTAAGAAATTAAAGATAGGGATAAATAAAAGCTTGCTATACTCGGAAAGACGTACATAATATGCAACAAAAAAGTTTTTCACGTGACATCAGACTGAAAATTGAAATTCTGCAAAGTTATACTTAATATCAACTATTGGATCACATTAAAATAGCGACCTCTGGACAAGACAATTATAACTCATTTGAGTTTCAGTTTTTCCTTCAATTTTTTTATAGTAACAATTCTGCAGTTTTTTTATAAATACAAGAAGCACAAAGTATTTTTACGTTTAGTCAAACTAACTGCAAATTACTATTAGAAAATTTAGAAAATAGTAATATTCCTCAAGCAGAATATTCTTGACTGAAGTAAAATCTGTCACAACAAAAATCTGAACAAAAGTTCTCTAGTCTTTTTCAATGGATCATAGAACGAGATGACAATAAGTTTTACCGCAAAATGAGTAAGAGATTTTTTATCATTTTAAAATTTTCATCAGGTTATACATTCTAACGCATTCCCCTTATATAGTAAGGAAAAACGTTTATCTAAAATCCATGGTACGTATTCTAAAGCCTCTTTTGGTGCATGTTGCATTCTGGCACGTATTCGCAAATAACGGGACAAATGAATATCTTCCATTTCTTTTTTTTTTTACTTGCTTTTACTCGCGCTCTCGCTTTCTCTCTCTCTCTCTCTCTCTCTCTCTCTGTCATTCTGACTAAACTATACTGAATGTAGCAAACTATAGCAGTTGAAAAAATTGTATTTACAAGCATTAAAAAAAAGGTTAAAGAAGTATAGTGAACTAGAGAGAATGTGTGTGGAGTGTGTGTATTTATTTAAGCTAAGGACCTACAGTCCGTATTAGCCTAGGCTCAAGTCTTTACAAAACTAAAAGCTAAAGCTAAAAGCAGTTTATTGGGATTCCAAAAGGTCACGTGACTCTCGCGGTATATGTAGTCATTTGGAGGAAAAATCACACAGGCCTCATAGGTGCAATTCTATTTTTATTTTTTTTACATGTTCAACGATTTTAATACGATAAAAGCCTTTCAATAACATATTTTTGAGGAGATGACAATACCTTAACTATTTTTTCCAATTCAGTTAGTCTTTTGCAGCTTAAAACTTTCCTTTGAAAGTGAGAAAACGCACATTTAACCTGTACAAAGTTCTCCCAGTCCCGACTATATATGTAGAAAAACAAGCGGGATTTTGATAAACTATGCTATGCACTGTACTTAGTGCGATGACCACGGAAGGCCAAAATCGATGTTTCGCGCATATGCCTTGTCCCTCCTTTGCTCTCTTTTATAGTTGTTGCCTATAGCCACACTTGTAACGCTGGGGTAAACGCTTTATTTTCTGTGCCTCTATGAATCAGTTTCCTCTTTGTGTTCCATTTTTATTTAGCCCTGCCTCCCTAGTTCCAATCCCTCTACCGTTGCCCTGCCATGCAAGTACTGCTCTGATTTTTGTAAGCCACTCTTGAGCCACCCCTCCACCGTAGCGCCTCGCACAAATGAGAAAATTTTTTTCTGCGTATAATTAAACGAGCTTATACCTATTTACTATTTTCTTTTTCTTCTGGCTTGTCAACAATCAATACAAGTGTAAAACTTTTTTTTAATGGTATGCTAAAAGTTAGCTTCCACCATCACGTGTGAAGTTTAAGGTGGTTCATGTGAAAATAAAAAAACTGGGCTATCTAAGTGAAACTTGGAGAGGTTGTTTATTAAGCTTTTATACGCTTCTATGCAAAATTTCAAATAGGCTAATAGAATAAGATAATGAGAACGAGCTGTTTGAAAATCGTTGTTAATGGAAATCATGCGATTATTCTTTGTAGAACTGGGCCAGAATTCCCCAAAACTAGAGTAATAAACTAGAAGTCGTCCTCTTTGTAACGGTGCGTTAAAAATTATAGCTCAGAGGAAAAAATCAAAAGATATTTAATGACTCAATTCATTCAAGTATTTACACAGGTAATTTGGTTAAAGCACGCCACAATATATAATGACACATGCATCAGCGATTAAGAATACAACACAAGTTTTCGGTCTGCACACACTACGAGTCACCGAGAGAGCTATATATTTTTATGCTTATTGGCCAGGTGCATGTCATGCAGCGCCACTCTTGGTGTCAAAATCATGCAACCGCGGGTACCCACATAATACGTCAACAGCATACACCGATGCACACTTTTAGTAATAATCAATTAATTAGCAAAAAATTAGTACATTTAATCATCTGATAATGGATATTATCATAAAAACAGGCTTTAGGAATATCACACACTAGATTTGTTTTAACTCTGAAGCCTTAAAAAAAGGTAAACAGTTGGTTGAAAGTAGTCATGTGTGCGATGTTACAGAATTTCAAAGTGATAGAGTTAGCAATTTGACAAGTGCCGTCGTAATAAAGCAGACCTCGGTAACTTCAGCTCCCTACAAATTTAACCTCCATGTACGTTTTATTCAGATTATTTTAAAAATTTTCTAAGTTGCAATGCCCATGAAAATTTCCTTTATTTAGAGTTGGATAATCATCGAAATTTATGTAATTTTACTCCATCCGTCTTTGCGCTACTGTTACACTGAACAACACAGTATTTTCTTACTCCCATATTTCATAAACGTTTAAATAATAGAAATCACAATGATCATGTCTTATTTTGCGCATTTATCTTTCTTTTTGCCGTCTGCTTCTGAGAGTGTGCTCTGGATCGAAAACTAACGAGGTTTCATTAATATATTGTTACATTCAAACATTTTACAACCGTTCTTGGCACCACATAGTTCATTTTTTTACATTTGTGTAACTGCAATTTCATAATATTGATACTATTTTGCATACGTGATGATAACATTTGTAAATTTGATGAAATACTGTTATTCTTTCCTTAATTAAGCAAAAATGATAGTAATTTCGTTCCCCAGGTTTCCTGTTTTTGCCACTACGCACGCTGGCGTCGACTCATCTATCCCCTCCCATCACTTGCACCTTGCCAATACACATTTATATATATATTATGTACACACACATGCACACACACACCGAAAATTAAAAATGTTTCGTAAGTAAGCGCGTGGTGGCTCAGTCGGCTAGGTCGTGGGTCTTATATATATATAAAATATTAGGGCTCCTCCCCCCTCCGCGCTAATCCCCAATTTTCGAATATTAATTAAATATTTTATTTTTTCAGTTTACCTTTTAAAGTTAAGAAAATACAAAAATCGTTGTAAAGTAGTTTAAGAGTCAAAATAAAAGTAGTGTAAATTTAATGAATACTGCTTTATAACTTTGTAAGACAATTTTTTGTCTGGTTTCTAATCTCAGAAAATTTCTATAAAGATAAAAAGAAAATATTTTTTATTTAGTACAGATGACAATATTAAAACAAGAAATAAAAATGAAAAAATTGTGGATGTACTCTCTGGCCTTACGGTACGTGTGATAGTTAGTACAAGTTGATAGTAGTGCCACCCGATCATGTGACATTACCATGATCTACCATTGCTATTAGACCAAGAGCAGATACATGAAGGTGATCGAAAAACAAGACCAGTTGTTATTCTTGCCAGGATTTAGAAATTTTTTATTAACTATAAATTAATTTTTTTTACGAAACAAAATTACAATAATTATTTTTTATGGATATTTCTTTGGGGCCTTCGTAAATTATCTCTCTAGGTTATTCAGTTATATTCACAAACCCTTTCATTTGGAATTAACATAGAAAAAGCTTTGAAGATACAGCTTATTTGACACCTTTGGTGTACTCTACATTTAATGTAAATCTACTTCACCAATCTTACTGTACTACCTTTGATTAATACCGATGTCGAAGGCACTATAAAGAAAATAGTAATCTGTCATGGAGTCCGATTTGTAATTCACTTTTTAGTACCTATCATGTTGGATCCATCTTAATATTAGATATACTACTATTACAACTCAATCGGATGTCACAATGTAAATTCACCCTCGACGTACAAAAAAACGGAGAACGGCGTTTAATAAAAAATTTTATAATAGTCACAGTTTCAATGACTATATTAGGTAATTAATTTACTACCAAACATTATTTTCATTGGAATGATAAAAGATTTTTTGTAGGACAAAATGTGGATACCTTGATTGAAAGAGACATGGCTTAACAAGGATATTATTGTCGATTAGTGTTGACAAACGTCTCTCCTTCAGTTCGAAACTTTTCTCATTTAAAACATCCAATATATTCGTCATAACAGTTTCAGTGTAACTTTGACACGGCATGCTAATCACTTTGGAATTCAAACGGATATTTCTTTCAATGTTTTTACCCCGGCTCTGACTTGAAACCCATAAAAACTTTATTCTGAATTAACGTTACTCTTCAAGCTTTTCATTCACAACGGTGTGCGTTTCTGTTCTTTTTTAAAGCCAATTTTATCCAAAACTTCGAGTTATTGAAAGAAAGTCTAAATGACGTTTTTTCATCATTTTATTATCTTCCGATTTTCAGAAATGAAACTCAAACTTTTGTGTGAGTAAAATAGAGACTACGGTAAAAAAATAAAAACATAACGGATTTCAGCAGTTATTAAAAAATGTTTTTATGTATACTCTCTCCGAGCAGGAAGCGGGGAATATTGTAATACCCGAGATATTCGCAGCATCAAAAACTGTAATATTCATCACGTACCTGGTGAAACGCCGGAAAAAAGTATTAGTACAGCGATAGAGAGCGAAAATCCTCGTGACATCGCAACAGTGCACAAAATCAAATAAAAAGAAATGCTCGAAAGAGAGCAAAAAGTGAAAATCTCTTGCTCGCACTTTAACGTGTGTCCCACCCTCTTTTATCGATTATCAATTCGCATATAAGGCAGCAAAGCCCCTGTGACTATATGCCCAATAGGGTATTGCCATCTCGACTTCTTCCATGTTCGACACCTTCCATGTGTCTAAAAAAGCAAACTACTCGCATATCAATCTCAGCTTATACATTATGTGCGTGCATGTGTGTTAGCTCAAACTCGGGGATTCTTATGTTCGTGTAGTGAGAAATTTGGCTTGAGATGTTGCTGTTATCACTGTCGCTGGAGAAAGATAAAGTGTAAGTACAGCAGCTGGCAAAATAGGAACGAGATGAAAATACTTACGTGGAGGACGAATGGATAGAGAGCAGAAACTTGATATAGAAGCTGGCTACATGTATAATATTACACTGAGAGAGAAAAATAAAATAAAAATTATAGAGAAATTCCAGCAAAAATGACCATTCTGCACAGTTAATCGGATGCAAGTTGGCAGAAAAGGAAAAAATCGTTATTTTTAATAGTAAATATTATTATTTTAACAATAAAAATTGTAGTTTGAATAGTTACAATAATGGACAGAATATTATAAATTACCATGCTGAAACAGTAAACCTTAAAACGGTCGGTTAATAAATTTTACTTTCCCGCATAAATTTTTTTACTGTTCTAACCATAATTTTTTACTTTTCGAACCATAATTTTAACTGTTACAACAACAATTTTTACGGTTAAAAACAATAACTTTTTCACTTTTTGCATTCGATTTAAGGTAAATGTCCCTATTTTAAACATAAATTCCATCATACTTGTTTTTTTTTCTTAACTGTGAGCTTTAACAGTAGAAATTTTAGTATTAGCTGGTGCGATATAAATTTACCATTATTATTCTAGTTTTTAAATATGGTTCTTAACTATTAAAAAACTTTATTTTATAAAAAAATTGTAAGACCAAAATGTACATAATTATAAAATATTGTACCTATTGTTTCATATTATGTCCCTATTTATGAAACTTTTTAAAAAACGTAAACTTATTTTTTTACTAGAAGTATATAAATTTCTCGTTGAAGTTTGGTGCCATAATACGTACAGTTCAAAAGATTGGTTATGTACGACTTTGTCCCTATTTATGGAATTATCTTGAAAATTGGTCATTTATTGTATATAAAATGAAATTTTTCTTGTGAATTCATAAAAATACATAAAACATACAACTACCACAATTTTTTTATCAAGTAAGTTGTATAAAAAATACACGAATTTTCATATTCCATGAATAGGGACTGTTACCTTACTGTGCGGAATGGTAAATTTTGCTATAATTTCTCTATAATTTTTATTTTATTTTTTTCTCTCAGTATATACATGTACTTGTATGTAGTAGGAACGGTAATGCGTCGTCGTCGGTTGATGGAGAGACGAGGGAAAATGGACAGGAGGCTCGAGAAGCTGTATAGCGACGATTGAAAGATTTGTCTGCGTGCCAAGAAAAAAAAATAAAGAGGGAGGAGGTCCCCTTGATTTATAAAAGGCTGACATAGCCGCACGTCCAGCCGATCGATCAGAATTGGTGCGCGCCCTTCCTCCTCATCCTCCACCTCCGCTCTTCCATCTTTGTTCCTTCGAGAGGCATAGGAAGAATTTATTTTTCTCGCTCACCCGAATCTTATCTGCTCGGGCACTTCCATTACTCTAGCCTTCTTTTCTCCCTCCCCCGCGACGTACCCTTTAGTCTTTTTTTACTTTTTTTTCTTTCTACTCTTTCTTTTGGGGCTGCAGTCATCCATTATGATCAAACGATTTCCATTATGATTAAACGCGTATGTTCGCAATTTTGATCAAGAGAGACAGTCTGCAAAGTTAATATTTCTCCTTGTATTTATTCTCACAATTTTCACAGCGGTGAAAGTCATTGGTGTAATGATGAGCTGCTCGTGAATTGAATTAACCCTTGAGGAGGAGACTGTACTGGAAAATTTCAGTGTATAACATAGTCGCGTAGAGGCTCGCTAGATTATCGCATTTCATTTTTATTGTTTAAAGTAAGTAATTTTATTTTCAAATGTGACCTCAGTCTGCCAGACTGGAAGCCGTCATATCTTTTTCACTTTTATTTCAAATCTTAATTTTTCTGCCCTATTTAAGCCAAAAGAGGCTAAAACAGAGAACTCAAAGAAACTTTCTCGTTGTAGGCTTCGAGCGTACTCAAGTGGTAGACATTTTACATGATGCATGTTTCCATGGCTATTTAGCGAAACCACGCCCCAGAAAGTTTGCCAAATCCTAGCTTTGCCTGGATGATGTGAATTTTTTAAAGTTTTATTGTTTTTAAGGGTTTTTTTTTTTTTCATGTCAGCCCCAGCGGAAATTTGAAAACGTAACAAAATGTAAGAAAAATTACTTAAACATGAGTAATAATAACATGCCGTTATTTTTCGATTTCGGACGTTTTTTACATTTTATCATGTTGTGTTATATTTTCTTACATTTTCTTTACGTTTTGATATGATTTACCACATACTATTACACTAATATCTTTTCATAATAAATACTCAATTTTTTTTCATTTAAGGCAAATTTTATTCAAAATTTTTCGTTGGGGAGCTGATTTAATTTAGAACTAATATCGTGATACTTACGGTGGCTTAGTTAAAAGATAAAATACACTAAATTTGTTTCCATGGCTGAATGTATAGCATAATTATGTAAACTAACGTATATCCAGATTATTTCAAAACACTGTCATCTTACTGGGCTTTGGATTTCAAATATAAACTTGTCTTTATATCAGAACCTGACTAAATTCTAAAATCTTACCACTGATTTTTCGATATATTCTGAAAGGTGCAGAGCTACTCTCGCTACTGCGTACGGCATCCATGAACACGAACACAAATTTTTAGTGTAATTCATACACAGTTTTAATGATGCACATCAATGGAAGTAGAAACTTTTCTAAAGTAACACAAATATTTTGTAACGATATATAGAGAGACTTGTAAATAACTGCATTACCTCTCTTTAATTACAACCAGCCAATAACTACTTTCTATTGCTGAAAGTATAATGGCTACAATAAAATAGTTGATTCCATCACAGATGAGTATAAATAATCATTGCAGTGAATGAAGTATTACCTGAGCATGACAAAACGTATGCACAAAAAGAATTACAAACAGTGTTGATTTTATGATTAACGGTTACAAATTATTTGAAGTCACAAAGAAATCCTTTATTTTGAAAAATGTAATTTTTTAAAATGACTAATTTATCATCGAATATTAATCTTAATCGGGTGAACCACGGTGACCAACGACCCTATATTACCCTCTCGACTTTAAACATTCAACCAGGAATCACCGATCCTCTCCAAGGTCTGCGCTGGATGAACCTAACAGCTATGAAGGAAAAAAAAACTTGAGTTAACAGGAGTCTCCAATGGGCAAGCATCACGAACCAATCTTTACTAATCTCTCCACCTTAGATCATCAAAACAGAGTCTGCAAAAAAAGGTGCTTTAGACACAAACGTCTTCGACGTTAGGAAAGAGCACTACAACTAGCCCCAAAGCTTCGGACTTTGTAATTTTTCTCCCAATCAGTCTGGGGCGTCAACAGCAGTCCAGAGAAGATCACCCTGAGGTATTCAGGCAGTCACAATTGTTGTTAACTTCAGTCAAGAAAGAGTATACTTAAGAAGCTCACCTATTTTTTTTAGGGCCATCGGACGTTGAACTACCTTGCAAACAAATATATTAGAACTTAACAAAGTTGACAGAAAACAGCCTTTAAGGGTCACAAAATTCGTAAGCATGCCAATAGTCGCAAAAGGATATATTGGAAAGAAAACTTCAAATGTATCTAATGAATACAATTTAGGGCGTCAAGAAACTGACGCAGAAAATTTATCAAGATTGGAACAGCCAAAATCGCCAAATAAAGAATCCATTACGTGAGAGATCAGCTTTTCATTTTACCCTCACAGTAATCTCTTAAATCTTTAAAGATCTAAATTAAAATTTTTAAATAAGTAGAAAATATGTTTGTATTTTTGTTGCAATAAAAAATATAGAGATTAAGCTCCAGGACTTTGTTGCTTTGGTAATAAAGTTGTGAGATAAGAGAAAAAAAATTTTTTCTAATATATATGTTTTGGGGGTTTAAAATCTTAACAGCTTTAAAAAATAACCCTTTTCGTAAATTATACGGGAGAAACTGCAAATCAACCGCTTTTTATGGCCAACGATTTTTTGTGGCATAAGGAACGCACGGTACTTTTCAGCACAATTACAATTTTTTAATTTTTACAGCTTATTATTTGACCATATAAACTGTATGGAATCCCGAAAAAACATCTTTTTAACAAGAAGATTTTTGTTCTGAGAAGTATCAGAAATATATGTAAAATTTATAACTGAAAACGTTTCACGTTACATGTCAACACACTACGGTGTTCCATTTAGTAAGTCTCGGGCGAAGCCGAGACGGGGGGCTGCTAATATAACAGTATGTCCATGAAAATGTCAGGCATTAAAATCGTGCTATAAACAAGATTAAAAATAATATTTCTTCTTGCTTGGGTGTATGATTAGAGAAAAAACTGATTTGCTGATAATTGATCGTTAAGCTGACATAAGCAAAATTAATTAATACGTTAACTTTAATTTATTAAAGAAATTTATTAAATTTATTGACAGTATATTTGTTGAAAACTGACAAAGTTAAGTTCATGTAAATATTAATACATTGAATGGTATTATCAACATATAATATAAGTGTACTACGTCGGTAAGTGTGTAAGGCAATAAACATAGGATATTTCTAAATTAAAAATTCTAATATACAGTTTATTGTGAGTTTGAGACTAACGTTCTTCGTGTATCTTTATAAGAAAAAAAGTAAATTCTAAATGTCTCATCACACGTGACAAATTTAAGGACAAACTTAACTCAGCCTTGGAATTGTCTGAACATTTAAATAAGTAAATAAATGATTAAATAAACTAATAAATGTTTTAAAGCTCTTGCATGAAAAAAAATTAAATACTATTTTGGTACCTGACAATGTGACTACCTGTTGATCAGTGACAGTCATGCTGATAAATATTGATTATTTTTTTACGCAGACTTAGTACTAAACTCTCTAAAGTTGAATCAGTCAAATTTTACTGCGAATCAGTAAAATGTCGTTTACTAATCACAATAAGTAAACGACTTTTAACTTATAATAAGTCAATATTGACTAATTCGACTCATCTAACTTTGGAGAGAATGTTAGGAGCCAAATGTACACGCTGTTGGCGAGCTTCTCTTCCTTAATTTTTCCATCCTTCCGTCTTTTACATAACGAAACTATCGGTACTCTGCTCTGCTCATGAAAATTAATGAAGGAACTCTGCAACAAGCCTAGCTTAATTCCCATCCCATTTCTTAATTCCTTCTCTGTGTCTTTCCCCGCACGTTGGAGTCTCTCTAGGGCCTTCTAACTTGCTTCCCAGTAGCAACCACTAGTACATTGTTACTGTATTATATTTTTACTCAGAGGATGCGAAATCAATTTTTCTCGTACACTCATTAAACGTTTCGCAGTTCACACACAGAAATACTTACCTAATCGCAAACTAAAATGTCCATCCACCAATATTCGGTTCTACATCAATATTAATGAAAAGTTCTACAACTACACTGGGTTTTATTTTGCGGTATCCATTTTTATATTGTAATGAGTTAAAAAAATATTTTATGGATTCTAAATTTTCCCCGTAATCAAAAAGATGTCCAAGAATTACTCAAGTACCAACTATTCGTTTTCAATGGGAGGTAATGATCTTACCGATTGATGTACGTGAAACCTAGTACATTTATGATAGATACAACTAAAATGTAAAATGTTATAAAAAGGACATAAAAACGTACGATAACGTGGCTACGTGGCCAGTCACCCGTGCTTTTATTTCTCTCTCGATTGCTATCTTACGGAGGAGAGGAAAGAAGCGCGAAAAGAATTAGAAAGGTTCTGATGGAATCAGAAGTAAATTAGAGACTGAGCTATAGGCCTATAAATACTTGCGAAGCAACTCTTCTCTCTATTTAATACAATAATGTGACCATTAACCTAATTTAATATCGGGTCGATACTTACAAGAACCCGTAGACATACGAAATCCTATTTACCAATGTGATTTAACTGACTGAGTTTTCACCACATATTACGATAATGAGTATATACTTATTTTAAATGAAGAGTAAAACATAAATTATAAAATACTTGAAAAATAAATGTTATTTGAAAATATATATATTTTTTATCCAGATAATGTATTTATTTACAAAAATTTGACTTTCAAGAAACATAATGACTTAAAAACTTCACTGAAAGTGTTCGGCTCGCTTCCTCCTTCGTTCTGCGCGCGTACTGCTCCTGCTGAGCTGCCGAGCCGCGCGCGGGCTGACTGACTGACGATCGAGGACCCAAGGAGAAAAGAGCTGAGAGAGATCACATCTACAGAAGTGATATAATTGTCTGCAACTCTGTACTAGGCACTAGATTAATATTCAATAAAGATTTTCAAAACTGAATAGAAAGTATTCTTTTACTAGTCACGTAGGGTACAATTTTTTTAGTCTCAAAAAAAGATTTTAGGTGGTATAAAAATTTTTTTAATTAAAAAAAAACTGCATGATATTTTTGAGTTAGGGGCACGGGTAAGTTTTAGATTACAAGGCAATCCAAGGGGTAGAAGCTGAAAAAATTGTATTTTGACTGTTAACAAAATTTTCTACATTTTCCAACTAGTCGTTTATTCTGAGACAATGTTTTCTTTGAATATCTGATAAATGGTTTAGTCAAGGGAAACTTTTCAAAAACCAAAAATAAGGAAGAATAGTCTACATAATTTTTTTCACTCAATTCAAGCCGCACCAATTTTTTAATAATGTAGTACTGTTGTATATTGTTCTATTAATTAGCATAATGATCCAGTTAAATTTGTATGGGCCTAGGATACCTATGACAAAAAATAGCGGCATACAAATTTTTTCAGATAAAAATTACTATTTATTAATGATTAATAGCAAATAATACACGAAATTACTTAATCATCATCACACGCAATAAAAATGGTGTGCTAAACGTACAGCTTAGTGCGATGATGTCACATCTACAGACTTTTCATTTAACTAACTACGTACTGACAGTACTACCTTAAAATAACTACGTCTTACTAAAAATAGTTTACTGTTCAGGTATAGATAAGCATGTGAGCGTAACTTTCTTGAACCTTTGATCTTCATTGATATTTGACATCAGTTTCCAATTTCGATATCTGTGTCTTTCTCTGATTGTTGACATTTTCAACAGGAAATCGATATGAGGATGAAATAAAATTGACTGCAATGATACTTTGAAAAAAATCTTGCACTTCTTGAAAATCTAGATTCAAAAGAGTCGAGCTGCTATTGTCGAACTGTCATGCTCATCCTCTCGTTAGTTATCACCAGTACAATGACAACAATAGCAACGACTACAAGGGGAAAGGAAGAAGCTAAAGTTACATAAAGCCTCTTGAACAACATGTACATATTATAGACTAAAATGGAGCAGCTATTATCAAGATGCCTTATTAGTTTATCCCTTCCTTTTTCTTGTGTGAGACAGCTCAATAGCACGCCAATGGAATTTAGTTAAGCTAGGAACACGAGTCCACAAATTCAGTGGATGCTAATTTACATAAAAGAATTGTCTAGTTTTTCATCTTTCTATTGTTCCATGATAAATTCTTAATAACTCACCTTAAAGTTTTACCAACTTCAACACAGTACAGTTAAATCTAATCAATACAAGGGCTGTCAAACATATTTTTTCATTGCAGTCAGTAATTGTTACAGGTTTTTTCATGTTTGTCAAAATATAATCACATTTACGTCAAGATTTTCGACGAACCGTATTGAACGCTATACACCAGGCTAGTAAAACATAATTTAACTGAAAATTAAGGATTTATTGTTTGTTTTTACCTTAACTTGAAATGAAGTTAAAACGTCGACTAAAAAATTAATCGAAAATGTTTCAAAAAGCTTCTGTGAACATACAGAGACCATTAAAAATGTTACTGTGATCGAGCATTATGAGGATATAAAATACAACTTGTATGAAACTCAAGATTTAAAAAGTAATATATTTAAAGATGAATTGTATCGAGAATAGAAAAAATGGTTTTTAAAAGTATTGTTTAATAACTATGACTAAATAACGTTCAAACATTTGGTAAGATTTTTTACGGCAACATTGATATTTTTACGACCTTTAGTAGGAGTTAAAAACATTGTTTAGGCATAAAGTCAAACATAAAATTTTTCCCTTGAAATATACCTAATTTGATTAGCACAGAGTGCCATGCCAATTTTAAGAGTAATAGTAATGATGTAATATTATGATGAAATAATTGAAATTGCAAGTTTTTAAATAGTTGTTTTTGATGAATATTGAATAATCAGAGTTAAATCAGAAAACTCGTTATAAGTTTTAAGAGTATCTGTTTTGAAAGAACTTCATATTACTAAATAAAATCATTTAATTTCACACAAAAGATTGTTGAGTCTTAGAATATGCAAATAAAAATTCATTTTCTACAGAATCCCGACATACCAGTCTGTCAACTTTGTTGCGACATCATTTTTTAATCTGAAAATAGCACAAGCGTCCACGAAGAACACGGAATTTTTACCAGATGTCTGAACTCAATCGTTTCCTGCTTGAGCACTTGAAAATATTAAAAGAGTAATAAAAAATGGGGACGAAGGTGTAAAAGAGAAATCAAACTTTCTGGGTCACCATTTTTTAACGAATTAATATTTTAAAAACAAAGAACTGTCCCTACCTTTTTTTCTTCACTCCTATATTTAACTAATACTTGGATTTAAAAATATGTCTTTCTTCCTGACACTTGATAAAATTTTTGTTTATGACTTGTATATTGCATACAATTTTTGAAAACTAAAATGTATATCCTGGAACAAGTTATTCGCATTAATTTAATTGAACTTCACTAAAAGTTAATTTAGCGCAGTTGATTATTTTTTTAATACTTTTAATTTTTATAACTTTAATTTCTATCTTTCTATAT
>NW_019379560.1:325967-361271 GCF_000648655.2 Copidosoma floridanum
AAGTCCTGGAGCTTAATCTCTACATTTTTTATCACCACAAAAATAAAAATACATTTTTTACTTATTTAAAAAACTGAAAGATTTAAGAGATTACTATGAGGGTACAATTAAAAGCTGATCTCTCACGGAATGGATTCTTTATTGGTCGATTTTGACGCTGCTGTTCCAATGTCGATAAATTTTCTGCGTCAGTTTCTTGACGCCTGAAATTGTATTTATTAGATACATTTGAAGTTTTTCTTCCAATTCACCCTCTTGCGACTTTTGGCATGCTTGAGGCTTCTGTGACCCCTAAAGGCTGTTTTCTGTCAACTTTGTTAAGTTCTAATATACTTGTTGGCAAGATAGTTCGACGTCTGGTGGCCCTAAAAAAGACCGGTAAGCTTCTTAAGTAAACTCTTTCTTGACTGAAGTTAAGAGCAATTGTGACTGCCTCTATACCTCAGGGTGAAGCTTTGGAGCTAGTTGTAGAGCTCTTTTCCGTCTCCTGGTATACCGTTGAAGACGTTGGCACCTTGCTGACTCAGTTGTTTTGGTGATCTAAGGTGGAGAGGTTGGTTCGTGATGCTTGCCCGTTGGAGACTGTCCCGTTGGCTCAAGTTTTTTTTTCCCTTCATAGCTGTTAAGTTCGCCCAGCGCAGACCTTAGAGAGGATCGGTAATTCCTGGTTACATGCTTAGAGTCGAGAGGATAATATAGGCTCGTCGGTGGACGGGGTTCCCAGCCTTGCAAAGAACTCCGCTCGTCTTTTTATTTTTTTTTTATTTATTTTTTTTTTTGTTTGTTTGATGGAGCGGGGAGGGGAAAATCTTTAAAGACACCCCTGCTAATCTGGTGGTAGTGTCGGATTCACCCGGTGTGCCTACCGACTAAAAACTTACCTCCCTGCATGGGACAGGTCTGTGAGGACCACTCCCCTAGAAGATAAAAAGGCATAAGAGAAGAGAGAAAAAGGTAAATAACGGAGAATTTTGGAGGCCGACTCGCTCTCGAAGAGATGAGAGGAGGGGGCACTTACGCATCTGGGCGAAGCTCGAATCTTGGCTTGCGCCTGAATAGAGTTAGAGAAGCTTAGATTTTGTGTTATTGTATGTGTGTGTGTGTAGATGTGTGAGTCCGCTAGGTATTGTGCATTTGGAAGCGTACTTGTGCTTAGTGTAAGTGTTGTATAGGGTTGAGGCAGTAGAGGATACGGTGGATAGAAGGTTGCTCCTGAAGGGAGCGTACGAATTGAAGTCGCGTTCGTTATGTCGAGATCATGGAGATGGAGATGATGCATCCGATGGAAGCAGGGGAGATTGAAGACCTAGAGTATATTGAGGGTCCTCGGGGTTCTGTGCTAGAGCGCAGGGACGTTTTATAAGGTCGAAGCGACCGGGTTGAGGGTTCGCGAGTGCGGCGATAGTGGGGTTTGGGTGGTCCGTAATGGAGGCGCGGATTTTAGACGCAAGGACGGGGGCTGCTTGTATTGAAGGGACGATGTTGAATTCCTTGATAATCTGGGTATTTCTGATGTACCATAGAATGCCCAGGACCGACCTCAGTATCTTCATAAAAGGGCCCTGGATGCCCTGCAGTCGGTTTTCCTTTGCAGCGCCCCACATTGGTATCGCGTAGGTGCTAATGCTCTTGATGATGGCGTTGAAGGTGCGCAGCTTGGTCTTCTGGGAGACTGCTTTGTTGTTGAAGAAGGGCTTTAGTTGCACGAAGGCTCCGTATGCCTTACCGCGGGTGTTGTTGATGTGCCGAACGTACGTGAGTCGACGGTCTAGCGTTACGCCGAGGTACTTGGCGGAGTAGCTCCAGTCGATTTCTACTCCGTTGACCTTTATCTTCTGCAGTTTCTTCCTTGGATTTTTCCAGGAGACGAGCATGGCTATAGTCTTTGCCTCGTTTATGACCAGTTTCCAAAGACTATACCAGTTATGGAGAGTGGCGATGTGCTCGTTTAGAAAGGTGGTGCACCGATAGTGTTGTTTTGACGTGCAGCTAACCGCTACGTCGTCTGCATAGACGTACGTGTTGATGTTTTCGCGCTGGGGCAGGTCGTGGCAAAAAATGTTGAAAAGGGTGGATGAAAGTTTGGAGCCTTGGGGGACTCCGGAGGTTATTGGACGGGGGTCAGAGAGGGAGTCGCCTACTTTAACGTGGATAAATCTGTTCAAGAAGTAAGATTTGACTGTGTCGATGAGGTAGTGCGGAAAACCTAACTGAATAAGCTTATACAGGAGGCTTTCGTGCCAAACTCTGTCGAAGGCCTGCTGTACATCTAAGAAAGCTATCGCGGTGAAGTTTTTGTGGATGAGGCTATCGGAGAGGTCTTTGGTAACTTTCAGAAGCTGGTGTACGGCCGAATGTCTGGCTCTAAAACCGTACTGCACGTCTGGAAAGATGTTATTTTTCGTGGCGTGCTTGTTTAGGCGGGTAAGAATGACGCTTTCAGTGATTTTACTGGGCGATGAGAGTAGGCTAATGGGTCTGTGGCTCGCGGGGTTGCTGAGGGATTTTCCCGGCTTCGGGAAGCAGATGACCGTAGCCATCTTCCACGCAATTGGGAAATAACGAAGGCGCATCACGGCGTTGGTGATGTTGCAAATCGCGGTGATGAATTTTTGAGGGAGGATTTTCAGGACGCTATTGGAGATACCGTCACTGCCAGGGGCTTTTCGAGTTTTTAGGGAGCGGATGATGCCTCTGATTTCGAAGGGTGCGCAGTGTTCGAAATCTGGATTGTCAAGGACCTGTTGCTGCACCGTGTGGGTGATCCTCGCGTGTTCCTGCGCTAGTCCTTCAGCGCTAAGGTTGGGGGAGCATTGATTTTGCAGCGGGTCTGCAAAGATCTCTGCTTTGTCCGAATCTAGCGAGTAGAGTTTGTTCCCTTGTTGAAGGGGGGGGGGAGGGAAGGCCGTTTGTTACGGAGTTTTTTAACGACCTTCCAAGCATTTCTTGGGTGGGACTCTGCCTCGGCTATGAATTTGTTAAATTCCTTGTTTCGGAATTCGAAGACTTTGGATTTGACTTCCCTTTCAAGGGAGTGAAGATGAACTTTAAGTTCGGGGGGTTCTCCTTTTTTGCCAGAGTTTTTGGACTCTTTTCTTCTCCTTGATGAGACGCAGGAGGTCGCGAGGGAGTTTAAGTGTGTGTTGGGGAGCTGTGGTTGTTGTGGTGGCTTCTTGTGTGCATCTGTTGAGTTCGTCAGTGAATTCGTCTACTGCTTGGGACGACATTTAAATGGGGAGGATTCGAGGTTATACGCAAGGTGGACCCAGTCTATGCGGCTGGTGGTGACGGGTATGGTGAGAAGGGATCTTGGGATCTCTAGGTAGACTGGGTTATGGTTGCTAGGGAGGTCTGGGGATGTTCGTGGTTCCGTAGGGATGGTCAAGTTTTTCGTCAGGAAAATGTCTAAGATGTCTGGGTCTAGATCTGGTGAGCTGGGATAGTGAGTCGGTTCACTCGGAACCTCAATGTTGATGTTGAGGTTGCGCAAGTGTTTGAAGAGGGAACGACCCTTAGGATTTTCGTGTTAGCATCCCCACAATTTGTGCTTAGCGTTCAAATCACCAGTAACTATCGTAGGAATGTTCGAGTCAAACAGCGGGATTATGCATTGGAGGTTTGGATCATCCATTGGAGGAGAATAGAGGGAGATGATCCTGATGGAGGCTGATGAGGTGGTGTGTACTTCAATGCCGACTGCTTCGCAGTTGGCAGCGTCCGTACTTATGACTCGATGGCAGATGCCCTAGCGTACAAGAATAGCCACTCCGCCATGGGATTTTTCGCGTCTGTCACGTCTGTGTACCGAGTAGTTTAATATGTAGAGTGTTTTTGTGTTGTCTAGGTGTGTTTCAGTGATGCATGCAATGTCGATGTCTTTGGTCTAGAGTATGTGTGTGAGTTCAGTCGTTTTGTGTATGATGCTGTTCGCGTTCCACTTGAGTAGCGTAAAGTCTCTGTCTAGCGCGCTGCTGTTCTGTTGCCCTCGAGACCGGACACTCTTTGGTCGAGGCGAGTCAGCAGGGTCATTACTGAGTGGAGTATTGTCTCGGTGGTCGAGGGTGTGTTGAGCAGAGGAGTCGGGGGAGGAGCTCCTGTTCGGTGTTGTTGGGAGGATGCCACATTCGCGTATGACATCCCCGGGCGAATGATGTTCGAGCCTTGGGCTGTTGTCCGCGGGGTGGCTCTCCCAAAAAGGGGGGGACGTGGGGTAGTGCTTTTCTTTGGAGCGTGAACTCCTTTTTGGGGGATTTTCGGACAACCCCGGTAGAAGGCGCGGTGCTCACCATCGCAGTTTTCACAGCGAGGGGTGACTTGGTCCTTATCCTTTGTTGGACAGGTTGCGGTAGCGTGGTTTAAACTGCAGAAATCACAGACGAAGGCGGTGTGGCAGTAGGCTGCCGTGTGGTTGAACTTTTGGGGCGACGGCATTGAGGTACATCACTCGATTAGCGCTTCTGTTCCACTCTGACAGAAGTACCCCCGAGTGACCTGAGGTTATAGATGTCGTTGGATTTGGCATCCAACACATCCAGGTACACGGTAACCAGGGACCAGGTCCGTTCACCCTTGGTCATGCGATAGACCCGACGCGCGGATGGTACTTTTTCCTGGATCATCTCCAGGATTTATGCTTCCGTATAGCCGATGTTGACTCCACGGATGGCAACTATCATTTCACGATCCTCGTAAAGTTGATGGGTGGTAAGCTCGACCTTTTTCTCGACAAGGTCGTGGACGATTCGTCGAAAACTGTCAACGTTCTCGGGGTACACGCGAGTGCCTTCAAAGGTCGTAATGGCGCGGCGGACATGGATGTTCTCCGCTATGAGGGCTTTGTTAATCCTGGGCCATAATTTTTGGTCCAAGATTGTGATCGGTGGAGGTGCCTTCTTTTTGGGGGCGCTGTTGGTTTCATCCAAGTCATGTTGAGCTTGGTCCTCAAGATGACCGTCGAAGGCGTTTTTCCCTGTCTAGGGGTAGCTGAGTGGTCGCACCTGATTTTGGGATTTCTCTATCTCCATGTCGGAGAGAGTGTCTGCGGAATCGTCCGCGTTGAGGTCGAGCGTGCGCCATTTTTTAGGGGTGGCTTTATATTTGGGGAATTGGCCGAATTGTTATTTACCTTATTTCGTAGCGGGGGGAATTTCTGGGCTTCCAGAGAGGAAGAGTTTAGGAGATTTAAGGGGTCACGATTTAGAGGTGATGGTACTACAAGACCCGGGCCTTTTGGTAGCGGAGTTTTCGCTGTGCGGGGTGACTTTGCAGAGAGTGCTACAATAGTCCCATCTTTCTCCTCGTTAGAGAGTCTTTAAGAATTAATCAGCTGGATGAAATTTTTCAGTTGAACTGAGTACTCACTCACTATTTTCTCCAAGTACTCGATCCGTTCTTTTTGGCTCGCGAGTTCCTTGGCGATTTCGGACGGTATTGTTGTGGCCCGAGAGAGCGGGCTGCGCTCCCGCTGGAGGTTGCATCGGTTGACGCAGGGATCTCGGCTACCAAGCTCGAGGGATTACTGGTCCACTGGCCGGCTATGTGTTGGGGCTGACATTGAGGGGAGCTGTGCACTTATGTCACTTGCACTGGCACTTGCACGATCAATTGCACTGTTAAGCGCTAACATCTTGGAAGATGAGTCCGATTCTTCTAACAGCGCGTCAAAAGAGTTAGTCACACTGACTTGAAATTATGGATTATCCACAGTGCTTATTTTGTGGATGTGACCTAGTGAAGGGCTAGCCAATTGGGCCACCCCTGAGGGCGGCGTGTACGCAGGTGTAGAATTTAGCGGAAACACAGTCGCGCGGCACGACTAAGTCGCGTTTACAGAAAGAGAAAGAGGTAGCCCTGAAAAGGGCCGTTTAGAGAGAACTCAAGTCTGAGTAAGAGCGATGCGTCACGCGCGTGCGTTCGGTACGAGCGCTCGAGCGAGACTGAACTCCGCTCGTGACGACTGCCAGTGAATGACTGACTTGGTTCAATAGTGGCCGTCTTTAGTTAACACAGTCTTTTAGTCGACGAATCGCTTCCGGAAATGGTAGTAAAAATGTATTTGTTGGCAGGGTAGTTTAAACTTAAGTGGCCCTCAAAAGAACCGATGAGATTGATGGTTAAGAAGGGAACGTAAATACTTATAATAGCCCTAAAAAAGGCCAGTGGTGAAACTTCCAGCTATTGCTTATTATTATTCCTGATGATGAAGAGCTGGCTGCGGGTAGCTTGACTCTTCCCCTCGAAGTCTCTATATACGGAGACTGTGATGGAGAGAGGTACGCCGCTGATCAAAGAATATCTTGTCTTCGGGTCGTTTCTCGTATAACCAACCGCTCATAATTAGTCGGGAAAATGTGGGTATGTCGTTGGGGACATGACCACTGATAAGGACGCCGTTGTGGTTGCCGGTGCTCCTCAGGGCTGTCTTCCCTGGCTTACATTTATAACTAAAAATTCTCTGACGGCACTAGGCCGGATGGTGGAATGGCCACATAACTCTAAAGTGCTGGAGCAGGTTATGCTCTGGCTAAAAAAGTCTCCTGGTATTTAGCCGAAGACGCCATCGGTTAGAATAATATTTTATTGGTGGCAATTCTGGAGATTCAGGGTGGATGTAGACCTACGTCACTTGACCATAAGAGAAGAGTGTCGAAGGTAACCGGGATACCCAGTTGCACGACTATCAACTACATTCTTGATGCAGCTCGATGAACTGCCGGTAGACGAGTGCAGATATTCACGAGACTTTCCGGCCTATTATAACTACACTTATTTAATTCTGTTGCATTTAGCCTAGATTTTATGTCGACGCCACCTAGCGTATCCTACTGAACTAAAGTGAAAAGCTGGCGTATTTTTGCAAAACTTTGAGCTTATTTATTGCTATTGTTATTAAATTTTTCAAGATAAAAACTATACTAAAACCATCTAGGAAGTGTCAAGAATTGGTATGCAAAATTTTAGCAAAATCGGTTCAGTAGTTTTCGCGGTCAGCGATTACAACGGTTTTAGCGACTTTGATTCATGTTTTAGTAAGACAATTAAGCCTATATAGTTATTTTTTTTTTATGTTATAGGGCCCTACGTCCGGCTTCTTTAATAAGGACCACTACTATGGGTACTTAGCACTTGGGAAAGGGGCAAGGAAAGGGATGGGAGGCCTTCCATTACAGGAGGGGGGTAGGGGGAAATTAGGCAATTTTTGCTGTGAAAAGGTCGCCTAAACCCTCCTCGAGGAGCATTGCGTGGCGAAAAAGCACATGTGAAAAATCATAGAGGTAAGTACTTGCCCGAAAAGTAGCACTGGCCGGGAATCGAACCACGGTCTCCCGCGTGCCAATCCACGACCTAGCCGACTGAGCCACCGCGCGCTCAAGCCTGTATAGTTTTATAGTTAAAATAGCACTACTAATCAGTGAGTATGTTGACGGTATCAATGCTTATATTTCAACAGCAACATTACTATATTTAATGCAGGATTATTGTTTACCTTTATTCATTGCAGTTATATTTAATATATCGCGGTGAAAATTTTCTAATGTGTGGGAGTTTTTTTGCATCGAAATGGCTAGAAAAAAAGTCCTCAAAAATTTTTTGATGAAAAACCAACACTTCAGGTCATATAGGACAGGCTGCCAAGTCCACTAAGTTATTGTTCTTTTCAAATTTATACGGATGCTCTTATTCATAACGTATAACATGTGCAAAAGTATCTTTAAGAGTCAAATTTTGAAAATATATTTCAAGTTGGCGTACAAGACGTTATATTATAAGTATGATTTTTTTTATTTGTTACAGTTCATAGCGCTTATATGCGGCATGTGCGTGGTGGTGCTGATGATAATGGGCCTTATGTCGACTGACTGGCTGATGGCCGAAGGTTTTCGGCAGGGTCTCTTTTCTCACTGCATAGCCGAGGGCGCGCGCACTCCATTGCCCTTCAACATTGTCGATCCCCCTGGCTGCTACTCGGTCCGAAATGTCGGTGAGTATAGCAATTCCGAACGACTATTTACTTAACGTATCTTTTTCATCCCCTATACTAACTCTGCTGACATGTCACTGTGTTTATGAATTTCCGCATCTACGTACAAATTACAATTGTCTGGCAACTTAGGATCATTTATGCTCTACCTCATTTCTTCCTCTCCTTTCACCGACTTTTCCATCAGTACAGCAGAGCAGAAGCAGCATCAGCAGCAGTAGTGCCTAGAGCGACAAACTATATTACAAAAAGCTTCAGTGCCCTGCAACTTTGCTTTCTTAAACGCGTTACACTTAAGTATACATAACTATATGCTGTCATATACGTACAATTGGTGCTGCGAACTCGCACCAAGTTGTATTCATTATTAGTTCCATCCCAAACTTCTCGCAAAATTCGGTTATCTCTTCGATTTGCTTTAACTTGAGTTAGTTTATTTACTTTTTTACGTTTTCTGATGCAAAATTTGTCAAACCAAAAATAACTTGGCAATCGTCCTGAGCAATCAATTTTTATAACCATATTTTCTCGTAAATGCGTATTATTATTCATAATTTGAGAAAGGTCCAGTCCTACACGCAAAAACTCTACACATGGCTTTTTACACAAAAAAAGTTGTACATTATAAACATACTCTACTTCATACAATCATCATTTTACATAATAAATTTAAGCATCACTGTAGTATTTGTTTCTTTAACAAAAAGCAGTTTAAATTTTTTTTAAATTGATAAATTTACATTACATTTTGTATTATTGCGTGTAAATTGCTTGTAAATTACTCAAAGACATGACTGGAAAAATTATTTAGTCAAATCTACTAAATGTTGAACAATAGTTACTCAATGTAGTTGAGTGAACTACGTTGAGTAAGATTTGTACAGAGACTTAAGTAAAATTTACTTAACTTCCTAAGTAGAATTTTTGCAAACGCTTGAGTTGAATTTTTTTACGTAAATTTTACTCAACTTTGGTGTCAGTAAAATTTACTCAACTAGACTGAGCAAAACTCGCAACTTGATTAATTTTACTAACAATAGCAATTTTACTAGGATTTACTCAACTAGGTTTTTAGAGTAAATTTTACTAAATAATTTTCCCCGTGATGTTTCGCACATCCTCTAAGTTTTTAAAATCTTATTAATTATATGAGTATACTAAACAACAAAAGAATATTTTTCAAAAGATTTATGTGGTTGAATGACTCATAATTCATCCAATAATAACAGTAAATCTTGGGTGTTGAGAAATAATTCATTGCATAAATAATATTTGACGTTGATGATCAATTTGTTAATATTTAAGTTATTTTTAATATTAGAGTCATTCACTTTTAATAAATGATTCATTTGTTCGAAAGAAGATTTTGACAATAATGTAACTATGCATAATCCGTTAATGATTATTTATAATAACTAATCATAAAACGTATGTAATGTAACAACGGCTTTTATCTTATTCGTAGAAACATCGATAACAGTAATTTTTATTTTTTCGTCCCATTACCGAAAACATATTGATCTTATATTTTGTTGTGAAAATTAAAATAAGAAAAAAATTAACTAACAATTATCATGTTAAAACATTCATTCATGATTGTGATACAAAATACTTATCAGTTACGTACATACCTTTAAAATTTCGAGGATTAATAAAAGTTGTATCGATATGTTTTCAATTCGTAAATATTGTTATTCCTTTCAATATTTTTTTAAATTTTTCTTAAATATGTGCGTTTACAGCCCCCTCAGAAGATAAAAATAGGTTTCCACCTGGTGCACATCCCACCTGGACAAGCACAAGAAATTCCTTGGGTCTTGCTTCGCAGGTTCCACGAGCTCGGTACGTGCCCCGACGACGACATGCGATACCGGTCACAAACTCTGCAATTGTTTCGAAATTTTTAATAATTTCATAAATTAACTTTATAATTAAAGTATTAGTTCTGAAGATAATATGAACCTAAAGTTTCAATATCGCAGAGTGATGATGTATTACTAACGATGGCCGTTATTCACGGTGTTGAGCGACAATACAGCGCTGCCCTGATGGTTAGAAGCTGAACCAATTCTACTACTAAGTATGTAGTTTAAACTGTAGACGCGCGAATATAGTCAAAACATGAGTTAGGTATTTCATAAATAAGTTTACTGGATTTATTTAATTATGTATGGGTAAAGGCTCTGTATTCACGACGATACTACAAATAGCCATGCGTATTAAAATTTATGGCCACAATTCAAAAGTGTCAAAAGTAGGCTTCACAAATAAAACGTTCCGTACTTGAAAACAAAATTTTTTTTCTATTCTAAACTATCAGATAGACTCCAGTTTTTAGATAGTACATCGTAAAAAAATTAAAAAATCAACGTCTAGGCACCATCAGAAACCGCAAAAAATGAAATTTTTAACGCTTCGCGACACAGTAATGACATTTTCGCCTGTTTTTTTAACCTTACAGCCGTGCGAAAAAATTTTTCGATTCCATCTCAAAAATGCGTTGAGAGAAAATTAGTTTACACCGTTTAAAAAAATATCCGACTCAAAATAATTCATTCGTCGTTTTTAAACATAGGCTTCATAGAATATCGCCTTTTTAGTGAAATGACCACCGCGTATTGAGTGAATATTTATATATATACACTAAGTATTGGACATTTGATACACATAAATAAATGTAAAAACCAACCAGAAATGAAACATTGAAGACGAAAAGCAGCGATCATTTTGAACGTTTTAGAAAAGTTTTCAAAGCATCAGGTGATTTTTTAAACAGGTCCCAGATCTCAGTCTCCGGTATTCTTCGAGAGATATAAGCAATAAAAATATAGAAAAAATCTAGTAAAAATTAACATTCGGCACAGTAAACCTGATACAAACTGACGATAAATAGAAAAAATAACCATTTTAACAGTCAAAATTAGAGTTTGAATAGTAAAAATTGTTGTCAGATCGACAAAAATCAACAGTGAACTATAAAAAGGTGGTAAATAAATTTTATGGTTCCAGCATAGTAATTTTTAATAACCTGACTACAATTTTTACTATTCAAACTATATAATTAATACCGTTCAAATAGTATTTCTTACCTTTTAGACAATAACTTTTCCTATCTCGCCAACTTTTATAGTTATTAATTTTTTTTGTTGTTAACGTTTGTAACAAAATGATTGGAAAGGTTTTTTTGAAAAATATGGTGCTTGTGCTTTTGAACGTAGAAGTGATTCAAAAAGCAATTCTATACGCTTGTATAGAAAAATTATAAAAATGTACGTACATAAAGAGTTGTAATTCATTTTATAACAGCACTTTATATATTTTCATGTAAAAGTACTGAAATTACTAATGCAAAGTGATTATATGATGTACGACTTATGTATTATAATAAAAAAATTTAATTTTTTTCTATTTTTGTATGTCAAAGTATAAACGTTAACTGCATTCTCTTGTAAAATTAAAAAAAGCATCTGTTGCAACAGAAAAAATAAATAGTGCGAACCGAGAACATAGTACAAACAGAACGATAATAACGTCAAACTGATCTTCCTACTTCGAAGATATTTTAATAGAATGCTTACCATTATTTTTAACTAATTCTTATTTTTTATTTATCATGTACTACCATATTTAATTATTTTATTGAATATATCAAGGGTAGAATATTTAGTAATCCAAGTTCATCATCATTTATGATTGCTTTTTATAAACAGTTATCAAGCATGCGCGCTTAACGAACACTATTAAAATCTGACAATGTTGTTATAACTTATTTTGTTATTATTTTTACCATTAACAAAATCTAAACTATGTTATCTGTATCCTCAGAATTTCTTTTTATATTTCTGTAGTAAAATCTTACAAATCAGCTAGAATCAGTGGCTATACCTCCAACATATTTACTTTGCTTAAAATACCTACCAACTCTCAATATTGTTTTTTCCTTATCAATACATCCTCCTTTGTCGTCTTCTTTACAAGCTTCTTTTTCTGTTGATCTTAAATCTGTA
Source organism: Copidosoma floridanum (assembly GCF_000648655.2). Next base: position 337,956 of record NW_019379560.1, read on the forward strand.
TACTATTGCGTGATGGTGTGATAAATCAAGGAAGCAGAGACAATTTTCAACGTTAATCCCATCTACAGATTTTGAAATAATTTTCTACTGTAACGATTGCTGTTTCTGAAAATACCTGTAAATCCAACATGCTCCTCTAGATCGGGAATAAATGTGATCGATTAGTTTATAAAATTATAATTTACAAAAATCAAGTGGTTTAACACTCATTTATGTAAATCTTTTATGGTACGATATTTTAAATTTACCCATCTCGTCGCTTTTATTTATAACGTACTCACTTCTCTGATTTTCATTGTCATTATTTTTTGGGGCTGTTTGGTTTTTTTATCCGTTTATTATTTTATCATGATTTCCACGATTTTTTTCATACAGTAAAGCTGAACTGTATTTGAAAATTATTTTTAATTTCATCAAAATTTTCAGCATGTGTATCATGTTAGTTATTAAAGATTTTCATCGGGAAAATATTCTTTTAGCTTTTCACAGACAGTTCTTATAAAATGTGAGGAGCACACGTGTAGAGTTAATAAGTAGCAACAAACGACGATATATTTTCGCTACATTGTAAATAACATCAATGTCTTTATTACGATTCTAATTCTTGAAGGGTTGGCATGTAACAAGCATAAAGCTAAATTAAAGTTCATTTCGATTTTGTGGGTTTTCTCAAATTAACTACTAATAAAACAGAAAAGTATAACCTTCCAAAAGTTTCTAGACAAGCTTCTGTACTTATAATAGATATAGCACATATTTTATTTTGTGCTTGAATATCGTTTTGAATTCCAAAAATTTAGATAACTTACGTTTTTATGTATATTTTACGAAAATAGCCGATTTTTACAGATTGACTAATTATTTATTTTAAACCTAGTAATCCATGATGCTCATTTAACGTTGTTCATTAGTGACAGTAATATTTTAATAAATTATAAATTTTTTAGTTTAGCTTTCAGCTTTCTACTACCCTGTATATATGCGGGATTTTTATTCCTTTTTTTATAAGTCTGTTTTCATTAAAACATTTTATTACAAGTCCTTACAAGTTGATATATTTTACAACCTCAGGGTTGATAATTATTTTAATTTTTTTCATTCCAACCGCTTGAAGTACCATATTATTATAAGTGAACACTCAATGTAGACAAATAATATTTATTGTAAATATTGTCTACTTCTTACAGGTTACATCAAGGCAGCTGCTATATTATGCGTAGTATGTTTAATTGCTGACATAGCAGCGACAATATTGACGGGTCTCGGCCTCCGAACCCAAGATCACTACAAAAAGAACAACTACTACAGATTAGGAGTCTTTTGCATGGGAGGCGCTCGTATGATACTCAGATTCATTAAATATTTATTTAAAATATTACATAAGAAAATTTACAAATCTTTTTTTTTTTAGTTGTTGTTCTGCTGATAGCGCTGGTCATATATCCAGTTTGCTTCACAGCCGAGCTTAATTTCGGTAAGTATAGACATTATTTCATATGAAATTTTATAATAGGATAGAAGTTCAAATGTTTCTCTTTATTTTTATTACTACATAAATTTAATCAATTTCGTTAGATAAAATGAAAATTAATTTACGTTACGTTTAATACTACGATTTATCAAATTACAAATATTATGTACTGTGTAATTAGTTCTTACATTCGTATGTATGGGCAATAATTCAGATATTTTCAGTCAATTAATTTTATAAGACAAAGAAAAAGTCACTAATTTTTTAAATAAATTTAAGACGAAATCAGGATAGTAATAATCGTTACTTCGCTAAAAATCACGATAGTAAAGAACATAAAATTACGGTAAAAAAGTCTCAAAAAATTTTTTTGCATAAAGTTTATCGCATTAGTTTTACAGAAAAATTACTGTAACGGATTTATTTGTAGGTGTGCAAAAGTAGAAACGAGAAAAAACATTTTTTACTTTCATATGTTTTGATTTAATGTACATACTGATTCCATACACAAAACACACGTTATTGGAAAACATTAAACTTCCATGCAAATAAAGTGTGCACTTAGAGACTTAATTGGTTCATTATTAACAAGGTATTAATATATCTCTATAAAAGCATATAGAAGACTACGATAAAAAAATTCAGATGGTATAATGATACTTAACTGCGCTACTGGATATATTTCGGGCTTTTAGTACAAATCGTATAAAAGATAACTTAATTGCTAAAAATCAAAATATGTTATATAGTATCGAATAAGGATAAAATGAAAGTTGACAACAGACTTTAGTCAGCTAAAGTTTGACCTTCTGCTTGTTTTTCGGTTACAATTTTTCTGTAGGTGTTCTACATGACGATCAATTTCGAATTAAAATGTGAAAATGAAATCTAATTTGTGACTTTTGAGCTGACGAAATAGTCGAAACAAGTATTTAAATTAGTTTTAATGAAAATATTTCTAAAAAAGTGTCCTTTCAGCTCCCCGCGTCCTTTTGCAAATTTAATTTCCATTTTTGACTCTTGCTATAATAATGACCCACTCCCACTAAGTGTATGAGTCGACAACTTTGATATATATATATCTAAACTATGTTATCTGTATCCTCAGAATTTCTTTTTATATTTCTGTAGTAAAATCTTACAAATCAGCTAGAATCAGTGGCTATACCTCCAACATATTTACTTTGCTTAAAATACCTACCAACTCTCAATATTGTTTTTTCCTTATCAATACATCCTCCTTTGTCGTCTTCTTTACAAGCTTCTTTTTCTGTTGATCTTAAATCTGTATACTATTGCGTGATGGTGTGATAAATCAAGGAAGCAGAGACAANCAAATATTTTGTTTCAAATCTTGACCAAATACATTTGTATTTGATAAGGTATTCAAAATAATTTAGTCAAGTATAAAATAATTTTTCAACGTGATTGAACTTGAAACATAATTGTGTAGGATAACATGCAGTCAAAAGCTTATAGCAGGCTCAGCAGGCCGGTTCACGGTGAACGGTTATAATCGATAGGTATACTTTATCAATTTACTCATTCCTAAGCGACTAATCGATCCTTATTTGAAGATCTCAAACTAGATCTTAAATTTTAAGATCTATTTTATTTTATTATCTATTAACCTTAGCGATTGCCCATACGTACATGATTAAAATCATAGTTTGGAACTAAGGAGAGGAATAAAACTAGGAATAGAAATGAGAAAAGGTGTAGAAGAATAGTACTACGCATTTGCCAGGAGGGTATCCTATGGGTGCAAAAATCACTCGGGAACGACCCATACTCGAACGGTCCCAAATTGCTTTCATTTCATACATTCGTATTTAAAATACAATATTTAAAAATATATTTTCAAATTTCAAATAGAATTGAACCGTGCCTTGAAAGTATTACTTGGGATAATGGTCGCATGAAATTCTGGAATAAGTACAGTTTCATTGTTAATTACACACTCATTGTGTTCTACCCTCGTCTTTCGGTTACCGAATCAGGCTCCGTAACGACTAGACCACGGTATGCTAGGTATATCCGACGTAGCACCGGTAAAGTACATGTTGGAATGTGTATTGTTTGTGATACACATGCACAATAAAGTTTAAAATCCAAGGGTATTCCTGTGGACCACGGTATTAACAATGGATAATTAGTCGATTTAAAATGATTAGTCTGCACGTATCAATTTTTAACCCTTATAAATAAAAAAATATGTTTCTCGTGATGATTACATAGTATAACCTCAGATTTGAAACTCAACAGGGGGTGTAATCTGCAATCGCCGCCAGCAGTTACATATGTAAGACGTGACAACATTGCGTGGTTGGGGGCGCTACTGTCGATTTACTGGTGATGTGATCCGCAATCCCGCCAGCAGTAAAGCAGACGACGTCAGTCTACTTGCTCTTTTTCGTGACATTTTCTGATTGTAAACAAAGCATATTGTGCTAGACGTAAACAAACACGCAGACCAAAAAAAATAGTTTCAAGAGCCAAAAAGAAGAATGGAAATAACAGCTTTACTGCTGGCGGGATTGCGCGGGATTACAGCAAAAATGGAAATAACAGCTTTACTGCTGGCGGGATTGCGCGGGATCACAGCAAAAATGTCACGAAAAAGAGCAAGTAGACCGACGTTGTCTGCTTTACTGCTGGCGGGATTGTGGATCACATCACCAGTAAATCGACAGTAGCGCCCTCAACCACACAACGTTGTCACGTCTTACATATGTTACTGCTGGCGGCGATTGCGGATTACACCCAGGATACTCAAGTATATGTACCTATAGGTAATCTACCATTTCACTCAATCGTCGAAAACGTCGTAGAAAATTACTTTCGAACATAGTAAATTTTACTATACTGAATAGTTATGCAGTAGAATTTGAAATTTTACTATGTCACATAGTGAGGTCTACTTTAGAATGTGGGGCATTTTAAAATGATTACAATAAAATTTACTATGGTGTATGGTAAAAATGATACCATCACGGTTTTTACTATGTTAGGCATAGTAATTTTTATTATGCTTTTTAATAATTTTTGTAGGGTTGCTACATAATAATAATTATTTGAAATATAATAAAAATTACTGTAAACGTAATAATGTGCGTTGGGTGAGTATGTCTCAGCTTCCCTAAAAAATGTAGTAATTTTTAGTACAGCTATAATACTTTTTTTAACATTACTTTTCTCAGTATATTAAAAAAGAATTAACATCATGTCTATGGGCTGCAAGACCACTTGAAAGTTGAAACTTTTTTTCCGTTCTGATTTCGCAGTTAAAGTTTATTTTTTTCTTTCTTTCTTCGTTTCTTCGTTTCTTTTAGACAACGAATTTTTACCAGACATTTTTTTTACACTGTTTTTGGTCAAAAATATGAGATACGTGTCTAAGTGTTTTATCTCTGCGTTGATGCGTGTAGCCACGTAACAAATTTTATGAAATGGCTTTAATTCAGCGTTAATAAAAATTCATGTAAAACTCTGTCTTTTTGAAAAAAATTATTCAAAGTTAAGCGCCGTTAATCAATAGTAATAATAGTTGGAAGACAAATAATGAATTTTCAATAAATATGGACAGTAAATCACTTTTATGCATTTTTTTTGTTCTATAAGTTGCCGTAACTTTATTTAATCAGTAGTACTAAATTAACCAAAACTACAAATCCATAAGCAACGTACGTATACGTACTAACAACAAATGTTAGAAAATTTTTCTACATCTTTTGACAAAAAAGAAAAACTTCATTAAAATCATTTTGTCGTGTAAAAGTTGTCGGAGCACTACAAACGAAATTTTTTTTATCTTGTCCATAATTAAATTCATCAATTTGCAGTAAAACGATATTATTTTTTTTTAGGATGTAATCATACAAGATTCAACAAAACATGCCTAAATTTTAAAATAAGTTTTTACTGAATTCAAGTTATCAAGTACGTTTCTAAATATATACCTAAACACGATGTTCGAAGCTCGTCAATAACACTACTCGATCAGAAACTGCATCGACAAAAATAACTTCCATGACTAAAGAAAAAATCGCATTCGCGTTCTACAAAAGGAATAAATGTGACTCGTGGATGTTGTACAGTCAAGTTTCTGACTCAGAGCAAATACATGTGAGCTGTTTGGACAGATAAAAAAAATAGCACACCGTCTATCCATCTAAAGAGCAGATTTTTCATGCACAGTAGAAACAGTGGTATAAAAATACCCAAGATAAATTTTCTTGCTGGTAATACTTTGTTTTCAAGTCAAAAATTCAAAAATTTTGAAAAAAGTTTCAAAATGTTGTGAGCTCATTAGTTAAAAAAAAAAAAAAAAAAAAAAAAAAACTTGGAAACGTTGGTAAATAAATCAAATATTCATAAACAGAAGGACATTGTTGAAAGATTTGTTTTCAGAAATCAAAAGTTACCACTTAAGTATTACAATAATAATGATATTGTATGTAAAACGTACAGGTGAAAATAAACAAATGATTTGTCTCAGGTAACCGGCCAATGTGGGAATTCGGCTGGGCGTACGGTGTCGGCTGGGGTGCGGCGATCTTCCTGTTTGGCGGGGCGATGTTGCTGCTCTGCGACAAGGAGAGCGAGGAAATCTACTACAAGGAGCGTAAAATCGTCCGCGAGGACGTAGCGACGGGGATGATAGGCTCGGGCAACAACTCGATAGGGGCGAACCACCCGATGATGAACTCTTCGTCAGCAATGTCGGGACCCGGTGGCGCCCCGGCGCTACATCACCACCACCACAATCACCAGTCCCATCACCATCCCGGGGGTGCCAGCGCCGGCGGACCCGTCAGAAGTGGCACTCAGCTCGCCTAGTGGCATTGCTCCCTGCCCGACGTTGTTCTCTAGGGCTGAGCTTGTGTAGTACCCGGTTGCTTATCACTACACCTTGCGAGCACTTTGACCGGGTATTATGCAGGTCTCGCCTATGCCACACACGTGCAAACAGCAGCAGCAGCAGCAGCAGCAACAGCCGAACAGACAACAATGACACGAGCTAATGTTTGGAAAAAAATCAGCAGCACCAGGCGGACAGACTGCATCAGACAGGATTCAGCTATCATCACCACCATCATCATCCTCACTCTTCTTCTTCATATTCTTCTTCTTCTTCTTCTTCTTCTTCTTCTATACCGACGACGATTCGAGGTTCCACTAGTCGTCGTCGTCGTCTCTGTTATCCTCGTCATTGATCGTCATTATTTGTCGCAGCGCATCATCATTCACTGACACTGTGTATACCTAACACGTATTTCCTCGCTTCCAAATACGGATCGAGTCTGGACTCTGGACTATGGTATTAAACGTGGGATCTTTTATAATCGGGCATCCGAGAGATATAGAGTAAGTGGTTCTTTTTTTACGATCAATGATCATGTGAACGTTTGCGGGACTATAGAGAATCTTGCATTTGCTCGGCTCTGACCAAGATTTTTTTTTTTTTTTTTACGTCTGGCTCTTATTGAGAATCTGACGCATCGCTCGTGATGTATGTAGTGCCACGAAGTCATCTTTAACATTGGTTTGAAAAATATTGGACTCAAGTGCCATGAACATTGTTTATTTATTTGAGGTAAGTCGCATTGGAAAAAAAACATTTCTGAGAATCAATGAAATAAGTATTTACTTAAATAGTTCCAAGTAAATTGTCTTGAAACAAGATGGTATTTTTTACGCTAAGAATATTTTCTAATGTAAAATAAACGTTTTCTTCATTTTCTCGAGAAAGTACAATCTTAATTCAAGAGATTATTATTTTGCCCGGTACTGTTCCAGTAAATACTCTCTTGGTTCTCAAAATTTTTGTTTTCCTCAGCGAATAACATCGAATGGAATATACAATCGAGGTCTTTCGTTTCAAAATTTACTTTCCAAAAGAACGTATGTTAATTTTCCTTTTTTTTTTTTTTTTTTTTTTTTTTTTGTTAAATCGATAAACTATGGCTTGTTGAAGTTCAGTTAACTTTAAAAGACTGACAAGTCGGTGAAGGTTTTCCTTGACTGACGGACACAAACTGCGCAATCCAATCGTTTCTGTCCCGGATGATCCTCGAAAGGAAAATTCGGTCCAAGCTGATGACGAAGCCACGCGACTATTGTAAACTTTAACGTACCAACTCACCGAGTTACCATACATTATTGACGTTAGACAAGATGAGCACGATTAACTTGTCCATTGCTTGAAATTTAGTGCTAAGCCATGATTTAGCACAACGCGCTCGACCCAACACAAATACTCGACAATGGGATTCCCCTGTATTTAAAATTATGTGAAATTCCCTATTCCCTTGACTTGTAAAATTTTCTTCATTGACGATCCTCGCGTATACTCGCGTACCTATCATCACGCCACATGTGGGAATACATATTTATGTTCGTACAAGTGCGGCGTGTATATATGTGTGTATACAAAACTTAGGGATTTTTGCACACGTATAAACATTGAGCAAAAAGAAAAGGTCGAGTACTGGGGACGAGCAAATGCGAGCTAGATCTTGACCGGCTACCGAGCAAAGAGAAAGGAATCCCGAAGAGCGGGACCAGCGTCAGGTGCATGCTCTAATTCGCGTGATACCTATACACACCGAGATACACATGAGAAAAGCCGCGTCGCCCAGTCGATGGTACAGCGTATACATATAGGGTTGCGCGTGCGAGGGGAGAGAAACCAGAGTGCACGGGGATCGAGCATATATANTCTGTAGCCCATGGCCAACCTAATTGCTTTGTTCTGTATTACTTGCAGCCTATTGAGATAAGTTTTAGAGCATGGGGAAATCAAAAAGCCACAATATTCTAAGATGGGCCTAGTTATAGATTTATACAACATTAGAAGAATCTTGGGATCTTCTCCCCACCTATCATGCGTGCCATCCGAGTCCAGACTCCCCTGTATGTACTCCCTTCTCCCCGTTCCACGCGATTCCCGTGACAATCGAGGCAAAAACTATGCACCCATCACCTCTCATATCTTTCTCGCGGTCAGTCATCAGCTTATTTTTCCGTCCACATTTTCGTTTACGTTCCAAGTCCGTGCTTATCGTTGGCCAGCGTTGATTTTCCATCCGCGTTTTGTACACGTACACCAAGCAGCGAGCACTGACTACCGACAATTGAATTTTCAAACTAGGAATCGATTAATCGCGTTCCCGTTGGGGAAAAAAAAGTTTGAAGAAAGAAAGAGGAGACCGACACGTTAGTCGGCACAGCTAATCCGATTTGCGTACAATTAACTTTGCGCCGTGTAATACTCGCTCAAACGATCAGATCCAATTAGGCAATACATTCTATAATATTACACACCGAGTGTCCGACGCGCTAAGAGGATTCAACCGTTTCATGTTTCGAACCTCCCTTCTCCTCCTGCGCCGGATGGAGCTTATATTTTTGGAACTCTCTCTCTCTCTTTTTTTCTTTCTGTCTAAATCCGCTTGAATCAATTCAGCCTCTTCTTCCTGAACGTTACGTTGGTTGGCAAATTCCTTTGGAAACGCTTTATTTTCAAATTTATCTGGCAATCGGTTATTCAACCCCGAGCGAGCCAAGGGAAATAGACACGCACCTTCCCGACTTCTGTACTGCGAGATCATCCTCCAGCCAGGACACGGTACACGGTGGGGCACACCTAGCTCGTTCAATCTTCGTTACTGCCGATCTTTCGGATTCTTTCCATCCATAAGTTGGGGAATCGCGTTAAAATGAAGGTAAAGCGAACAAAGGAAAAACTTCTCGGGCCGCAATTTGGGGGGGGGGGGGGAGAAAAGACACAAAGGCCGACTTTATCGACAGCTCGGAGCTGCGTTAATAAGAATCGAGCAGCCCGTGAGTATGCATGAGCCACCGATGACAGTGCCGGGAAGGCTGCGCGCGTGTGCCAAATAATAGACATGTGCTACGCTGTTCAGTGAACGTACACGAAAACGCGATGAGAAACACATATTTTAACATGGTTTAACGCTCGGCCAGGTGACCTGTAGAAACAATTGATGAAAACAATGCTAGACAGAACAAAAATAATATAAAATAAAAAAAAAGTAAATGATACTTGTGGTTACGTGTTTTGGAAATGAAAATAAATAAACTTGAAGCAGTTGTGGAGGAACAATAAAACAAAAAAACTCGCTATTACACAGAATCTATAGCCATTATCTATACCATCTATAGCATTTATCATGTAGCGACGTGTTTTGCGATGGTTTTGCGATAAAAACGGAAAGTCAAGATTTTCTTTTTTTTTTGCGAGGTGTCATACCAACTCTGATGTGATGCATTATTCTTTCTTATTATTTTTTTTTTCCTTTCATTTTAAAACTATTACTGTAAGTTAGTTGCTATTGCTGTTAACTTATTGCTGTTATCGTTGTAAGTATAAATTTATGCTTTGCATATGCGCGCAACATTGATTTTAATTAATTTATTTGCTTACTTGCTTTGATTTTTTACACAAAGTGTACATTGTTATTATTTTATTTTTTCCAACCATAGTATTATTCCACTACTATTAAAGACTTTAATTTATTTAATATTTTTATTATAAGTACCTTTTGTACTGCAATTATTTTTACTCGAGGCACATTATGACCAAACATCTCACCATTTTCGGGAATTTTTCAAACTTCTCGATGTGCGTATGAGTGTGTCTCGAGTGCCATTTACACGTCAACGAGGAAAAAAATTTAGCTTAAAGTTTTTATTTGTATGTGTTCTAACAAAAATGTATTTTGCAGTTTAAAACTGCCGTAATGTTTGATTTTTGCCCCTACTTTTATGATCTTCTGTTTTTGTTTTACTTCATTCGACGTAACAAAAACAAAAAAGCACGTATTATTCAAATTTTTTTTTTTTCAAACCAAATTCGTGCAAAACGCATCTATAAACACTAACAGGCGTTTGTCGGCCAAAGAGGCCCAACACCGTCATGAATTATCCATCCTCTCAGCCATATCTCTATTTCATCGTCTCCATCCACCCAACGCGAGATTACCACATTTTCGCCTATCTCATACTCAATTGGAAAAGAAAGAAACGAAAAGGCTGAAATGGTCAGTTTAAAAAAATCTGAGTTAAGAAATATGAAAAAGTCAAAAAGGCAACAAAGAAGGCACAGCAAAAACAAGAACAAGCAGCATATTAAAAAAACGAAGCATAGTGTTTGAACATAAAGTGTGAGTAGAGGCAGCTCGGGCAGGTTTTAATGATACACTATGTGTTGACGAATAAAGACCACTTTTTGAGCATTAACACAACGGTGTGTTCGTGTAAATATAATATATACAGATTTTATATAAATATTTGTAACAGTAAAGAATGGTGTGTGGGGGGGTGTGTGTGTGTGAAAAATAAATACATGAAGCGAATCGAAGGAAGCGGCCGATAGCGATTATCGGCAACACTTACAAACAGAGGCAAGTACATTATTAACTACAAAAGTTGCATTAAAGGTAATGAATGAAAGTCACTGCTTTATTATAGAGTATATTTTGTTCTTCTTTTTCGTTCAGCTGATTCGTTTTTTAGAAAGTAAGGATTTTTCGGATAATGCTTATACATTCTTTGTCAAAGTGACTAACTGCGACACGTAATTCCTTGTCAATTGTTGAGAAAAAAAATGTAATGCGTGAAATTTATAGTGCGCTATGGATATTTTACCGGTGAATATTTTGAGTAGTAGTTATGAGAGGGAGAAAAAACGCAACACCACATATACCAAAACTAATGGTCATACATTATAATTCTAATGAATATTATCATCATAACAGCGATTCGGCTTTTGTGTTGTAGCTATTTTATATTTTTTTACTTCATTGCGAGGTACACATACATATACCTACCTAAACACTTTACGTAAATTGCGGTATTATTATAATTACAATAATTATTATTTTTATAATTAAATACTATAAGTTGAAAAACTATTGAGATAATTACGATAAGGTACGCTAAGGTACTGCAGTTAAAAGACTTGAAAAATTTTTCCATCGTTATGTGCATTATAGCATTGGGTGCGATATTCACTCTAAACGTATGCGAATAAGCTTTCATTTATTTATACCTTGTAAATTGTTTGCAAAGAAATAAAGAAATACAAATACGTATCTGTGTACAATATCACATATTATATATTTTATTACTCAGTACCTTAGAATTCAACTCAATAACAGACTTGTGAGAATAAAAAGGTGATAGTATTATAAAGAAACGATAATCTTCCGAAATAGAAATTTTTTTTCTGCATAGTTTATAACTATACTCTGTTACGAGCCGTTGACAAATTTGATTTACTATTTTGTACTGTTGAAACTAAACAATAGAAATAAATTTAATGTGAAAAAAATAACCTAGAAATGTAAATTACTTTAAGAGTACGATATGTAAAATTATAAATATAATATATATGAAGAAAGAAAAATACGTATAAGATGAAAAAATAACGTGCATGCTAATGATTATAATTATTGTGCAGAATAATGTAAGGTCCAGTAGAGTATTACTTTCAATTACGACATGGCCATTGTTAATAATCATCTCATAATTAGAAAAATGTATCTTTTAATCAGGCCTGGATCGTCGCAGTTGCACCAACACATTTTATGAGAATACCGCACTTTTCGTACGAGGGTACAAATAAGTGGTAGGTCTCATCCAATTTAGCAAGGATAAGGGGTACTAATGAAGATTGTCCGCACAGAACTTAAATGTGGTGGCGTTAATTTTACTTAAGCCAAGGTGACATTGCAAATACTTTGGGCAAGTGGGGGTATCAACGATCTCTCACTTTATCGAGTAGAGTACGATTTTCAATGCCTTTTTTTGGCTGAAGTACAATCAGTGTCACCACAGTAAAATTTTGTTTGGACAATTTCCATATATGTGTTCGTGAAACATAAAGATTTTTGACATCTTAACAAGACGTCAGTCCAGTTTAATAGAATAAATTGCTTAGCGCTTTAAAATAAAAATGTCGTGTTTCATACCCAGTGAGTCGACAAATTTGTGAAAGTTAAATTTCTCAGGGTATTTTTTTTCAGCACTACACATATCATTGCATACAATGGTAAAAAGAGCAGGGAAAGAGTGCAAAAAAAAAGAAAAGAAAAACACGTTAAACGTCGATTGTCGACAAGGGATTACAACCTATAGGTACATGGAAGCCGATGTCATACACTGTAGTGACATTATAAGAGCAATTCGTAGATAATAGATAATAGTAGAACCGCATGTTACAATTGTTTGTATGTCATACGTCGTTGTAAAACACATGTCACTCAATAATACCTATTGTACAAAGAAATAAAATCATATATCTATAATAGAATTTGAATTTATAAGATATCTTGAAACAATTGCAAGTCTATATCAGGCTTTGATCATTTTAAATCCATTCTATATTAACATACCAAAATCGACTGTTTTTCAATTTAATTACTCAAAACCAGTATACAGTGGGTGCTTGGATACCCAAGTATGAAGTTATACTTCTATAAAATTTTATGGCAAACAATATAATTTTGAGTATAAAAATACCTTCCATGAAATAATATTGTTTATGAAGGTGGTGCAATTATCGTAGGAATGAGTATACCTACGTGTGATTTTAATTAATATTTAATGTGACAGAGCGGCGTTGGCTGAGTGGTAAGCGTGCTTGTTACTAATACAACGCAGTTCTAGGGGTCGTGGGTTCGATTCCCGGTGAATACAGATTTTTTTTAACAACTGTTTTCGTCAAGAAAAATTCCTATATGTAACCCCGGCTGTTTCAGGGCGGGTTTTTCCGTGGAATTTTCCTTCATAGTAATTCCAGGGTTTTTTCCTTGCCCCACAGGTCTTCGGGTCTGGGTGAATGCGAAACAGTGTAGGGCTAAGTATAGGTAGAGATTAGTGGATCCGATGCCAGAGCGTCGGGCAGGGATCGCCGGCCTTACCGGCGAACAGTGGTCCCTAAAACATGGGGCTTCTCCGGGGATTCTAATTAGCCTGGATCCGATGCTTCAGCAGAGAGCGCTGGTTTAACCAGCGAGGAGTGGACGTTCTAGAATATGGAGTCATCTCCGGGGAAAGGCTACACACAGTGGTGAGTGGATCCGATGCACCATTGATGCAGAGATGTTCAGCGTAACTGCCAAGGTGTTCCACCGAAGATACTCACACTGTGCCCACGAATTCAGGTATGATATCAGTAAAAGGGTTGGAAATGGGTGTGGCAATACACCCCTGCATATAGCTGGTGAGTGGGTGGCTCTGGCGACTAGGCCAAAAGAGTCCTTTTAGAAAAACCTATCGAATTTTCAAATAGACCCACAAGTTAAATTTTAAATAAATTAAGAAAGAGGGGATGAGATGTGCGTGAAATGTATATGAGTATATCCACGTAAGATAAAGAATTGCTATTAGCTTCACTGTACACATTAGCGTTCCAATAATTTCTCTGAACTTTCCCCCACAAACTATGTGAAGAACGTCCTTAAGTCAAAAAATCACTTCAATCACGAATAAAAAAATTTTAAAAGTATACCCCAAAAATAAAATACAATAAAAATTAATTATTGTAATTGTACAGTACAAAAAAATTTTTTGTAGTTTTTGAAAATTTTGAAAAAATATGAAAGAATTGTATAAAAAATTATTTATTTATTGCAAAAGTAACAAATTAAATACGTAGGAATAAATATTTACTTATGAGTTAGAAGGGTGCTCTGCTAAAATATACTAATTGCCAAGTTTTTTAAAAAACATTTAAAAAAAATGTTTTTAAATTAATTTTTCATTTATTTAATTTATAACTAAACCAAATAAATTAATGTACATTAAATAAGAATTACCATGAAAAATAAGTTACAAACTGTAAGATAAAATGAAGTAGTTGGTTTCCCAATGTTGGGCCTGCTCATAGCAGAGTAGGTAAGAGCCATAATGTGGCATGAGGGGCGGGGCGAAGGGGAGAATCAAGCAAAATCCACTTCCGTCACAGTTTTTCTCAAGGTCAAAATCTGAAATCGTTGATTTACCCCTGCGCATAATGCGCCTATAGAAGGATGACTTCAAAAATTAGTTAATAGTCCTTTTCATGCCCTTTGTTATACGGCAAATTACTTTCTTCATTGATTCAAATAACTCAAAATTAGTAAAAAAAAATTTTCGACACCCCGTGAATTTGAATTGAATGATTTTTATTGGCTTTAACTTAAGTTACATAGCCATTTCAATTGAAATGGAAGGTTTACATCGATATTGATTACATTTGTAATTACGTGTTCGGTTAAGAACTTACATAAAAAAGTAAAAACTGTGTAAGTATTAATCTTAGTAACAAATATGTATATATCTGTAAATATATATTCACTGATTCCGCTTGAACACAGAGGGCGCTTAACAGTAGTTATCGTATAATTGAACTTTTAAAGTTATTCTATTACTAAGCTGTTTGACAATTTAATTTATATGATAGAATTTTATTCTATAAAGAGCTAAGTTGTACTAAAGGTAGTTGTAATAGCATCTTTCTATGTAAATACTAGATAGGTTTTTGCATGACATCAAAAAAATTTGCAATTATAGGAATTATTCTATCGTTTAAGTCTAAGATAAAACTAATGACTGAAAAGGGACCATAATTACGAATCTTATAAAGCTTTTTGAGCATCACATATTGTTCTTTGTCAAAGCTGCTATATTGCTAAAATATATGCTCTATGTCATTTGTATATACTTTTTTTTTATATTATAGTGTTCTGACCTACTATGGGTATGTACACTGTCTTTATTCATTCAACATTTACATTGTCTTTTAACATGTCGTTTTTCATCGTGTCATTATACATTTCTCTTATTTTCGCTTGTCATTACATTTTCGTTCTTTATTTATTCGCATATCATATCTTTTTTATCTCCCCGGTCACGCAGGACCGGTTATCGAGAGCTCGTCACAATTCTTTATTTTTCAATCACTTTTTTATTTTTCTTTTCATCTTAAAAACTAAATCTTTATCCTAAGTCGCTTTCATGAATTCGATACCCGGCAAGAACCATTAGAAAAAATCTGAGTACCCCGACCGGGAATCGAACCCACGACCCCTTGAACTATGTTATTTCGGTGGCTAGCATGCTAACCACTGAGCCAACAACGAGCTTCATCTATATATACACCACATTCACATAAATTGCTGTTTACAATATTAAGTCTATATAAGGCACAGTTGAGTGACGTATATGGCCACTTCTTATTCGATTCAATGAAACGATGGCTTTGCGTGAAATGTTAAAATTAAAGAACCATGGTTTTAATCTAGGTTTGTGAAATGATTTGTAGTACCAAGTGCCTTTAGTTTCAAACATAGCTAACAAGCTCGACTCATTATACTTCTGACACATCTTTCTAAATCTAGTAATAAGATCAGTGGCAGGGATTTCAACATTGAGGGGAGGCCCATTATCCGCTGCTAATTAGGCTAATTTATCAACTTTTTCATTTCCTACTATACCCAAATGGGCAGGAATCCAAACTAAACGAAAATTCCTATTACGTTCTTGAGCCTCGTAAATTTTTTGTTTCAATCGAGAGACTAAAGGAGATTCGTATTTAAGACCTTGAATCGTTTTCAGAGAGTTTAAAACACTTAGAGAGTCCGTGAAGATTTCAAAAGAAAGGTCACTTCTAGCAATAACAAATTCGAGGGCTTTTATTAGCGCTAAACATTCTGCTGAGAATATCGAAGAGTCATCCGGGATGTTATGCGAAGACTTGAAGTCATCAAGCTCAGACCAGGTAGCGAAGCTGACTTTGCTCTGGCCGTTAGATATAATCTTTGAGCCATCAGTGAAAATAAAAACCAAGTTGTTATCCGGAGTGAAAATATTGTTAAATACCGAATTTGGGTTAGCTGCTGATTTAATATCGATACCAGAAGATGTATCTGGGTTATAAGAAAAGAAATTGAGAAAAAAAGGGATGGAAAATTTGGGGAATATATATTGCTTTGAATAATAAGGCCTTCTAGGTGCCATATTTCTTCATAACACTTAAGAATTAAGGATTTTTGAAATTTATGTGAACAAGTGCTTTGTTCCGAGACATTATATAAGGTTTCTACCTTTTGAAGGCTTCTGCTGTGTTTAAAGGATAGAAATTTAAGTAAAAAGATCAAGCTCAGGTACTTAAATCTGTGTTGCAGCAGAGGGACCTTTGATTCGTCTGTAAGAACGCTGATCGGTGTGCTCTTTCTGTAGCCCATGGCCAACCTAATTGCTTTGTTCTGTATTACTTGCAGCCTATTGAGATAAGTTTTAGAGCATGGGGAAATCAAAAAGCCACAATATTCTAAGATGGGCCTAGTTATAGATTTATACAACATTAGAAGAATCTTGGGATCTTCTCCCCACCAAGTGCGACCTAGACAACCAAGGATACTAAGAGGAAATCTACTTTTAGCCTCTAGGTATTCAACCTGTTTGTGCCACTTTAAATGTTTATCTAGGTATATACTAAAAATTTGACGTAGTCTGAAGGGAATGTAGGTGTGTTGGAGAGTTTGATAGAGAGATGGTCTATTTTAAACCTACTTTTACTGAAGACCATTAAGAAGCATTTGCTTGGTTCTAGCTGTAATCCTCTTCCTGAGAAGAATCCTTCTATTTTACCTGCCTCTGTGTCCATAAGGTTAAATGCGTCATGTACAGATTTCAGCGATGTATATATGACTTCGTCATCTGCAAGTCTTAGAAGTGATACCCTTTTATCTATAATCCTACTCAGACCAGAAGTGTAGAGAGCATAAAGGATGGGACTGGAACAGAGACCTTGGGGAAGACCCATGTTTGCGTGGAACTTGCCTCTAGCACCCGAGTTTATAGGTATTAAAAATCTGTTAAAAATTAAGTTTTTGACAAAGGATATATATCTGTGTGGTAGTCCCAATGCCACTAAGTCATTAAGCAGGATATCAGGAACTACATTATTAAAAGCCCCTTTGATATCTAGAAAAACAGCAACAGTACATTGGCCTAAGTAGAAAGATCTCTGGATATCAGCGGTGATTTGGGTCAGATTGTCTGCACACGATCTGCCTTTTCGGAACCCGTTTTGCTGGTTTAGGAGAATATTCTGGTTTTCTAACCACCAAGTTATCCTATTGTTTATTATCTTTTCTATTAACTTGAGGAGGCAAGAAGCCATAGCTATGGGTCTGGCTCCACCTTTGGGTTTAGGTAAAAAGGAAATCAGATGTCCATTCTTCAGGGAAGAGGCCTTCTACGTATAGATCATTATATATATCTAACAAGATGCATTTATAAAATTCTGGTAGAAATGCTATTATTTGATAGTTAATTTTATCGATACCAGGTGCAGAATTAAATTTAGAGTTATTAATTACGTGTAGAAGTTCTTCATAGGTAAAAGATGAGGTAAGAATGTGATTTTGATCATCCAAAGAATGGTTCAGAATGCTAGGGTCAAAATGATTACCTGATATATATTTTGGGGTGCAAAGTTTGGAGAGACATGCGTTGGTTTCATTCAAAAACTTCTTATTACCTACCAAGCTATTACTTTGACTGGCTCCATTTGTAAAATTTTTAATTTTTTTCTAAACGTCAGAAATTTAAGTGTTCCTATTAATTGTTTGGCAGAAATTTTTAAAGACTTTTTATTTTCTTCGTTTAATGTTTTTTTTACTATGGCAACATTTTTTTTATAATTAATAAAATTGGACAAACTGTAACGATGGTTCAAAGATTTTAGGCAGGCTTTCCTTTTCCTAATGGCTTTATCGCATTCTTTGTTCCACCAGTGAGGATTAGATTTTTTAATTTTTGATCTCTTCGAAGCCGAGAGAGATTGGTCTTCGTTCAAGAGGTCAGTGGATTTGAACTTGTAGTCAAGAGATTCTACTATACAGTTATTTAGAAATTCAATGAATATTTTATACCTGGTAAGAGCAGGTTCATTGATGAAGGCGAGAGATGTAAAGAAGTTGTGATGCTTGTCTAATTTTTCTTTGAATTTAAGCCTGTCCAGTCGGTTTAAGTTGAATCTATAGTCAATCTTAGGCATCGCTTTTGGAGCAAAATCAAAAGTTATGTGGATGGGATAATGATTACTACCCCAAAGGTCGTCAATGACATTCCAGCAGGCAACTAGTGCCAAATTTTGTGAGACAAACGTGAGATCAATATTTGAGTACGTACAGGAGTTCCCTGATAAGGCGACATGAGTAGGACTGCCATTCGACACACCGTGCGTGGGGACCTCGATTATGAGCCATCTTTTTGCGGCTCCACAAACCTCGATTTACACACGTGACTCACAACTCGTGCTGCGCACTCGTGCGAGTGCGTGTGTATGTCGAGATCTTTGCAGAGCCACATTAGATGGCTCATAATCTCGTTCCCCGCGCACGATGTGTCAAAAAGTTGTATACACCAAACGTGCGAGAAGTTAGGTGATTGACTCACGCATGTCTTCGCAACTGACACGCGTGCGTCTATGACCTTCCTCGCGCACTAGTATCGTAATGTACATACTATTAACGAATGTGTAAAAAGCTATGGCTGTTCCTCATGCTTTGCAAATAACAATTCCATAACTCGTGTCACATCAATCGGCACTTCAGACAAAAAATATGCCATTTTGGTTTTCAGACGAATAACATACATATCTGTTTTTAAATAACAGTGTTAAATGATACAAATAAACCATTAAAAATTGAGGGGTTTTTGAAAGTGCAGACACGAGAAAAACACTACAAAGCTGAGGTTAAAAAAATTTTTATTAAAATGGTTCTTTCATAAAATGATTATGAACAGAATGGCATAAAATCTTGAGGAATCATTTATTGAGTTACAATACACTACTGCTCTAAATTTAAGAGTAGGCTGAGAAACATAAACGCAAAAAAATGATAAATAAAAATGAAATTCTAAACATGTGCTCTTATGACAGCTAAGCATAAACTGACACAATAAAGCTTATGCAATTTCAAACATACTGCTATCTCGAAATATACGTTTTCACGAACTTAATCAAAAGCTATTATAAGAAACACAGGCATACATTTCCGTTTCCTATGTGGAAAGCATATATAGGTAAGCATTCACTGCATGTATATTCAATTCTGCATGTATTCAATGCACGTTAAGCGCGAATTTTAGATAATCATTCTTATGAACTTTTATATCGTATGTTATGATCTACAATTTTGATTCAGTACTTAATTTACCTCAATTAACAAATAATCGTTTAAAATTCAAGTAGCATTAATAAATAATATAAACTTGACAGTCGCACCTTTGACTCGGGAGTCATAAAAGAACCACCTTAATGCAGCGCGAGCAGTGCCAGATGCGAGCTTAGCTACATATATAGCTAAAAGCTCAGAAAAAAACATTACTTTTAAAATTTTCAAAGTGAAAAGTTTGGCTTCTTTTTATTTGCCAAAATTTACAATATCTTTATGGCAAAAATCTAAACAAAGTATTATGTAAATGTATTTCATTATATTTGATTAGTTGTTTACGCCTCACGTCTTTTGCTAACTAGAAGACATTAAAACTTGTTTTTTTTACCGTAAGTGCAAAGTATTTGAGCGTTTATATGATTGTTTGGAGATTGTACGCAAAGGTCGAGTTTTGTGACTGTAGCTATTTTCAAAAGACATAGGTTTTAGGTCACGCGATTGCAGAAACAAGTATACAGCTTGATATTTAAAAATCGCGGAGCATTTGCGTTGCATGATTATATAACAGAGCTGGGTGTTTCGAAAAAATAAATATTAAGTGTATGACATGAATGTGACATATGGTAGTTGGTGAACATAAAAGCTAAAACGTATTAAAACTTTAGCTCTTAATTTTTATAGGAACAAGAAAAATGGATTTTCGAAATTTCGAGAAAAATCGATGGTTTTTTATAATTTTCTGGGACACCGTAGACTAATGGGGTTCATACACAGCTCATACTGAAAGTTTTTGTCTTTTCTTTAACCTAATATATCGATTTTTAACCCTAGAAATCAGTTTTTGACATTTTTACTATTGTTTTTATACCATTACCAGAAATAGTAATATTAAATCTAAGTTTTCCCATTAGTATTGTAAGTAATTACTTAGATCAATTTTTTTCTCTAAACTCAAAATCAAGCAAAAATTATCGGCATAATAAATTAATCAGTGATGTTTGACGCTTGAGACTCAGATGAGAGTATAATGTTGGCTCCTTGGTTGTAGTAATTTTAATGCTGAGCATAAAAAGGGTGATAAAACATGATAACATTATTTTTATTTCTTTGTAAAACTACCGTATACAGCTGTTAAAAACTCAAAAGACCGTTTATAATTATTAGCGGTCTACATACTAGACGTTGTTTGTCAATGCTACTCGTTTTGCGTTGTATGTCCTATCGATTCATGACTTTTGAGATACACTAATATTAAAAACTTATGAATGTGATAAAAGTATAGTAACATTAAACTTTTAAAAAGTGAGATGATACAAAATAATGTTTGTACTATTTTAATGAAATTTAAAACCATCGTGTTCTTAAAAAGCAAGTAGCGCGTTTGTTATTACGAGCGGTATACATGCAATTTTTTTTGTGGTGGAAGGAAAAATGCATTTATGCACACGGCAGGGACTACGGTGGCGTAGGACTCCATGGATTTCTTTTTTTAGACCACCAATTCGCTCCGAGGGTTGGCGTGGTGGGGATAAAGAGTTCGACAGCGCTTAATATGGTGGCACATATTTTAAAAAGTATTACTGGAAGTCTCTTCCTCCTAAAAAATAATTAAAAAAAAAGATCTTTTGATTGATAGCCCAGCGTTTTAACCGCAGGGCTATTGAGATAATACGACCACTGTAATTCTTATTGTGTACATTAAAAAAATTAACTAGCATAAATGTGGTTATTTAGATAAAATCGGATAAGGCGCGTTATTACGCATCAAATGCATAAAATACCGACCGATTTTTTTTTAAACCTAAGCTTTTTTTGCAATGCAACAATGCGTGCGTGGGGACCTCGATTATGAGCCATCTTTTTGCGGCTCCACAAACCTCGATTTACACACGTGACTCACAACTCGTGCTGCGCACTCGTGCGAGTGCGTGTGTATGTCGAGATCTTTGCAGAGCCACATTAGATGGCTCATAATCTCGTTCCCCGCGCACGATGTGTCAAAAAGTTGTATACACCAAACGTGCGAGAAGTTAGGTGATTGACTCACGCATGTCTTCGCAACTGACACGCGTGCGTCTATGACCTTCCTCGCGCACTAGTATCGTAATGTACATACTATTAACGAATGTGTAAAAAGCTATGGCTGTTCCTCATGCTTTGCAAATAACAATTCCATAACTCGTGTCACATCAATCGGCACTTCAGACAAAAAATATGCCATTTTGGTTTTCAGACGAATAACATACATATCTGTTTTTAAATAACAGTGTTAAATGATACAAATAAACCATTAAAAATTGAGGGGTTTTTGAAAGTGCAGACACGAGAAAAACACTACAAAGCTGAGGTTAAAAAAATTTTTATTAAAATGGTTCTTTCATAAAATGATTATGAACAGAATGGCATAAAATCTTGAGGAATCATTTATTGAGTTACAATACACTACTGCTCTAAATTTAAGAGTAGGCTGAGAAACATAAACGCAAAAAAATGATAAATAAAAATGAAATTCTAAACATGTGCTCTTATGACAGCTAANTATATATATCCCTATATTATATAGTTATTTGTGTGGGGCATTCCACATATCCTCCCACAGCCCCCCATAGCCCCTCCACATATGAGCTAAAATTAGACCGTGTTAACCGTTAATTTGACATTTTTACCTTTTTCCTGAAACCCCTCCACAGCTCCCTACACCATTTTTCTTGTCCCTCTACAGCCCTTTACACCATTTTTCGTAGTAAAGGTAAAACAAAAAAAATAATTGCTATCTGTTTTTCCACCAAGGAGGCAAATAGATGGACTTTATACACATTGATGATATATAGAACTCATGTTGAATTATGTATTAATATTAATAAATAATATATTGTAATATAACCATCATAAAATTGTTTCAATTCATTAATAAGTAAAAAGTTCTCGATGCATTCAACTTTTTTTGAGTTACTATTATTTTAGAACAATGTAACATTCATTTTTTCTTACGTATACATGTATGACATGATATAAATACATATACAAAACAAAACGTTACATAATTATTAAATAATAATAACTGTGGAAGTATCGACTAATTTAAAGAGGTTAAGTGAATAACCTATTAAATTCAGCAATATCATAACCACAAAGGAACAGAACTCCCAGTACCCAATTTTAAATTAGGAAAATAACTGACAATATTGATAAATATTATCAATCTATACATTTATTGTATTAACAATAATTGTAATAAATGATAATGTTTTCATAACATGTATACTAAGCTATTGTATTAAAAATTATTTTATTATAAAAACTACAGGTTCTTTATTCTGAAAAATTGAAGGTTAATATTTTTTAACAAAAAAGTATCATCAAAAAAAAAGAATACATCATGTCATGTATAATTGTTAGACGATGAAATATTCATAAATATAGTAAATTTTCACTTATTGACATAAATTTTGTCAATTCATTGAAAATTATCATTCATTTATGAAAGTTATCAAGTAAAGTCAATTAATTATGGGAAATTTATTCTCAAACTATATTTTCTATTTCTGTACTTTTTTCTTTTTTTACTTAAATAAATAAATGATTTTTGTTTTTGTATCTTAAAAAGGCCGCATATAATTGACCATGAGAAAATAAGGATTTTTAAAA
>NW_019379560.1:366264-383064 GCF_000648655.2 Copidosoma floridanum
TAAAAGTTTCATAAGTTATTCCTTTATATGTTCTAATATCTTTGAACGATGTCGAACCAGTTATTTTATTTAATGCAAGTTAAAAAAAAATCTTTCATGATCTTTTGGAGATACAATGTTTAATCTACCGATTGCTATATTTTTTATTAAATTTTTTCTTCTTTGCCAAATTTTAATTTATTATTAAAAATGTAGTATTCTAAAATGTTCACATGCTTTATGGATTTTGCAAAGTTATCATGTTTATTTAATTTGAACCAAGCTGTTATCTGTATCTTGTAGTTTTCCATAACAGTTTCAATATTATTTTCTTCAAATACCAGTTTTTGTTTGTTTTCAAGGTAAACGGCTAAGTTTACAACTGTATGACTTCTACCGTGAATTGGAAATTCTTGTAATCTCCAAGTTGCTTCCATGGGACCTACATACCTAGCATCAACGTAACTGTTAATTTCATCAAATATTTCTTCATCTTGGTCTTTTAATTTTTGAATTTTGATGTATGCTCTGTCACTACCCTTATGTATATAGTCACAAATATATTTTGTGCTTTGAATAGATGCACAGAATTCAAAGTTAATATGACATCTATATTTCATTAACAAAAATTTATTATACGGTACGACCATCGAATAATCTACTAAAATTTTATCTTTTCTCTAAATATTTATAAACATATTGTTCGGAAGTATTATTTCTTTTTCTATATTCAGGGTAACCATTCGTTCGAAATGAAGTTACGTCTGTAAAAGATTTGGGGAAATTTTTTGTACATTTTTCATCAATCATACAAGGACTTTGTTCTGTATGAGGTCCATGAAGCATGTGTTTAATCACTAATTTTGTGAGCTTCGTATTACCAGAAGGAATTTCAGCTGAAATAATTGGATCAATTTTTTCAGGTGTATTAATTTTTTTATCGGGATGCAAAGCTATTAAAATATTTTATAATATTTTTTGAAATTTATAAAAAATAATGTTATATGTGCATAAAAATTTTAAAAATTTATTTCTGTACATGGTAAAAAATACTGAAATAAATTAATTTTTACATTTCCGGTTTTTTGATATTCCTAAAAAAATGAAATAAATGTAATACAGATGAATTTCAAGTAATTAAGGATTTACGGAAAAAACTTTCAAACTCTTACGCCGGGGGCTGGCGATATATATATATACACACACACAAAAGTGTCGGTACGTATTCTGCTACCGTCCAGTTACCAATTTAATTTTAATTTGAAAATTTACTAATGAAAGAGGTTATGTGATGGAATCAGCCAATGGAAATCGAATCTTGAATTTC
Source organism: Copidosoma floridanum (assembly GCF_000648655.2). The sequence continues at coordinate 367,571 of NW_019379560.1, forward strand.
CCGCTCAACGAATTAAACAGCCTTTACTGTACTTATGTCTATACCAATATACCACTATACCGGCTGTGTTCGTATAATAGGCTCCGTTAGTTAGGTCAGTTAAGGTCACGTGATCATTTATCGTAAGTGCGAGGGAGACAACATGATGTCACCGTCTCACTCACACTCATGATAAATGATCACGTGACCTAAACTGACTTAACTAACGGAGCCTTATGCGAACACAGCCACCATTAAACTTAAACTCAAGCTTTTAATTAAGCTCCCTCTAACCCTTTACCTCAAGTGCTTTAACCCCATAACTCTGTACTCTCAAACACTTACATTAAATTAATGACCTGGGGTATGGAGTTTAATTAGTTGTTAATTTTATTTTTTGGTAAATTATAAAAAAGCTAATCATCTGAAAAAAAGAAAATAACTAGTAAATCATTTTTAAGGTATATGTTGGTAAAAAAACTAAACAATGAAATAACTTGGTTAGCTTGTAAATAAAAAATTATTAAAAAATGAAAATTCCCAGTCCCAAACCCCTGAGCACCTAACATTTTACCTTAAGTGCTTTAACCCCATAATGATAATCTAAAATACTTTAACCAAATGATCCGGTGTATGGAGTTTTATTAGTTAATAATTTTATTTTCTTATTAACTATAAAAGAGCTACTTGTATCAAGAAAAGAAAAGGAAATGCGTAGATCATTTTAATGACTTACCCTTCTAAAAGTTTTATTATGAATTATCGTTAGTGCGTATTGTTTACAAATGGGCACAAGTCGTATTTTATTTCATAGTAAAATGTTGTTTAGGACCCTTTAAAGTAAAAAAATTTGAAAATGATTGACGGAATTACTTGATTTATGCTCATTAATACCCCAATACGCAGATTTTTACTGTAAAAGAATTCTTTAAGAATACGCGAATGTCTCTAATAAAAGAGTTCTTTTAAAATTATTATATTCTTCAAAAAGATTACTAAAAGAATTTTTATTTAAGTGAACGAAATATTCTTTTGGTATTTTTTAAATAATCTTATGTAATACTGTAGTATGAAAGTTATAGTGAACTTTTTAATGAAAGAAACACTTACAAAATTCTTGTGTTATGAAAAAATATTCATAAATTGAAATAATAAGAATCTTACTTGATACTTTATTGAATTTTTAATGGTAAAAAAAAATTGTATTGCATTTGGGTGTCAAAATAACTCGCAAAATAACCCATTTTTACGTCTTTGTTTTATAAATATATGTCATTACAAAATATTTTCAATGAAATAATGATTAGGTCATGAAGAAATATTCTTATCAAATATTCCCTATCTGTGACTATTGCATGAGATCTCACTTAAGATCTCAGGTAACTATCTCATGCCTAAAAATTTACTATCCCATCAGTCAAAAATTATCGGCTATTATTCCATCTATTAATCATAGCTGTATTTGTAGCTAAAATTGGGAACATTAATAGCTAAATTTTGTTGTTTGAAAGTCGCTTGAAATTTATAGCTGTTAACAGCTACTTTTTATAGTAATTATTAGTACATGAATATAGCTACTTTGTAGTCAAATATATAGCTATTATTGTAGGTGATCATAGCTGCAAATATAGTTATAACTTATCGGTAAAGTAATAGCTAATAATTTTTGACTAAGCCAGCTTAAAATTATTTATAAGAACTGTTGTAAGTTCCATGCCACTTCTGACTAAACTAGTCGATTGACTTTAATACCTCTTTGAACTACTATTAAAGTCAACTTGTTCATGAACCACACTGGCACGTATTGAAAAAAGTTATTTCATTTAAAATATACATAAAAATAAAATTACATGCACTTGTCATTAATAAAAGTAAACTTGAGTTCCATTAAACCGATTGAATTTGACTTTTAGTATATAATTATTAAAATTACACCACCTGTCTAAGTCTGTTTTAACTCAATTGATTTAGTGTCAGCTAACCACTCCAAAAAAGCCAAGCTCAATTCCCCGTCACTGCAAGTATTTTTAATCATCTTTAGTGAAGGGCTATTAATATTAACAGGATTCATAAACAACTTATATAAATTTACATTGGTATAATAAACAAACTAGACCTGAAAAATTTAGTTTTTAGTACTATTAAAATGAGTAAAAAAAATTTTTTTCAAACGTCTTTTTGGAAAAAATGAAATTAAATGCGTTTTTTTCAAAGTAATCTTATCACTACAAAAAAATTTTTCTACGCACGATACAGTTTTTTTCATTAAACAAAAAGAATTATTTAAGAATTTTAATATTGTGGACATTCGCGAATACTTAAAGAAGTTAAAAAGTATTCTTTTTGATTACTTTTGGAAAAAAAAAATTCTTTTGAAATTCTGATAGAATTATTAAAATAGTCTTTCTGCGTATNGGTGTGTTCCAGTAACGCTCTCCGACAACTTACCGACAACTTAATTATGTCTTACGATATCTTGCGTCATGTTTGAGTTGTCGGTAAGTTGTCGGAGAGCGCTACTGGAATACACGGCTAGACACCTACCCCACTGTTTTTTTCTAATAAAATTGAAACATCTAATATGTCCATATTATGAAAAAAACACCAAAAGGCTTGTCCCAGTGTTTCATAATTCATGTCCCAATTATGAGACTTCCTTCATAGAGTAATTTGTGGGTACTAATTTAAAGTTACTTAGAGTACGTTGCTCAAATGACACGATTTTCATTTGATACAATTGCATTTCATGCCAACTAGTTAGTTGTAATGGAATTGAATTTCATTTTAAAAGTTTGTTTCATAATACGGACAACTAAATAAGTAAGGTTATGTTTGATGATGTCCCTATTATGAAACCATTATACAGAGACACTTATTTTACTTTGAATTGAATGTAATAATCGAGCCTTTTTAGTTTAAAAATATTAAAATTAACTATTAATTGCTTAAAAATAATTTTTTCGTGATATTAGTTGTATAATAACATGTATAGTTTCATGTTTCGTGAATTGGGACATGTTCCGTTAATTGGTACGTTTACCTTAATTGCTAGAAGGCAAAGTGTCTCCTTTTAAAAGTTTTTTGTATCTTTTTCTATTATATATTGCTCACACATATTGGTATTTGTCACTCAAACTTATGAAGCTCACAGACATGAAATTCCGAGCCAATGATTTGGCCATGGTCGGACCAACATTAAATTTTTGGAATATGAAACGTGGCGTGAGGTTGGCGCCAGCTAGGGAGCCAAGTTATGTATGTTTTGTCTCTCTTATACGTATATGCATACAAACACACACTTAAGGCACTTTATATCTGTCGGAACAATTTGTCTATACGCACGTACAATGATGCTATTGCTCTGTAGTATAGAGTCTGTATGTACCTATAATACAACAAAGACTTACTGTCACTTTACTGGTAATATTTTTCATCGTTCTGACAAATATAGTGACAATATAGGCTTAAGTGTACATTCATGATCTTACGAAATATACGTGTGCGTGTATTGGAGCAGTTTAAGTTTAGAGTAGCGTATTTTATAAAACGACATAACCTAATTATCAAAAATTGTTAAACTTGTAAAAATGGTTTTGTCTGTTCTTGGAACTGTTTTTCTACGTTCCAAGGAGTGGGGTAGGAGAAAAGCGGCTAGAGATAGTAACGAACATTTTAATGTAGCTAAAAAAAATTAATAATTGAATAAATTTACAATATTTAATACAATTAAATATTATAATCCGGCCACTATTTAAGTAAAAAAAATTACTTTAGTTTGGCAGTCTCAATTTCTCTACATTGATTCCGAACCTAGATTCGAGCTAGCCCCGCGTTTCATCGATACATAAGACACTATAAGGGTGCCTGTACATGGGTGTCTTACAGTCTTAAGCCTGTAAGCCACACCTATGGCGGTTGATTTAATTCAAACTGATGTTTACTGAATACCGATATAAAATGATTTAAACAAGGAAATAGACACTTTATTCATAATAAAACTATGTAAAGTAATTACATTATAAGGTTAGAACGTCTTTAAGGCATCCAATGAAAAATTTCTACAATTCATGTTAATACAATAATTTTGTCAACATAACCTCTCTTTTTAACGACTCAGCGTTAGCAAAATTTTTTTTAGTTTTCGTGGCTAAATATCTTTCCAATATTATAATGCAATCACGTAACACAGTTTTGTTACGAACAGGACGCCTATTATCTTGTTAAAAAAACAATTTATATCAATATTCAGTTAACGTCAGTTCGAATTGAATCACCCGCCATAGGTTTGGCTTAGAGTGCCTGTACATGGAAAACCTGCTGTTTGGCAACTTTCCGTCAAAACTCTCTGGTCTCATGAGAGTGAGAGAGAGAGGTTCATCACGTGACCACATTTAACCTCTCTCTCACTCTCATGAGACCAGAGAGCTTTGACGGGAAGTTGCCAAACAGCAGATCTTCCATGTACAGGCACCCTTACCAGTCTTAAGACATTCATACACTCATCAACCCATGTACAGGCTCCCTAAGCATGCTTAGGGAGTGTAGGGAGGGTGAATTGGAAGGAAAACTTCAAATGTATCTAATGAATACAATTTTAGGCGTCAAGAAACTGACGCGGAACATTTATGGAGATTGAAGCAGCACTATCAAAATCAACAAATAAAGAATCCATTACGTAAGAGATCAGCTTTTTATTGTACCCTCACAGTAATCTCTTAAATATTTAAAGATCTAAATGCAGATTTTTAAATAAGTAGAAAATGTATGTGTATTTTCGTGGCAACAAAAAATGCAAAGATTAAGCTCCAGGACTTCGTTGCTCTGGTAATAAAGTTGTGGGATAAAAGAAAAATTTTTTTTTTTAATATATATTTTTTGGGAGTTTAAAATCTTAACAGCTTTAAAAATAGTCCTTTTCGTAAATTATATGAGAGAAATTGCAAATCACTTTATAGCCAACGATTATTTTATGGCAAAAAAACTCACGGTACATTTCAGCATAATTATATCTTTTTTTTAATTTTTACAGCTCATTATTTGACCAAATAAACTGTATGGGTTGCGAACAAATATGTTTTCAATAAGATTTTTTTTCTGAGAAGTGTCTGTAATAGATGTAAAATTTCTAACTGAAAACGTTTCACATTACTTGTCAACATAGTACAGTGATCCATTTAGTAAAGGCCTACGCAGTCAAATTAACACTGTGCACTGTGTACCTTATGTTAATTTGACCGCGTAGGCCTTAAGCCTCTGGCGAAGCCGAGACGGGGGACGGGAGGCCGCTAGTCTATAATGGAGCTGTTCACATAGACATTTTTTGCTTAATTCAATGTGAACGTTCATAGTTCATATTGAAAAGGGGGTTCCGCTGTTTCGCTAAACTCAAATTGAGTGAACAGACTGAACAGACCTATGCTGTGTTCTCTGTCAGTCAACGTAGTTGCGACCATAGGCTTTGTTGCCTGATGGAAAAAGAGGTATAGGTCTGCTCAGTTTGTTCACTCAATTTAAGTTTAGCGGAACAATGGAACCCCCTTTTCAATATGAACGTTCACATTGAATTAAGCAAAAAATGTCTATGTGAACAGCTCCAATATCTCTATGGTCTAGGGTGTGTTCCAGTAATGCTCTCCGACAACTTACCGACAACTTAATTATGTCTTACGATATCTTGCGTCATGTTTGAGTTGTCGGTAAGTTGTCGGAGAGCGCTACTGGAATACACGGCTAGACACCTACCCCCACCACCGCGGTTTTCCATTTTCAGCCAAACAGTTCTGAGACTCCTGAGTCGCGGCACACGGGCTCTGTTTGGAAATGATACGTTGGTTAAGTATTTGGTTGGTACCTACCCCTACCCCGGCTTAAGGAGGCTCCCCCTCGTGTAGGGGTTCCAACCCAAATTGAGATAGATAAAAAACTGAAATAGTCCGTAGAGATACCAACATGAATATATGTTATATTTATTCTAAAATATGACAATTTGTGGAGTTTAATAAAGGTGACCTTGTTAACTCAAGCATAATATTTTATTTTCGTAGGCATTGAATATCTCCCAAATGTTTTTACAATATATCAATATATATAATGATGTTAATAAAGTTGAAAATGTAAGCCGTCATTTAACTTGAATAACATTATTTGAATTTGAATTGTGTCCGCTCCTACCAAACAATGTGGCGGCTACACTGGCTTTCTCGTAGCAGAAAAAATAAGCTATCTTATGTCTTTTTTTTGCAATTATTTCAATTTCTAGTCCATTTATCAATATTTTTCATGGCGACATTTGAAAGATAAAGTTCCAACTAAAAATACTTAACCAATATATCATTTCCGAACAGAGCCACGATTTGAATCAAGTTCATTTTCTTTTTTGAATGCTCACACAACCAAAGTCTTTATTAATATGCTGAAATATATATTCAAATAACGAATTAGGGTATTTAGCTCAAGATTAAAAAAAAAAGAAAAAAAAAGAGTTTTAGTTGTGTAAGCGAGTGAAATAGAAAATGAAGTAAATTTAAATCGTGTGCCGCTTACTCAGGACTGTTTGGCTGAAAATGGCGGACACCGGTGGTGGGGATAGGTGTCCCAGATTCTCATTGGCTGATCCCATCATATAACCTCTTTCATTGGTAAATTTTATACTTCCCGCTCAACGAATTAAACTAACTCTTGTGTACTTACAGTATACTGTACTCATGTACCCACGTGGGTCGAGCCATCGAGGGACAGTGCGGCGGATAGGGTTACGCGGTGCTGATTGGCTCCGCCTGTGTCAGCACCTACCACTATTTTCCAGTGTATACATATAGATATACAGTGCTGTTCCTAAGTCATTGCAGGTTGCAGGGCATTTCTATAGAAGTTCTATTTCTATCCCCGATCCACTATGTGTAACCGCCTGTGCTGCCGCCCTTGTGGCCACCTGTGGAAATGACCTAATGTATGTAAACAAATCCAAATCTTATTGCAGAAGTATAGGAGCAAAATCGTTCAAATCAAATTGATTATTATTTATCAATATTAAAACGATGAAATTGATATTTCTATAAAGCAAAACGTATGTTGAATGAAATAGAAGTATAATTTTGCTCAATCGTGTCCTATAGTTAAGATAAAAACCAAATTTTCCTTTTTTTTTTTGAGGTTGTATGCTTTCAGAGCTAAGCCGAATGAGATGTAGATTACCTAAATTATTAATTGCGCTGCCCCTACGCATTTGCGCAGTGTAGAGAAAGCACGATTGTAGAATGGCATTGTGGAGTGGTGTGATGTGAAGTGTTATTTACCATTTCAAATTGACCCCACTCACCACTGACATGTGCCATAAATGGCGACCATCCGCCGCACTGTGTTTCTCGATCCTCTGCAGACTGTGACTGTACCCTTATGTGATGGCGAGCGCTCCCAACGGCAGAATAGCTCCGATTCCGATCCCATTCCGCTTAACGGAACTCGCTGCATCTGCTTATTACGTATTCTTCAGCCTTATCATTATTATATTACCTATATATAATAATGATAGAAGGCTGTAGTATTCTACACGTATGTATTTTCATACTTTCTGCTAGCCCACCACTATAGGCCCACCCATATGAACCGATATCAGCCGATTGAGCTGATGTGCTGTGCACTTCTATTTTTTACTTATACAGCTTACAGCAAGTGAATCTGGCCGATATTAAATATATACCCTCACAAATTCTTATCATTCACGAGGAGAAGAAATATCTCTCACATACATACTAGTACTTAGCAGTTTTGTGCGTGGGTGGATATCAAAATATTAAATATCTGTTAAATAGGACGACTACGTTGGCGAACAATTGCAACGTTTTGTGTTTTGTGATAGTGGGTGCATGTATAATATACGCCTCAAGTTTCTAGCTCAGGGCAGAAGCCGCAGCATCATCATAGCTGCGGTACATAAGCGAGACGACGGCGACGATGGTCACCATCGACGAAATCAAACAGACTTACCCCCTGCACTGGCTCGTCTGGAACAACGATCACCAAGAGCTTGACAAACTCCTCGACACCAATGAGGTTTTCATTTGTTTTTTTTTTGCGTACTTGATATCATTTATACTGTTTCCTCATTGAGTCTAGAACTTTTATGATTGTCATGCATGTCTGTGGTGGTAAAACTAAATCACTTGTATGTACACTCCCTTCTCTCTCTTTTCTTAAAACCGCAAAAAAATTTTTTTCTAATGTTTTGTACACACTTCAGTTACTTACAGACCTGTGTGTTGCTGCATCTAATGCATAGATTGTATACAGTTGAATAATACAGACACAAATGCATGCATGCCCATATGACGTATGATTGTTACTATCAACTTACATATCTAGAGCATCAATCATCAGCTCCTTGCTAATAATCAATGTTTACTTGGCAATATCACTTTTTATGCACGTTAAAATTCAGGTGAAATCCTCTGTGCTGAGCATTTACATATATTAATCTTTAGCTTCTTTCTAATCAAAAGAATGGAGTATATAATATGAGGCTTAGGGCAGCTAACAGTTTTTATGAAGCCTTACAGTTTTCAAAAGAAGCCTTACAAAAATGTTCCCTGTTTGATATGTACCATCTTTACTTTAGTTGTTTGACTTAAAATTTGTGAATATTTTTTTAAAATCTATATATTTATTTCTTTTTATAGAAATACAATTATTAGTGATTCTAATTATAATTTACAATTCTATTATTTACTTACAGTATGACATTGAACAGCTGGATAACAGAGGCAGAACACCTCTTATGCTAGCTGTAACATTGGGTTACACAGAGTCAGCCTTGGTTTTACTTCAACATGAGGCCAATGTTAACACGGAAAATCAAGGATGGACAGGTAACTTTCAGTTATTAAAATGATGATGGTAATTTTATGCATACAATTGCTTAACTTGATATGTAGTTGTACAAGAGGCTGTTGGTTCTGGCAATCCAGAACTACTACAAATGGTACTAGCAAGAAGAGACTATCAAAGGTATTGCAACAGAGCTGCCGGCATTCCAGAACTTCTTCTTAAACTTAAACAGGTGAAAAATTGATTTAAATGTGATTTATTGCTTAGTACCAACAACTATTTGTGCATACCGTTTGCTCATGTATTTCATTTATTATCAGGCACCAGATTTTTACGTAGAAATGAAATGGGAGTTTGCCAGTTGGGGTAAGTTTAATGATGCACATAATTATTATTTTGTTATCGAGCTTCGCTATATAATACTTTTTCTTACAGTTCCTCTTGCTTCTCGTATGTGTCCAAGTGACACCTATAAAGTTTACAAACAAGGCAGTAATGTTCGAATAGATACTACTCTACTCGGTTTTGATCAATCAAGTTGGCAAAGAGGAAACCGTAGCTATGTGTTTAAAGGCCAAAGTGAGTAGAAAGTACTTTTCAAAAATTGATGTTCCGTGGATGATTATTTAACAAGCAAATAGCGAATTTCGAGATATTTTCATCAAAATTTCTTTTAAATAATTTTTTTGTTGTACCAACCCATCAACTTTCATTGGTCGAATAAAAGTTTCATTCCAAATATTCAAATTTGGTGGGAACTATAAAATTAAAAGTATACCATGTATTTAAATATGTCATTTAATTTATTTAATACAATAAATAGCACAACAAGTGCAAGTTGTACCAGCAGCTATTAAATGTGTACGCAGTTACGTGTTCAGTATGCGAACAAAAAATTCAGGTGAATTTTGACACCTTACACATTGATTTCGTTAATGGTTATATTGTACACAATGTTTTGGTACAGTAACAACTGTAGTAAATTGTAGATACTGCCAGATTACAGTATTTTGAAATCAAATTATTTAGATAAAGCAATTCCACCTGTAACTGTATAATATTAGTGCTTTTCCTACGCCAATGGTATTTCTACTTTATACTAAACATGATCGAAAGCAAATCCTGCTTAATGATAATTTTACAGATGATGGTGCTACAATGATGGAAGTGGATCACGAAACGAAAAAAGTGTACGTAGAACATATGAAACTCATAGGTGATGATAATGTACAATTGATGGAGCCATCAGAGGAAGGTGTGATAGCAAGATTAACAAGTCCTATAGTGACAACTTACATAGACACAGACAAAATAAGTTTTGAGAGGTAAATGTATTTTATAAGTGTATATAACTTTGTGACAGTATAACAGTAAAAAATTTGTAAATGTATTTGTTAACTCAGGAATAAAGCAGGATTGTGGGGCTGGAGATCCGATAAAAGTGAGGTAGTGAACGGACATGAGTGCAAAGTGTTCAGTGCCAGTAATGTAGAATTGATAACACAAACACGATTAGAACATTTATCCGAAGCGGACAAAATTAGGGCAAAATCACCTCGTACTCCATTGCAATCCTTGCTCGGTATTGCTGAACAGACTACTCAAGAAGGCGCAGCAGCTGCTGTGTCAAGTGTAGCTATTACATTAAAAAAAAAAATGTATTTTTTAAAAATTTATTTTGTTGTTAATCCTGTAATTTGTTGGACCATAGGAGGAATATACGAATATTGGCAATCCTTGCAATGTAACACCAGAGGAGTATTTCGATCCAGATGTAGATTTGAGTAGTAGAGACATTGGCAGATCTAAAGAAATGAGTAAAAAAATACAAAAATTCAAAGTTCGTTGTTTATGTGATCACTCAATTAATTTTCAGTTTTCAACAATTTTGTATAATAACGATTGCTTTATTATCAGGCTACCTTATGGCTGAGTGAAGAATATCCTCTTAGTCTTCAGGAACAAATCATGCCCATTGTGGATTTAATGGCTATTACAAGTTCACATTTTGCTAAATTAAAAGATTTTATACAAATGCAATTACCATCAGGTTTTCCTGTTAAAATAGGTAAATTATACATTTAATATAGTTAAGATTTAAATAAATAATTTTTTTGTGGTGAATTTCAATGAATTATTTCGATTAATGTATTAATTGTTTGCTTAGAAATTCCATTGTTTCACATTTTAAACGCACGAATAACATTTGGCAACATTTTTGGATTAGACGAAGAAGTGCCGCACGTCGGTCGTATAGAAGAAGGAAACCGATTGACTTGTCTTTTAGATGATGTATGCTTTGAGGCTCCTATAGGTTATGCAAAACTAGGTGATTATCAAGATTTTACTGATATTTTACATAAAGTCGATTTTTTAAACTTTTTTGCTTAATAAATTTGTTTAATCAGGTGCTGAAATGCGAACACAATTCAGTATTGAGGAAGAAGATGATTTGTTACAATTTGCGATTCAACAAAGCCTCCTTGATGCCGGTAGTGAACGAGATAAGGTACATTAATAAAAAATTAATCTGTTGCAACAAATGTGCTTTGGACTGAAATATAATTTTTGTCATTTTCAGGTCGATATATGGGAGGCTTTAAAAGCTCAAAAACCATCTCGTCCAACTACCCCGAACAATATAAATGCAGAAGAAGAAAAGCAGCTGCAGAGGTAAAGAAATATTGTTTTTGTCTTAGAGAATGACTAATTCAATGTTTGCTATAATTTTTTCCAATGGTTCATTTTGCATGTATACTATTCCGTCAAATGAACATGTTTAGACAGGTAGGTTATACATAAAATCTGTTATCAACTGATAACATTAGATTTGATCGTGAGTTACTTGGATTTATCTCATGGCGACTTTGAACATTGCATACAGGTATAAATGTATTTGTCGAGTCGCACTGAGCGACTTTCAACAGCTCTCGAGATCAAACTTATATCTTTTACAATTCTTTTGATCGCACATTTATATAAACTGTTCCTGGTATGATAGATGTTAGATAACAATATTAGTGGTATAGCTTGAAATTGTAATGCTCATAAATGCAAAAAAGGCTTACGTTGAATAATATTAGGTGGCATGATTACTTCCTATATATTTTACTTTTCCCTAGTTGGGATTCATTCCGTTTGCATATTTTTTTAGAGTCTAGAAAAATATATTGCCATTTCCAGTCATAAAACCAGAAATTTTTGTAAAACGCATGTTTTCCTTACCTTAGAGCAATTCAAGAAAGTCTGGAACTTTACCAAGAAACTGTTGGTGGGTGTAGTAGAGATGGTATGAATGACATGGAGGCTGGTGGCGAAGCGGACGATGAGTCGCTACAGAGTGCCACCGAACAGTTGAGATTGGCATTAAGACTTTCAGAACAGCAGCAAATGGAAGAGGAGCAGCGTCGACTTCTCGAGGAAGAAACGTTTAGACAAGTCTTGGAGCTTTCGCTTACCGAAAAGTGAATTTATAAAATTTTTCTTACATAAAATTTNGGTTTTTCTTAAAAAATTCATTTTATGATTTAGTAGTATTTGTAAAATAAAGTAAAATTAAATTAACGCGCAGCGCTTTTAATTCAGAAATAAAATCTTCCAGCTGTGCATCACAGGCAAAGAGATAAAAAGTAAAATTTTTCATAACTTGTAGAAAATATTGAAAGCATCGATTAAGTCAGGCATATAATATGCAGTGTATATTTGTTATAACATTCGCAAGTATATTGTGTGATTAGATATTGATAAAATTGACAAGTTAAAGAACACTAATGAGTGGTTTTAAATTATGTTGTTTATTTTTTAGCTACCTTTTATATGAAGAAATAAAACTGATTTATACATATATAAATATATATTACCATTACTTAAGTAATAAATTCTTGCAAAATTTGCGAAAATCTTTACTATGCAAGAATTTTTTTGTTACACTACCAACTTCGGGTAGTACATATGAATGAATCCTATTCGTTGAAAGTATAATAATAAGTTATCTGAATTGTCAATTTTTAAAATAAAACACTTGTAATTCTTAAATTTTAAAATTAGCTTATTATTTACCTGATTATGATATAACTGTACTTTTTCATCTACAAAAACATGTAATTAACCGAGTATAGAATGTAGGAAAACCAACCCTCAGGAACGAATAATAATTTAATGCTGTATCAATTTTTTTTTCAGTCATAAAAACATTACTTCAGTAAAAAAAGTAGTAATTGGCCATGATATATCAATCAAACTCCGATTGAGCCCTGCAATACGTGATCAAGTTAAATTTTGAACATTTCAATAATTATATTTTAACACATTATTATGATACCTCTTGAATATTGCGCTTAAAATTGTTGCACTGTCAGCAAAACGTGACTCATTTTTATGAACTTGTTGGTGCCATTTTTTGCGAGTGGCAGTCCAGTGTGCTCTGTGTTCCTTTAGCAATTCTTCTTTTGATTTGAGATCTTTACCTTCCTGATTTTGCAAATAGTATTTTATTAAAATTATTCAGTATAGAATTGTTTAACCATAAGATTTAAGCACTTACATAATCTAAATCAAGGTCTTCTTTAGTAATTGGGACAGGTGATGGAATCCTATTTCTTGGAAAAGCTTCTTCTGCAGGCAAAGGTAAGGGTAAAGAGTGAACATCCTTGATGTCCCCATTTTCGTCAAACATGTTACTTACATCGATTTGTTCAGACTCTTCAAGTTCAGGGCTTGGACTCCTTACTCTGAGAAAAATTTATTTTAATTTACCGGGTAAATTGATCGGCGATCGTGAATTAGTAAACTTACTTGGGTACAAAATTGGGATTTCTAGGTTGATTAGCAATCCATGCTCTACATATTGGATAAAGAGGAGTATCTTCTTCAAACTGTGCTAAATCCACACTTCTGTCAAATAATTTCATGACATAAGTGTGGTGGAATCCTGAGTCTAGGTGCATAGGCCTGCGCCTCTTAATTTTACGTACTTGATTATGCATCTTTTGTCTGTATATTGAATCACTTGGTAAACAAGTTTAGTATGTTGTTAAATTAAATGATTTGAACTATCAATACAAAAAAGTTAAGTTACGATTTTCTTTGATTTGTTTTGTAATCAACCAATGGACTATCATCCTCAGAGTCAGAAGAATCTTCGTCGCTCTGGTGCAGTAATTCTCTCAAAGCTCCCTGAAACCTATTTCTAGCTAGCAGAACATTACTGTCCGCTGTAGAAAAAACAAATACAAAACAAAAAAATATTTTGGTAGTGTTTTTAAAAAATAAGTGACAGTTATCAAAACAAGTACAAAGCACTTATTTTGCAGTGCAAAAATTATAAAAATACCTTACCTATTTCATCTTTGACTTCGACTTTGATATAATTTTGATCAGATGTCAGAGCTGATCTTTTCTTGCCCATTTCAAATAATTATTTTTTTTAATTTCAACAATTGACACAAATAGAAAACAAACTTTCTAGGTTACAGCGAAACACTATCTTTGACACTAAACCATAGACATATAAGAAACATAGACTACTCGTTCTTATGTAGGTTCGGCGCTGAAGCAGAAGTCCAGAAGTAGGAGACACACAACATCTAACGTGGATTTCTGTCTCTCTGATACTATTAGTGCGGCAGCCAACAACTTATTGTGATTTTTCACAAAAATATGAGTCCTGTGTAGGTAAAAATGAATTATGATTCTTCAAATTTGCGAATTTATTTTCAAACCTACCGTCATGTAGAGAAAAATTCTAAAAGATAATTTTTATTTTAAACTAACCAAAGAATAGGAAAAAAAATTTTATTTTACCGAAAAAAATATTCTTTTCTAATTTGTTGCAAAATTTGTTTATAATTATTGATTTGATAGTCATGCAGCAATACACCCTTAATAATTTCGTACAACTAATGAAAATACTAGAAAAAAAATTGGGTGGACTAATGCAAGTCAAAGGTATACATCGTATTTTTATACGTATGCAGACCATAGGTAGCATAGCAAGAAGCTCGCGATTCAAAGCTAATTATTGAGAGACAAATTTTTTTTTACCAGTCTGAAGTTTACGTATTCTTAAAGTGCAATGTTTAAAGAAATTTCAACGCCTTGCAGAGTTGCAAAAAGTTTTTTAACAATCGAGATATTAACGGTTGAAAATCGAAAAGTCAAATGTTTCAAAAGTTTGCGAATTTTTTACTAAAAAAGTATATTGTTTAGAGAAAAATTGCTAGCAATATTTTTTGCCAAAAATGTGCAAAAGAATACGAATACATTTTTTTTACCGAAATTTTATAATTCTTGAATTTGTTTATAAAATTTGTTAATAACTATTGATGTGCAAATTTTACAGCAAGCCACCATCGAAAATTGTGTTCAGCAGGTCAAAATATATAAAAAAAACTTGGGTGGGACCATTTTAATCGAAAAGGCCACGGGAACCCACCTGGCTCCCGCACTATTGGCACTTATTACGAAAATAAAGATCATACCGTTAAACTATTTAACCTAATATTATTATATCATTATATAATATATTTTTATTATATCATTATCTATATACATTACAAGATAGCTTATAAGTAAGAAACCAATTTTACTCGCAGTTTTACTAAAAATGACTCAAGAAATTTTCCGGTATTTAATGAGGAAATGATTTTAAACTTAATTGATAATGATGTTCATTTCAATTTATTATAAGAACG
>NW_019379560.1:395460-407364 GCF_000648655.2 Copidosoma floridanum
AAAAAATTATATTCTCTGACTATTTAAAAAAAAAAACAGAAAGTTATTGTTTAGATTATCTAATTCATCTAAAGCTTTATTGCGTTACAAGTGTTTTTTTATACAATTATAGAATATTGTAATATATAATGATATTTTTTTTTGATGAAATTACTTGTTATTTTATGGTAGTGTTAACATTTAACATAAAAGTTAAAGGACTGTTTTTTTTCAATCATATTCGAATGAAATGAAAGTTGTCAAAACTAGCAAAGCTTATATATACCTTTTTTCTCTAAGCATATCGGAGGGTTCCAAATAAAACTCTCAACGTGCCACAATAGTACCTTCAGGGTGGTGTGGAAATTTACTGATAAATATATAACTAATGCTTAACGATGTAGATCAAAAACTCTTCTTCCGCGAAATTATGGGCACCAACCTCTCCCCACTAACAGATGAAATTTAAAGACTCTCCTTTTAAGTTAGAACAGTAAAAGGTTAGTGCGCGCAGCGCGTGGGGGGGGGGCGAAGCCCCACTAGTATATATATGTACGTATACGTACATCAATGTTGGTATTCTGCTACCGTCTGTCATTTATAACCATGAAGATGATTTTTATGTTTTTTTTTGGCAAATATCTTTGGAAAATGTCCCATTACCAGCATTTTAAGTGACAGTATTGAGAAGAATAAAGATTTTTCCACCAGCACATCATAATTTGTCTGCTCAGGTTTTTTATTGTGAGTTAAAAAATGCCTGTAAAGCTAATATTTTGATGCTCTGCCATTTGAGCTCGTGTTAAACAGTTCAACTTTGAGCTGGAATATCTCGAGATTTTGCTCCACTTGGGTTATAAACAAGGACACCGTTGGATTAAGTAGATCAAAATATATTGAATGAAACACATTTCATTCCGTAGGTTTTCATAAGGGAGCCACCTTAAGCGCTCTATAACCAATTGAGTATTGAATATTGAATTCACCGCTAGGTGAGTGTCCCGTTTGGCCACGATACTAGCAGCGTTGGCCTCTCACCTCATGCACTTATCACCTCCTTGGTCAGAAACTTACCTTATGGCGCGTATCATGCACATAGATATAAGATTATATATCTTTAAGGTATCATGCCCATGAGCGTATTTCAAAATGCGGGCGCCCGAAAGGGATGATTTTGATACGTTTCAAAATGCGAAAGTCGGACGCCCGTTTTTTCATTACCAACTGTGTATGGAATAGCAAATTAACGCATGAGCAGACGGCTGAACAGATCTACAATCCCGCACGTGTATATACATAAATGTATGTGCTGAACTCGCAGGTCTGTTTACTTATGAGTTAATTTTTATACAGTTGGTAACAAAAAAGACGTGTGCCTAACTTTAGACTTTTGGAACGTTTCAAAATTAAATCGCTCCATATACGGTGCCATAAGCCATGTATACAGACCGTGCATGGGCAGTATATGGGGTATTACCAGGTGCGTGCACTAGCTACGGTAACTAAGGGGTCCGGTAATTGTATACAGTCCGTAGACTTCCCGGATATGACAAACGTAAGCGAAAAATGTCGTCCCAAAATAATTAATAATTAATAACCCAACGTATCATAAAAAAATAATCTTTATTCATCGTAATAGTACAACTACAGTGTGTAATTAAAATAGTTTTGTATAATACATGTAAGTAAAATAGTTTACACAAACGTTTATTATTCTTTTTTTTTATTTGTACCCTCATGTATTTGAACATTTAATTGAATTTTTTAAACTGGGATCGAGAGGGTTGCTCACGATACGATCTACAACAATAATAACTATAGACAAAATACAACGACACAAACCCATCCTGCAGAGGGATTCGAATCAAATTGCGCGAATACAAATTAGCCATAAATCAATAGACGTACAGGATACTATCGCCTTATAACTACAGGGTAACATGCCTTAGTTCAAAAACATTGGGCGAAGCTATAGTAGCCGCGCTGAAAATGAAAAGCGACCTCAGCTTACGCGAGATAATGCCAGCACGAATTGAGGCTCAAATATGCCTAGCGAGAACAGAA
Source organism: Copidosoma floridanum (assembly GCF_000648655.2). The sequence continues at coordinate 397,504 of NW_019379560.1, forward strand.
ACGAGAGATACGGACGATCGTGCGCGCAATCAAGAGCAAGTAGCAGCATGCGAAACGACAGAAAAAGGTAAAACAGCCGGGGATTATCAATATTGCTCGTATTGCAATTAATACGGGGAGCATGCTACAAAATTATGTATGAAATTGATAGTAGACGCGACGAATAAGAAAATTCAAAACGCGGACATAAAAGCAAATGACCCACCAGCGCAGACAGCACAAGATAAAAAAAATGTAAAAGTCAAAAATTGCGCTTACTGCAAACGCAGGGGTCACAACACAAGCGAATGTCGTACACTAGTGAGAGATGTAGAGAGTGGGAGAATAAATCGCAGCGACGGACGCGAACAATTCAACAACGATAACAGGGAAAATACGGAAGGAAATTTCAACTACCGAAATAATTATAATTACCCCTATAATACGTATAACCAAAACTATAACAACGATTGTAGAAGGAACCCCTATAATAATGCGGGTTACAACAGATATAACAACTACAATAGGAACGTTGATTACCCAAGAAATAACAACAACAATTACAATAACCAGTACGGTAACTGCAATACTTATAGAGGCAATTATGACTATAACAGAAATTATAATAGGGACGAAAATTATAACGACAGAGGATCTCCGAATAGAACAAATGATGCACCTGATGGAAAAATATTTACGCATAGTACGGAACAGTTAAACTCGCAAGACGCTCGTCGCGCTCCCCAAGCGCTGAGCGGGCCCTGAGAATAGAAAGAGAGATAGAGCGTAAGAATGAGACAGAGGCATCCAAGGGAGAGAAAGAGCTATCAGAATCAGACAAAATACATATTGGAGAAACAGACCCCGAGCAGGCTCCTCGAACGGCTGAAAATGTTTACGAAGAAAAAAGGGTTGAAATAGAACCCATGACTAGTAGCCCTTTAGCTGGCGGAGAAAACATCAAGAAAAACGTGAACCTACCTATCCGCAGGGTAAATATTATGAGTACTGGAAGCACACCACCATCAGTAATATTAAGCAGCAATCAACTGCAATCATATAGCGCAAAGTTTTACGCGGATACTGGTGCCGAAGTATCAATTATAAAAGAATGCTGTCTCACTACAGACACGCATATAGAGAGCAAAGAAGAAGTCCTAATAACTGGTATCACACACGGAGCACGCTGCATGTTAGGGATCACTAAAATACCTCTTAACGGTATCATAATGAATCTGCATGTAGTCCCAGATACCTTTCCGATAGAGATGGAAGGCATTATTGGCTGGAACGCGTTTAAGTTATACAATGGCCTCATACGCTCCAAAGAAAATTATTTAGAATTAAAAGGCATCAGAATCCCATTACTAAATCTAGAATATTTTAAAATTCCCGCAAAATCGAGGAAAAACAATATTTGCGCGTATAAAAGATGATAGCAGCCACGTACAAGTTGGCTGGATCCCTGTACAAAACATAAAAGAGGGAATCTTATTCGGAAATTTTATAGGAGAAAACAAAAACTCAAAAATATATGCGGAAATTATAAACATAACAGACAAACAAATTGACGTGCCACTACCAGAGGTAGATGTTTTCGAATGTGAAACCAGGCAAGGGGTGGAACCATTCAGCATCGCTGGGGACGACGCTGAAGGATTAAACGAAGCGATGGTCGGGCTTTTTAATACTAAAAATTTAGATAAAAATAAAGAGGATAATGAAGTTATGAAAGAAAAAAGTGCCATAAGCGGTAAAAATAATTACGATGTAAAGAGCACCATTAAAAATCCCGAAGGTATTAACAAATCGGATATAGCGGCTTGAGTAAACACATCCGGAACCCCATAGAGTAAAATTTTTTCATATTTGGTCTCAACGGTGAGCCACTAAAGGATACAAACTCACTTAAACATAGAATAACAACGTCAACAGAGAAACCAATTGTAGCCAAAAAAGAACGTTATCCAATAAAACTAAAAGAGCAAATGCAAATGGAAATAGACAAGCTACTACAACAAATAATTGAGCCCTCGACATTCCCATATAACTCAAATATGTGGATTGTCCCGAAAAACGTGGGACCAAACGAAAAAAAACGCTGGAGGGTCGTAACAGATTTTCAACTACTAAACGAACTAACGATCGGTACGTGTTATCCACTACCGTTCCAGAATGAAATCTTGGAAAATTTAGTGGCTGCAAAATGTATAACCGTGGTTGATTTGAAGAGCGGGTTTTTTCAAGTAGAAATTTACGAGGAGGATGCTCATAAAACCGCATTCTCAGGACCGAACGGACATTACCAACATAAACGAATGCCGATGGGATACATAGACTCCCCAAGTATATTTATGCGAGTGATAACACTGGCACTAGCGGGCCTACAAGGACGCGAGATAGAGGTAAATATTTACGATATCATGGTATTTGCAGAAAACTTGGAACAACACGGAATAAGATTCAAAAGGCTCTTAAAACGGTTAGCCAACGCAAACCTCACAATATAACCGAAAAAATGCCAATTTCTCAGGAAGGAAGTAAAAGTGCTCGGTCATATTGTAGGCAATGGCCAGATCAAAATAAATCCAGAAAAAATTGAAGCAGTAAGAAGTTTTCCTAAACCAACAAATGCGAGGAAGATGAAACAATTCCTCGGGCTAGCAGGGTATTATCGACGCTTCATCAAGAGTTACGCAAAAATAGCCCAACCTCTCTTAAAGCTTACAAGAAAAACAGCCGAATTTAAATGGGGGCAAGAATAGGAACATACGTTTATAGAACTTAAAAACGCCCTGTGCAGTGAGCCAGTACTGAAACCTCCAGATATGAACGAACTCTTCATCGTAACAACCGATGCATCCGATTACGCCATCGGAGCAATTTTAAGCCAGGGAGGGATAGGTAAAGATCACCCTTGTGAATATGCGTCCAGATGCTTGAAAGGCAGTGAATTACGATACCCGACCGACGATAAGGATTTGTCTTCAATAGTGTACGCCAAAGAGCAATTTAGGCCATATTTGTTCAGTCGTAAATTTACAGTCGTAACAGACCATGAACTGCTCAAGCATTTTCACACATCAAAGAAGCTGGACTTAAGATTTACAAGGTTGAAGGCAGAACTTCGAGGATACGAGTTTGATGTTGTTCACAGACCTGGACTAATAAGTAAGGCACCGGATGCCCTGTCTCGTAACCCAGTAATAAAAGAAGGGGAGGACAACCCAGAACTACCACGCTGGGAGCTGTATGAGCTCGCGAAAAAACAGGAAAGGGACAATTACGAAGACGTAAACGCGACACCAGCACGACTACATAAAATGCATACAAGGAGACAGAGGAATCCAATACAAAAGAATAAGAAAGTCAAAATGGAAACGTCTGACTCAGACAAGTCAGAAAGTAAATAAGTAACTGACGAGAAAGTAATTAAAAAGAAGCCCAGAAAACTTAGAGAAAGCGAGCTCATATCAAGCACCAGCAGTTACAGTGATGGAGATACAGGATCAGAACAGAAAATGACGGAAAAACCGAAAAATAAGACAAAAAAAGACAACTTTACACCAGTAAGCGACAAAGAGGAAATTTTGTCGCAAGAAACAGCAGACAACAAACTAGCGTACATACGCAAAGAAAAAAATATGGAAAAAGAGGTGAAAACAACGAGCACACCATTTATGAACGAGGGTACCGCAGAAAAAATACAACATAGAACTCGTAAACATCAATTGGATACACTTCATAGAAAAATCCCGGAATTTTTTAATACTGTTGAGCATTCGCACAACTCGGAAGAGATTATCTTACTAATATATAAAGCAAAGTCACTAAAATCGTTGTAATCGCTAACTGCGAAAACTACTGAACTGATTTTGCTGAAATTTTGGTTACCGATTCTTGACACTTCTTAGATGGTTTTAGTATAGTTTTTATCTTGAAAAATTTAACAAGAAAAGCAATAAATAAGCTCAAAGTTTTGCAAAAACACGCCAGCTGTTCACTTCAGTTCATTAGGATCCACTAGCTGGCGTCGACATAAAATCGAGGCTACATGCAACATAATTAAATAAGTGTGGTTATAATAGGCCGAAGCGTCTCGAAAATTTCTCAAGACGTCTCCCAGCAAATCATCAAATGGCATCGAGAATGAGTATGATATTCGTGCAGCTGTGTATCCCGATTATCGACGATACTCTTCTTCGGGCAAGTGACCTAGGTCTACTTCCACTCTGAACCTCCAAGATTGACAAATGCCACCAATAAGAAGATAATTCTAACCGTTAACGTCTCTGGCGGAATACTAGGAGACGTGTCTAACCAGAGCACAACCTGCTCCTACACTTCAGTTACGAGGCCGTTCCACCATCTTGCCTGGTGACGTCAGAGAATTTTTACTACAATTGTAAGCCAGAGAAGCAGCCCTGAGGAGCATGGGTACCCACAACGGCCTCCTTCTCTGTGGTCGTCCCAACGGCATAACCAACGAGAAGGTATTCTAGGCCCACTTCCCCGACTAAAGATAAACGGTTGGTTATTCGGGTAACGATCTGAAGACGAGATATTCTTTGATCAGCGGCGTACCTCCCTCATGTACAGTCTCCGTCCACAGAGACTCCGAGGGTAAGAGTCAAGCTAACCGCAGCCAGCTCTTCGTCATCAAGAATAATAATAAGGAATAGTTACAAGTTTAACCCCTGGCCCTTTTCAGGGCCATTATAAGTATTTGCATTCCCTACTTAACTATCAATCTATCGGTTCTTTTAAGGGACACCTAAGTTTAAACTACCTTGCCAACAAATACATTTTTACTTCGATTTCTGGAGACGATTCGTCAACTCAAAGACTATGTAAAGCCAGCCACTATTAAACCAAATCAGTCATTAACTGGCAGACGTCACGAGCAGAGTTGTTCGTCGCAAGGCTGGGAACCCCGGTGACCGACGACCCAATATTACCCTCTCGACTCTAAGCATTCAACCAGGAATCATCGATCCTTTCCAAGGTCTGCGCTGGGCGAACCTGACAGCTACGAATGGAAAAAAACTTGAGCCAACAGGACAGTCTCTAACGGGAAAACATCACGAACCAATCTTCCCATCGTAGATCACCAAAACAACTGAGTGCAAAAAAAAGGTGCTTTAGACACCAACGTCTTCGACGTCATATCAGGAGACGTTAGGAAATATCTCTTCAACTAGCTCTAAAGCTTTGGACTTTGTAATTTTCCTCCCATTCAGCCTGGGGCTTCAACAGCAGGCCAGAGAAAGTCACCCTGAGGTATCCAGGCAGTCATAATTGCTGTAAACTTCAGTCAAGGAAGAGTTTACTTAAGAAGCTCATCGGTCTTTGTTAGGGTCATCGGACGTCGAACTACCTTGCCAACAAATAATAACTTCAAATGCATCTAATGTATACAATTTTAGGCGTCAAGAAACTAACGCAAAACATTTATCGAGATTGAAGCAGCAGCATCAAAATCGATAAATAAAGAACTTATTTAGTGAGAGATCAGCTTTTCATTAATATAACCCTAACAGTAATCTCTTAAATCTTCCAGATTTTTATATAGGTAGAATATGTATTTTTGTGGCGATAAAAAAGTAGAGATTAAGCTTCAGGACTGTTGGTATTGTAATAAAGTTGTGAGATGAGAGAAAAAAAATTTTTAATTATATGTTTTTTGTAAGTTTTAAATTTTTACAGCTTCGAAAAATAGCCCTTTTTGTAGATTATACGGGAGAAACTGAAAATTAACGGCCCTTTAGGGCCAATGATTATTTTATGGTATAAGAACGCACGGTACTTTTCAGCATAATTATATTTTTCTTTACTTTTTACATCTTATTCTTTGATCAAAAAACTGTATATATTCCGAACAAATATGTTTCTAATCAGAAGATTTTTGTTCTGAGAAGTGTTAGGAATAGATGTAAAATTTTTAACTGAAAACTTTTTACATTGTATGGCAACACACTTCGGTGTTCCATTTGGTGAGTCTTGGGCGAAGCCGCGACGGGGGGGGGGGGCTGCTAGTTATTATATATTCATCGGCAGGAACACAGAGGAAATCCAAGCTGGCAGAACATTGGGGATTCCAACTAGCGTGGAATAGCGAGGCTGCGGAGAGAGCAGAAAAAGAAAGAGAGCTGAAAGCTAGGGAGACAGTAGAGGAATCGGGAACAACAGCAACACCTGACGGAGACAAAGAAGGTAAAGAGAGATTGAATTATAAAAGAGGGGTACAGGACAAGCAGAGGGAGAGTAGAGCCAAAGGTAGACAGCCGGTAGACGAGCAAGGGGCGTGAAATGACCGAACCAAGCCGAACAGCACCGAACGAACGTGCGAGCCAACGACTGCCAGATACACAAAAACTCGACGGCGAAAACAAAAATGATCATAACAGAGGTCCAATTACCAATTTAAAATCAATACTTAACGAATCAACAAACCGATTTCGAGTAAAGGTCTCAATCGACGTTGAACATAAATACATTAGGGAGAAAGAAGGCATAAGAATCGACGTATGGGACAGCGATGATATACCAAATTGGTATTACCAATCGTGATAAACGACGAAGAAGATGCGAAGACTTGAATATCGGAGATCCAATGCGCAGAGCCCTACAAACGGTTAAGAACGATCGACGTCCCTAGAAATGGAAGCTGTCTGTTTATTACCTAATACTCCTATACGGGTTGGCAGAATCAACAGACGAACTTAGAAAAGTGCTACGCGAGTCAAAATGGATAAATAAACGTAAAGACCCAAAAAAAGCAAAAACAGTACTCAATAACAACCATGAATTCGGCGACGGGAAATGCGCTTTTATATTTTCACTGCATACACCTACAAGTGGCACCCGATAAGACAGTACACCAACACTTTATGGGGGGAAAGCCGCGGAATTTAAGCAAATACATCTTGAAAGCCAACACTACCAAGCCCTCGTAGAGGAAACCAATAGCGACGCCTCACCTAAAAATAATAATAGAACTCAAGAGGACGACCCTGATAACCAGGAATCTCAAGATAACACAGAGGAAAATCTTGAAGGAAACAGCAACAAACAATATGTAAACAAAAAAGATGGAGAGAATGGTGAACAGGGCGCATGGGATACGGAGAGCGACGAAGAAAGTAGGAGAGAGAAAGGAAGAGAGAAGGCTGATGAAGAGCGCATCATGCCCCCGTCTGAACCTCCACCACCACTGAACACTAACACCAAACAAGACTCTCTCTCACCGTATAGCAACCGGGGCTTAAACAAAGCTTTAATAGAAGAAAGCGACGATAGTCTCGGCGAGGAGAGAACAATTTTCGACAAAGCAGGTATAATGGAAAAGTATAGAGTATATAAGACATGACATACCTCCATGGGCCCCGCAAGTCAACACAGACCCCACCCCGTTTCAAAAAATGAGAAAAGTCGAAGATCACCCGTTCAAGTATATCGATAACCTAGCGTTCTTCACAATAACAGACGATATTCCGGGCACAGAGACTATCGACGCACTATACGAGTCAGGCTATATAAACCCGGTAGTCATGAATAACGAGACGAAAGCAGTCGGCGACGTCATGCTATCCAAAATAAGGAAAGTGTGCGTTATTCGAATGTACGTGAAAACTCACTTCGAGGATTCAGTGCTGAAATCCGACATAAAGAAATGCGTGAAAGCCTTTAGATCACTGGTAATGATAAACAAATTAAAAATGATAAGACTGGTAAGAGACTTAGCAATACTAAATCTTAACCAATAGACGTACGTAGTCGAACAGTTTGAGGAAATCCTCAACGGCATAAAAATGAACGCTACGTTATACACCAAATATATAGAGCTGGCTCCCGTTCAGAAAGCAACGGCAGAGAAAACAGTGAGAACCCTAACGGACAGATTCATTGCATACTTTGGAGCCCCAGATAAATTATTATCGGATAGGGGGACACACTTCATGAAGATAACTATGGAGGAATTTGCCAAACTATTTAAAGTCGACAAATTCGGGAGCACAGCTTACCACCCGCAAAGCAACGGTGCGATCGAGCGTATGCACCACGTCCTGACACAATATTTAAAGGCATACGTTAGCTAAACTGAGAAATGGGATGACGTTCTAACACTGTACGCACTGGCGTACAATACATCAGAGCACGAGAGCACAGGCTACTCCCCACACGAGCTCGTATTCAGCCAACGTGCAAAACTTCCGTCAAGCTTTAAGCAGCCGGAAAAAGGACATATAGTATACACAGAATTACTAGAACAAATAACAGGGAACCTCATACAATTACGAACACTGGCAGCGATGACACAGACGCAAAATAAGTACTGATCAAAATACTATTACGACAAGAAACTGAACACAAAGTTCTTCATGGAAGGGGAAATGGTGTACATATTAAAAGAACCGTCCAAAGGGAAATACGACGACCATTTTGAGGGGCCATATGAAAAAACGGGCATAGATTACAAAAATCACAACGTAAAATTAAAAAGAGACAATGAAATACGCGTAGCACATGTAGACAAAATCAAAAAGGCGTGTATATTAAAATCCCCACACCCAGCGGAAAACGAGAGGGAAAAGGAGCAAGACACTACAGAATAATCACATCCTTTTTTTCTTTTTCTCGGCCCTTGGGCGGACAAAAATGAAAATGCAGAAATATAGAGAATTAAAAAAAATTAAATATGTAAACAAACACAAAAAAATGCACACATAAACGTAACGTACCGACGTCTTAGAAATCGGGAACTTCTCCTAACAAAATCAACGCCAACAAGTACGTATGGAACGCATTAGAAAGGAATCTCTTTTTATTTCACGGCCCTCGGATGCGCCTTGAGTGAACAACGAATTATACGGTAAGAAAATACGAAATAACAAATAACCGCGTAACCAACAAACATTCAATCAATCAACACCTCTCTTTCTAAAGAAACAATATTGATAAAATACGTACAAAAATAGTAGTTTTCCTACGAGTTTGAAAAGTCTCTGTTTGCGAACCGAGAGGTTTGCGGCCCAAGCCGAAGGCGAGGGACGTAACGAGGTTCGTAAAGGAGACTTTTCGAACGAGTTCCGGAAAACTGCTTTTTCGCCCCAGGAAGTACCAGCCTCCCAAAACCACCCGAGGGCGGAAAAAATTTTTTTTCCTTTATCACGGCCCTCGGATACACGCGCAAAATAAAGGCGAAAAAAAAAGAAGAGAAGAGTACACGTATGTCAAATTTTCTGGCTGTACAAAAACCAACGCAAGGAAAAATAAGTAACAAGATGAATGATAAGGTATTATATTTTGCAAACCTTCAAAAAAAGGTATTGTCAAAAATAAAAAGATGAGAGATATTGTTTATAATGAAAAAATTATATGTTTACACTCAGAACTATAGGAAAAAATATGATAATAATAACGATAATTAGTTGTTAGATGTATATTTGGCGCTCGTAACTGAATTCTAACGCATGCGCAATAGCAAGAAGACGAGACGCCGTGACGCTGCACTTCAGCGTCTTATACCTATAGTTTACTCACTCTCGCGCGGTCAGTCAGTCAGTCGATACGCACTCCCTGCTTTTCGTATTTTCCTTTTGATTTGATCTTGCTTTATTTCAGTTCAGGTTACGATTGTATCCTTGATTATAAAGACTAAAGATAGCATACACTAAAGATAGTGAGAATAAACGTGTCCGTGTTTTATAATAAAAACGACAGTGTTGTACATTTTATTGCCCGATCACATACCCACACATCCATACTGCTAACAGGTTATGGGCCTTAAAAGTGTAGTGTGGTTGTGTATTCAAGACCTCCGCTAGCCGCCATTTTTTTCTCTGTGATCGAGCCCATCTCGCGTTTGCTCGCACTTTTTTT
>NW_019379560.1:408647-490597 GCF_000648655.2 Copidosoma floridanum
AAAAAAAAAAAAAAAAAAAAAAAAAAAAAAAAAAAAAAAAAAAAAAAAAAAAATTGATTAATACATAAACTATAGATAGCATGTTAAAGATCTGAACTATAGAAAAGATAATTTAGAGAAACAGATAGATAATTTGCACAAGAAAATGGCAGGCAGAAATAATGATCTTAAGATAGAATTGACTAAAGGAGCCAGGAGCCCACAAGAAAGATATTTAGGGGATTCAAAAGTTGACTGAAGATAGAGAGTAGACTTTAAATTTAACACTAGATAGATTATCCTTAGATTATTAAAACAGAGTATTTTTTTTAATTATCCTATGGTAATAGTGCAAAAATTAATGATATGAAAAGAAGTGATATACAGATGAAGGCGTATCAAAAATACAACAAAATTCACACTGTTAGATTTGATCCCGCAAAGCAAAGTGATATTAAATTTTGCGAATTCCTCGATAGATTAAGATGGATTTTGAATGGATTTTGATAGATTTTAAACTTGTTAGTAAATCTGAGAGTTTTCTTGAAGATGAGAAAAGAGATGACTTTTACCATTAGATTGTCAATAAAGTACCAGTTATAAAAATTGCAGATTCTAATAGACTGTTTAAAAGCGAGAATGGCTTGTCCTATAAATATTTAAGTGAAGTGTAAAGAAGGTTAAAGTAATATAGAATTGCATAGATCTAATGCATCGAGTAGTATGTTTGTTGTTGGACCCGAAACTTTGCTCTGTACGCGCACGGAGGAAACCAAAAATTTATGAAAGAAAATTGGTTAAATGCGCGAATAAAAATTCCTCCGTGAACTTGAGAAAGCAGGGAGAAAGGTGGGTTTCGGGTAGTAATAACAAAAACAAAATGGTCCTAGATATAGTGACATGCACCAATATGCTCGCTGGAAACTTGCTGTCGCTTCGTCAGCTTGTTAATAGGTGCATATGTATCTATTTAGATAACCTTAAGATAAATATATTAGACCCACACTCTAACGAGACGTTAATTTCCGATGCCTACAGAGTCTTCATTGGATAGTGAAACTAGTGCAAGATGGTCAGAGTACAAGCGACAACAAGAAGTGTAAAGAAATTATAGATTGCTTAATGATAGAATGTGCCTCTGCGGCAATGGCTGAGAAGATTCAGGAAGTTAGTACTAATTATAGTAAGAGCTGACCTATAATCCCAAACAATGCCAGAGAACATGACCAGAGGATGCAAATTTTGTGAGGTTCCGGGTGTAAGATTTCATGAAAGACTTGTATTTAGAAATGTCTGGGGAAGTGATAAAATAGCAAACTGAAATAATCATAAGACAGACATTAAATAAGATGAATGGTTCATTAAGTTTGGTAAAGATAGTCTTGAAGTATTATTAGAAACGGAGGGAGAACAATGAGTCAAGATAAAATGAGGACAACCGAGGAAGAATAAAGAGCTTGTTTAAGAAAACTTCAAAGCAATTTACGAAGAATTCGAGTCAATGCATAAAATCAAGTATGGAAAATTGTAGATAGACCAACTATGAATGTTAAAGGAAGCAAGCCAAACATCATAGATTCCAGACGAGTCCTAAAGAAGAAGATAGACGAAGATGGGAACCACGACATTTAAAGTAAGGTTGGTGATTCGTGGGTTTAAAGATAGGAATAAGTACGACTTGCAAGAGACTTATGCCCCTGTATCTGGGTTGGCTCTTGTGAGATCGGTAATATCAACTTTTAATAAATTTAATCTAGAAACTTGTCTGCTGGATGTCAAGACAGCATTCATGAATGCTTCAATCAAGAAAGAAATAAATATAGTGTTTCTTGAAGGTCTGCTTGACGAAGATTTACTTAAGAAAAATAAAGTATGTAATTTAGAAAAAGCCCTTTATAGACTCAAGATCAGCTTGAAGAAATGGATCAAGTGTTTTCGTGTGGTTGCACTGAAACTAGTATCACAAACGCACATCAGTGAAACTTGCCTTTACGCATGGAAAAAAAAAGTTAGCCTTTTAATCTTGATTCCATATGAAGATGATATCATTATAGCAAGAAATTGGTAAGTAAACCAAAAGAAATTAAGATTGGTCTGCAGTCTGACTTTGAGATATCAGATCTTGGTGAGGTTGGCACTTTCCTAGTTATCACAGTAACAAGAGATAGAAAACATAATTTAATTTCACTTACGCAAACACCATACTTCGACAAAGTTCTGGAAAGGTTTGGATATACCGACTCAAAACCACAAAGAACACCAATGGTGACAAATCAAGCCCTGAATCGGCAAAGAAAAGACAGATAAGAATCGGAAGAAACTGGAGAACTGAACCAAACTAAAACTGAAGAAAATGTACCTCACAGAAAAGCAGTTGGAATCCTGCTGTATCTGGCTAACACAGTCAGACCAGACATCTCGCACTCTGTGAATGTATTAAGCAGACACCAAATCTGCCCAACTGATGACTAGAGAATGGTAAAACGAGTCCTTCGATATCTGTAACACACCAGAACTCTGGGATTAACCTACAGAGGCCGGAAAAATGAGCTGGAAGTCTTTTCAGATGCGAGTTTGGTAGACTGTAAAGGCTCAATTACGACAGGTGGATACCTCATAAGATTGTATTGCGATACAGTTGCTTGGAAGACGAGAAAACCGAGTTACGTTGCAATCTCAACCTGCGAGGCAGAATACGTGGCGATATGTGATGCAAAGCAGGAGCTGATAGGATTGGAACACTTAATCAGCTTAATACTGTCATACATTCTGTTGCCTGCGGACCTTTGGTGTGACAACATAGCCGCCGGAGCAAGTGCTAATATAGATGGTGGCAAAAGACTGAGACGCTTGACCGAGATCGAGGCTCACTACGTTAAGGAATGTGTATCTAGAGGAAAAATAATCGTTAAATGGATTCTATTCAAGGAACAACTAGCAGACATTTTTACAAAACCCTTGCCGTTTGAACTGTATGAAAGACTAATGAAAGAAATTTTGAATGTTAATCAGTGTAAATTGCATGATAATTAAACTTGAACTTGAGATAGTAAAATTAATAAATTGATAATAGATAGATAATGATAGTAGACATGCCGATTAATGTATCTCTCTGTGTATGTTTTATCTCGTCACAACCAACCCCAATGAGTGATCAAGAAGCCGACGTGTTCAACATCTTCAGCTGATTACTTATTCATTTAAATATGATTACTCAGTGTTAATATTCCAATATATCTTTCCTTTTTTTCATTTTATATTGTTTTGTTAAATTCAGATACGAACGGAAGGGAGTGTTAGATGTATATTTGGCGCTCATAACTGAATTCTAATGCATGCGCAATAGCAAGAAGACGAGACGCCGTGACGCTGCACTTCAGCGTCTAATACCTATAGTTTACTCACTATCGCGCGGTCAGTCAGTCAGTCGATACGCACTCCCTGCTTTTCGTATTTTTCTTTTGATTTGATCTTGCTTTATTTCAGTTCAGCTTACGATTTTATCCTTGATTGTAAAGACTAAAGATAGCATACACTGAAGATAGTGAGAATAAACGTGTCCGTGTTTTATAATAAAAACGACAGTGTTGTACATTTTATTGCCCGATCACATACCCACACATCCATACTGCTAACAGGTTATGGGCCTTAAAAGTTTAGTGTGATTGTGTATTCAAGACCTCCGCTAGCCGCCATTTTTTTCTCTGTGATCGAGCCCATCTCGCGTTTGCTTGGACTTGTTTTTGCCCTCCACGTTTTCTTGCGTCCCTTTTCTTACAGGCCATCGACGAGGCGGCGTAGAGATTGACATCAGCNAAAAAAAAAGGATTTCATAACAAAATATTTACAAGTACACTTACGATTATATGTGACACACTTCAGAATAGTGTAATTAGTTGATTTGAAAGGACGTGAGATATGCAAAGTTTTAAGAAAAAGATCTTATTTTCAAATTGTTTTGATTTTAATTATCAAGAAATAGAGCTGCAATTAGAAATTTTTACCCATCGCGCACTTAGCTATAATCCGTCAATTACTCTATTAATAGTCAATCCTGATACTCCTTACCTACTATCAAAATCAACAGCCAAAATAGATAGACTCTTGTCACGTACAGTATGGAACATACTGCGTGGGATGGGCCTTAGTTATTAGGAGAAAGAAGGAGGGCGAGTGGGGGAGGAAAGAGCATAAAAAGGCCCGCAGCAGTGGCCACGGGGAACTAGCTCTAGAACGCGGGGACTAGAAAGAGGGTAGTCACACTAAGCAACTTGAGACCGCCAAGCGCCTTCTCTCAAGGAATAGTAATGAAGTGATTGACTTAAGTTAACTGCCATTTGTTGTTAAGCACCCCGAACCTCTGGAATCCTACGTAACATCTTAGATTAACTTTAAGAATCGTCTGTTGGAGATCACAGAGAAAGTATTATGATTGAAAAATTGATCATAAGATTTAGATTGAACAGTTATCGATGATAATAACAACTACTGGAAATTCTGGAGTTTTGTTTTACACAACAAGACTAAAATAATACTGAACAAGGGAAATACTCACACATATTTGGTTTGGAAACCATTTAAGATAAGGTCTCCTCTACTGCGTAAGAATCAAAATCACAATTAAATCTGAGGCAGCATTCCACTATGCCAATGACGACAGCATATACCGATGCCTCGGACGAAAACCAGCCCAGTTCAGATTTTTAAATATTATTTTAAAAGGGAAAATCTGAACTAGACTGATTTTTGTCCAAGGCGTCGATACATGTATAGTAACACAATATTACAGAACCTATAGGACACAGTTCTCAGAAGAAAATACAATGGCTGTAAAATATATATCAAAGAAAAAATTTGTGTGTATGTACATACATATGTATTTAGACTGGAAAACCCGTACTCAAGAGAATAATACGAGTCATCAGTCTCATAAACGAAGTCAGAACAGAAGTCAGTGAATATCAACACTACAATGTCAGAAAACATACGCACCAGAAAAAAAACACTGCTTGATAAATGACGACGTAAAGAGAAGCCAAAAACCCTAGTATTGGCTAACAAGAGTATGTGTCCAGTAGAAAAAGAGCCAAACATTTGCGCGTCATACAGAAATGAGAAAAAAACCAAGAAACTTTGCCTGAAAATACCCACGAATTGCCTATAAATTTTCCCTTCTAACAATGTACACAGTCCCAAATCAGGAAAGAACCAAACATTTATTATAGCTGAGAAACATTTTTAACTGACATAGGTGAAAAAAAACAAAAACAAAAACAAAAATATACATTTTGTGTATAATTGGATCACGTATGCAATCAACACATCCTTCAGAGTCCACTAATAGGTGAATTCGAAGCGAATATATCGTAAAATATAATATGAAATATAAGTAGTAAAAAAAAAAAATAATGATAATAATAATAATAATTACAACATTGAAAATAACTATAACGTCGATAAAAACTTATAGAATAGAAAATTTATAGTAGGATTAGTAAAAATAGTAACAACATACGATAAGTTAAACAGTAAGTCCTTGATCCTCAACATCCTTGACCACAATTAATATCAACACAACCAGAATAAGTTAATCAGTAAGTTCTCGACCCTCGACATTTTTGACAACGAAACAACAAAAAAAAGCATGAAATTGACAATTCTATTGATTACTGTTTAATGCGAAAACAAATTGTTATCATAAACCATTGTATAGTGCATATGTACATAGAGATGAGTAAGAAAAGTATAATTGAGCGATTATGTAACAAAAGTAATTAAGAGAATCTTAAGACAAATTTTTTGTACGAGGGAAATGCGCTAACAATAAACAAAAAAGTATACACATAAAATACAGCAAAATAAACCGCTAGAGGAAATAGGGACGGAGCGCTTCAAACCACTCCCCTTCCTCTAACCAAAAATACTGTACAACACAAAAAACATAACACAGACACTACTCTACCACAAACATACAGATAGAGAAGAAAATTGCCGCCGAGGACGTCGCGTCGTGGCCTCGGACGTGTTACGTACGATAGCATATATAGCTATGCGTGTGTGCGTGTGTGCGCCTTCGCTGGTTTGGGTCCGAAAGGTAGGGAAATAATGAGGAGAAGTGATAGGAAAAGGAGAGCGAAGGGACAGAGAAAAGGGGAGATTAGCTAGAGACACGAGAGCGGAAGGACCGGGCCCGCGAGATTAGGACACGCGCAACTTCCCTCGAATATAAGTAATTGCAATAAAGCACAAGTTAACCACAAGTCGGCCTATTATTTATTCCCGCACCGTAAACTCCACGTAATAGTGACGTATAATTGAACATGTAATAATAGTGGTTTTCTCAAATATAATCTAATATTATTAAAACTCTAACCTTGAGATTTATTTATAGTCATAGAAAACGCTTGGACTACAGAAAATTATTTCCTGCATAAAATTGAAGGTAATAATGATGAATTAGAATATGTTTTGTTAATTAAATGAATATTAATATTGAGTCTTAGATTACGAAACAATGTTCAAAGATATGATGATTTAATACTTTTTTGTACAATCATGTTTCTATTACTTTTTTTTTAAATGGAAGATTTTATCTAAAATATCCTCCTAAAACAATTAATTTATCCCCAAAATGGATATTAGTATTACATAAATCACGTAATGCTCTTTCAACTAATAACCAAATAAGTCGGTTTTAATAAAAATATTTTTTATGTCGCTGCATTTCAAATATCTACTTACATGACCAACCACACAGTTTATTATTTGAAAATTTCCTAAGCATAGAATAATATTTTTAAGCAGTTGTTTATTTTTAAATTGTGTTTGTTTGGCAATTTTATAAACAGCTTCATGGCACTATTACTCATATTATTTAAAAAATTTTCAATAACTCTAGACAACGCTCAATAATACAAGAATCTTCCGTTACTGTGCTAACATTGGTAAATAAGAAACGTTGATACTCGTTTCAAACACTCTATAAAACATGAAATGAAAGGAAACAGGAAATGAAATGTTGGCCAAATTGTGGCAAAAATTTTGTTGGCAAATTGTGGCTGGAACTGTGGCAAAAGTGTGGCAAAAGTATGGCTAAAGACTTGGAGCCACAATTTTGCGAGCTTCTCCAGGAAAAAAAAGAGGTAAGTAATTTTTATTAAATGTTATTGTAATAAAAATAGTAATCATCTTATGTAAAATTGAAATAATTCATCAATTCGTTATAAAAAAATTTAACTATTCATTTTCTAGTAAATTTANATACCTATAGTTTACTCACTCTCGCGCGGTCAGTCAGTCAGTCGATACGCACTCCCTGCTTTTCGTATTTTCCTTTTGATTTGATCTTGCTTTATTTCAGTTCAGGTTACGATTGTATCCTTGATTATAAAGACTAAAGATAGCATACACTAAAGATAGTGAGAATAAACGTGTCCGTGTTTTATAATAAAAACGACAGTGTTGTACATTTTATTGCCCGATCACATACCCACACATCCATACTGCTAACAGGTTATGGGCCTTAAAAAGTGTAGTGTGGTTGAGTATTCAAGACCTCCACTAGCCGCCATTTTTTTCTCTGTGATCGAGCCCATCTTGCGTTTGCTCTCACTTTTTGCCCTCCGCGTTTTCTTGCGTCCCTTTTCTTACAGGCCATCGACGAGGCGGCGTAGAGATTGACATCAGCCACTGGTGAGACCGAGCAGATCGGGGAGGTGACAGCTGGCGGGGTGAGAGGGATTTACGGAAAAAAGAAAGTAAGTAGCTGATAATGATGCTTATGATGTCTTTGTCGATCATTATGTTGAAATTGCATAAGAGTGGTAATAATATATGTTATAGATATGATGGGTCTGACAGTGGATGGGATTTGTGAAGCGTTTTATAAAGCTAGTACTCTGTAATTCTTAAGGGTCAAGAGTCAGCACGTGTTTTTCCTCGCATGAGGCAGGCTTGCATTGGGGTACGAGGATTTTCATTTGGCTGCTACAGCTATAGCTACCGCTGAGGGGGACGCCTCAAAGCGGGGAGAGGGACTTTCGTTACGGCCATGACTTGCGTTCGGTCAGACCGGGCGTATATGTTCCTTTCAGTAGGCTTGGTAGCTGATGGCGCGCGCGGAGCGACCATCTTAGATGGACTTGTTTATTTTTCCAAGTCCCCGTACAGTGCGGCCTCGATCCTCTCTGTGGATTTTCACGCTCAGACTAGAGGTAAATGCCGACTCAAACCAAAATGCAGAAATTTAAAATTTCCAATTTTGGTGTAATACGCGTCAGCACATCGTAATAACAGGCATACGATTGTGCTCGATCGCATTGGAATTGTGCTGCTATTGTGTATGACTATACACATGTTACGTTTGCATGTTTAAGTCATCTGATGTATCTCGTCCCATGAGTAGTGCGCATGCATTGAGCTCGTGTGTGCGTGCTTGCTCATGTTTCCCGGTGACACAAATGGGTTTAAAATGGTCACTGGGAAGTAATATATATATAACTTGATCTGAGTTATTATAGGAAATATAAGTGACGATTACGATACAGGAGATCAGTTTAACTTAATGGAAAAACGTGGAGGTATAATTTACACTATTCCTTAACACAAGCAGCACATTCCAGTTAAAGGTTCTTTAGATTGATTAAAGATANTATATAACTTGATCTGAGTTATTATAGGAGATATAAGTGACGATTACGATACAGGAGATCAGTTTAACTTAATGGAAAAACGTGGAGGTATAATTTACACTATTCCTTAACACAAGCAGCACATTCCAGTCAAAGGTTCTTTAGATTGATTAAAGATATAAGATTTGAATACAATAAGTCACGTGCAAACAAAATTTAAGATAGACACAAACAAAGGGAACCTTTAACAAGATAGCAAACAAAAGATTTGAGAGATAGAAAAATAAATTTGATTTATGCATCATCCAAAGACAAGAATAAAGATTTGAGAGATAGAGAAATAAATTTGATTGATACCTTATCTAAAGACAAGAATGAAGATTTGAGAGATAGAAAAATAAATTTGATTCATACCTCNATTTAGAGGTAATTACAGTCTGTCTAGAATAAGAATCTGATGTGTATAAAATATTTTTTTTAAGCAATCGAAAAATTTTAAAAATATTTTTATTTTCAATAAGTTCTTCAGGTAATATTATATCCTCAAAATTACTAACTGTAGCTTTTTTTATGGTTACAACAAGACTTAACAAATTATCAATCTGAGTGCATCGAAGTTGTTTAATTAAACAATTGAATTTCGAAGTAAATTGTAAGCTCTACTTCCTTCTTCAATACAATTTTTTAAATTAAATACATTTATTAATATGTTTAAGCTTGAACAAATTTGTAAATGAGCCGAATTACTTAAATTGTTATCAATAGATTGAGGCCTTCTCTGAACGAATGACGGTGGTATTAAAGTACCCAAGCGTTTATCAATAAATTTAACGAAATTTCCCAATGAAAATGGCTCATTTGCAAATTTTACGTTAAACCACAAGTTTAATAATTGATTGGTCACTCCACTAAATATACAGTGCATAGGATCAACAGCAGTAGATCTAATCGGCTTGTAAACAAACGTGATAGAGCTGACGGCCCTTTTACACCGAAAACTATGCTTTCCGCGTCTCACCGTTAAGAGCTTTATCAGCATATAATTTTGTTTCTTCATCTGTTCTTAGCTTTAATTCTTTTTTATAGCCATGAACCCAGTGATTATCAAATCTTTCGCCACGTAATTTGCATCGTTGACACCCAAATGCTCCGTTATACTGAGTCATGTTTAAAAAAATCGCTTTAGCTGGTGAATCGCAAGTACCAGCTGTTATTAATCCGCGTATCGTACCTACATTTTCTATTTGTATACCATTATAAAGTAGCTGTAAATCATTTTTTAAAGGCGAAAGAAACAAATTTGGAATTGGCTTTTTATCACCGAACCACATTCCAGCTAAAATTAAATATTCGGATTTACATCTGTCAACGAATGGGAGATTATTGAAAGTTAAATATATAGGCCAAAAACTGTACTTTGAAGATTTATAAACCGAAAAACCGTCAGAATACCACGTTAAAGAAAGATTTTTTCTATTGGCTAAAATTTGATTTGGTTGTGAAAGTTCCTGATATGTTTTCCCATCAAATATGTCTTCTATGTTAACCTGATTGCATTTTTGACGACTGTTACTATAATCGATTTTTTTTTCTGAAATCTTCACGCGAATAAAGTTTTTTTATTTGATCGATAATCGGTATATAAATGAAATAATTATTTTTGAAAGTACTATTATTGCAACTCGAGCAAGTAGTACTTATGTTAGACAATACTTTTAA
The DNA here is from genome assembly GCF_000648655.2 of Copidosoma floridanum. Next base: position 418,976 of record NW_019379560.1, read on the forward strand.
GCAATGTTTACAGTAATAATTTCGTACTACAGGCGTATCTAGACTCGTGAAAAATTTTTAAACTTATGCAACGTCGTTATGCAGTTATTTGGTTGAGGGCAGTGAGCTTCCATGCACTGTAAAATATCTCCCAAACAAGCTTTACTTATTTTGTGTCGTACCATAATCGCAAAAACAGAGACAAGGCTATCTTGTACTGTTATCGGAGCTCCGTTGTAGAGAAGTCTATTGTTATCGTCGTCTTCATCACTTCCAATAGAAGTAGTTTCAAATTCGTCGAATGTTAAAAATCTATATGAATCTTCACTTCTGTTACTTCTGCGTTCAAAATAATCGGAGTCGAAACCTAGTGAAATTGATTTTATCGATTTTAGTTCAATGTATAGGTTATGGTTAACCGTTTATGTAAGACTAGCAGCCCCCCGGCTTCGCCCGAGACTTACTAAATAAAACACCGTCGTGTGTTGACATGTAATGTGAAACGTTTTCAGTTAGAAATTTTACACATATTCTTGACACATCACAGAACAAAAATCTTCTTATTAAAAACATGTTTTTTCGGAATCCATATAGTTTATTTGGTCAAATAATAAGGTGTAAAAATTCAAAAAAATAATTATGCTGAAAAGTACCGTGCGTTCTTTATGCCATAAAATAATCGGTGGCCATAAGAAGCCGTTGATTTACAGTTTCTCCCGTGTAATTCACGAAAACGGCTATTTTTTAAAGCTGTTAAGATTTTAAACCCCCAAAAAATTTATGTTAAAAAAAATTTTTTTTTCTCATATCTCACAACTTTATTACCAGAGCATCAAAGTCCTGGACCTTAAACCCTACATTTTTATTGCCACAAAAACACAAATACATTTTCTACTCATTAAAAAATCTGAAGTAGGATCTTTAAAGATTTCAGAGATTGCTGTGAGGGTACAATGAAAAGCTGATCTCTCACGTAATGGACTCTTTAGTTGTCGATTTTGACGCTGCTGTTTCAATCTCGATAAATTTTCTGCGTCAGTTTCTTGACGCCTAAGTAAAATTGTATTTATTAGATACACTTGAAGTTTTTCTTCCAATTCACCCTCTTGCGACTTTTGGCATGCTTAAAATTTGTGTGACCCCTAAAGGCTGTTTTCTGTCAACTTTGTTAAGTTCTAATATATTTGTTGGCAAGGTAGTTCGACGTCCGATGGCCCTAAAAAAGACCGGTGAGCTTCTTAAGTTAACTCTTTCTTGACTGCAGTTAACAGCAATTGTGACTGCCTGGATACCTCAGGGTGATCTTCTCTGGCTTGCTGTTGAAGACCCAGACTGATTGGGAGAAAAATTACAAAGTCCGAAGCTTTGGGGCTAGTTGTAGTGCTCTTTCCCAACGTCTCCCGGTATAACGTCGAAGACGTTGGTGTCTAAAGCACCTTTTTTATTTGCAGATTCAGTTGTTTTGGTGATCTTAGATGGGGAGATTGGTTAGTGATACTTGTCCAGTGGAGGCTGTCCCGTTGGCTCAAGTTTTTTTTCCTTCATAGCTGTTATAGGTTTGCCCAACGCAGACCTTGGAGAGGATCAGTGATTCCTGGTTGAATGCTTAGAGTCGAGAGGGTAGTATAGGGTCGTCGGTCACCGGGTTTTCCAGCCTTGCGAAGAACAACTCCGCAGGTGACGTCTGCTAGTGAATGGCTGACTTGGTTTAATAGTGCCCGTCTTTAGTTAATATAGTCTTTTAGTCGACGAATCGCTTCCGGAAATGGTAATAAAAATGTATTTGTTGGCAAGGTAGTTTACACTTAGGTGGATCCTAAAAAGAACCGATGAAATTGATGGTTAAGTAGGGAACGTAAATACTTATAATGGCCCTAAAAAGCGCTAGTGGTGAAACTTCCAGGCTATTCTTTATTATTATTCCTGACGATGAAGAACTGGCTACGGGTAGCTTGATTCTTACCCTGGGAGTCTCGATGTACGGAGACTGTGATGGAGGGAGGTATGCCGCTGACCAAAGAATATCTCGTCTTCGGGTCGTTCCCCGGATAACCAATCGCCCATCGTTAGACGGGAACATGTGGGTATGCCGTTGGGGATATGATCACTAAGAAGGTAGCCGTTGTGGCTGCCCGTGTCTCTCAGAGCTGTTTTCCCTGGCTTACATTTGTAGCCAAAAATTCTCTAACTGCACCAGGCGGGATGGTGGGACTGCCACACGACTCTGAATAGTTGGTGCAGATTGTGCTCTGGCTAGATATGACACCTGATATTATGTCAGAGACGTCATCGTCACACTTAATTAATTCTGTTGCAGGTAGCCTCGATTTTATGTCGACGCCACCTAGCGGATTTTACACAACTAAAGTGAAAAGCTGGCGTATTTTTGCAAAACTTTGAGCTCATTTATTGCTATTGTTATTAAATTTTTTAAGATAAAAACTATACTAAAACCATTTAGGAAGTATCATGAATCAGTGTGCAAAATTTCAGCAAAATCGGTTCAGTAGTTTTCGCAGTTAGCGATTACAACGGTTTTAGCGACTTTGCTTTATATATTAGTAAGAAAACATTTAGCCAAGCAATATTTTAACTATATGCATGTTTTTACATACTACCTTCACTTATGCTTGTATCATCATTTATATTACTGTTGTCATCACAGATTTGTTCATCTTTGTCGTCATCAAATTCATGTTCTTCTTCTGAATTTTTGTTGCCACTCGAAGTATATGCTCCATCGAAAAATCGGTTATCCTGTCACTTTGATTATCTGAGAAGATTTCGAGGCTACTTGCCTGATAATAAATTATTTTTTGTGTATTACAGTTGCTAAATATGTTGTTTGTTCATACATTAATTTATAAGTCAATTTTGAGATTAGTAAAATAGTAAAATAAATATATAGACTTACTGAAGGTGGGTCAAATTCCATTTCCGTGTCACTGCTGAAAACACAACGATCTTTTTGATGCATTCTTAAAATACAACTTTGCACAGAATGTGAGTATCTGCAAAATCTTGTATTTTTTCTTTTTGGCATTGTTGATGAAAATTACAAAATTATATTTATACTTTTCAATGGACCTTATTTTATTTATATTGATTAAAAAAATTTTAGGGTTTGCTTTTATGATTGTTTTTATAATGTGTGAACGCATTCGTTTAGTTTTGTCAAGTAACTACATTCGCGTTATTTACATCGTGTTCTTCTCGACAGCTGCTTTTGCAGTAAACGAGAGGTTACATTGACAAAAAAATTTACTGAAAAAAACAGTATGTTTTCGTTAGTATATTTCGTAAAAACCAAAGACGTTGCGATTGTAAATAAAGATAGTTTATCTGCAGAAAAAGCGGAGAACGACTATGTATTTGTATCTTATAAAAAATAAAAATATAAGGCCAAAATTTTGAAAAAAGTGGTATGTAAATAATAGTTTAATTTAAAAAAATTTTTGATATAAATTATAATTGAGTAATTGCATTTTGAGTTTCACGCTTAATTATTATAACCTTGTTATATTTTTTGAAACAGACGATGAAAAAATGTTGCGCTCGACTTCCGTGGATAAGAATGGTAAAATAATTTCACATGTAGAAAAAGATAAAGTTAAAATAGTTTAACAAAACCAACGGAATGCCAAAAACACCGAAAAGGAAGCAATTAATAAATTAAATTTAGAAATATACAACAAGAAAAGTATTTTTGAAGTGAGTGAAGAAGATAACGGAGATATAGATGAAGAAATGGAAGAAAAAGAGCAGGAATTACCCAGATCGTCGATGCCCATAGTACATAATCATCCAAAAACTTCAATTTTAAATGATGGAGGGAAAAAAGAAACGATGCCAAGTTCGACAATGATTGAAAAAAGTACTATTGCTTCTACCAGTTCACAGCGTTTTTTGACGTTACCATCTGAAACAGCTATGCCTTCGACTAGTTTGCAAACGTCACCTCGTGAGTTTGAAAGAAATTTTAAAAAATCGATGATTTCTACGAGGAAACAAAAATTGAGCGCGTTGGTTTATTTTGAAGAATTAAATGAATTATGCATCGTTGATGTAAAATATTTATGGGAAGAAAAGGAAGAGAACGAAAAAGTTTTTGTAACATATGAAAATTCTTAATTCGAAGCAAAAATAATTTAAAAAAGTTGTAAGTATTTGATCTTATTGAAATCATTGTTATAATAAAAATAAAACTAAACTTTAATTAAAATGAATTTTGTTTACACATGAATAGTTGACATGGATTTACTGCATTCGTTTAAAATGAAGGAAGAACAGATAATTTTGGCTGAAAGATTCAAACGAAAAGATACAAGTACAAGAGAGTATGAAGAATTTAAATCGATAGATGCTTATGAAAAGGAGCCAATTAATAAAGAAAACGATGACGAACATCAATCGATTGAGAATGAATCTTTTAATAAGCAACCAACTTGTCATAACTGTATCAAGTACGAAAAAGGTGACAAAATTTGAAAATTATTCAATATTTATTTTTTTTTCCTTACCAACAAAAAATAAATTTTTATTATTTAAATAGTGTTGGATAATGCTGTGACGTCGCTTGAAAATGTTCTGCAAAACTTGAAAAAGTTTCAAAACAGAGAATCAAGTACAAAAACTGTGAGTATTTTAAAAATATTATTGAAATGTTTTATAATTAAGGAAAATAAAACTTAACTTTTTTATTTAGAAGGAAAACATTAAAGTTTGTGCAGCATATGAAAGAACAAGTGGATGTATACAGATTGGAAAAAATACTGGAATATTTATTGATGCAGTAAAACTTGCCGATGCCAACAGATTCCACGATAGACTGTCCGAAATGATAAGAAGATTAATGTTAGCATTGGTAGGCGAGTTTAATTTACATGAGATGGTTGCAGTTGGGAATAAAAATCGCAAATAAGGAGTTCCAGATGACATCAAAGCAACCGTTTATAGTAAATACTTATTACTCACCTCTTTTTTTTTTTGAGAAAATTGAAAAACAACAAAATTAAAATAAAATCTATATTATAGAATACGTTAAGAAAAAATAATCGAAAGTAGTTGAATATGATTTTTTTCAAGATTGCATTAAAAGTCAATGTTCTACTTTGAGAAATCCCAAGAAAAAAAACTCACGACTGTAGAGAATTTGAATGTTTCTGAAAGAAGTAACAATGATAATGAGGTTATACAAAATAAACACCGACGAGTACGACAACTAAAAGACAAGTCAAGCTTGCCAAAGCGATCAAGAAATTATAGCCATGACTCCGTTGATCTGCAGTCGCTTAGTTGCATTAAAAATATGCACAAACAGAGAGCGCAAAACGATTATTCAAGCCAGTCTAGGAGTAATAGTCGCGAACGAAAAACTAAAAAAAGCATTGAAAGTACTCGTTATGAACATAGACATCATTCAAGATATCACCGAAATCTAAGTAGCGGAGACAGTGATAATAGGAAAAAAAGTCGATACTACTGATCAAGTTCATAATTTTATTCATTTTAGTTCACAATTGTATTTTTTAACCTAAAAATTAAGATCAAGGAAAATTTATTAAAAAATAGAAATGCAGTTTACAGTTCATATATTTACAGATGCGAATTTCAAAATGTACTCGAAATTGTAGAAGTAAATTGTTTGAAATGTGTTTGTTTTAATACTTATATAACTGATACAGAAAAAATGTATATAGCTGAACCTGTAAATTTACTAGAAAATGAATAGTTAAATTTTTTTATAACGAATTGATGAATTATTTCAATTTTACTTAAGATGATTACTATTTTAATTACAATAACATTTAATAAAAATTACTTACCTCTTGTTTTTTTTTTGATAAACTGAAAATTCGATTAAAGAATACATGCAAGTTGTTTTTTTTTTTTTATAATTAAATGGTGGAATGCAATATTTTCCGTAAAATTATTTATGTATGTTTTTATGTAATCACCATTTTTTGTATTGGAATCTTTTTCCTGGAGAAGCTCGGAAAATTATAGCTCCAAGTCTTTAGCCATCATTTTGCCACAGTTTCAGCCACAATTTGCCAACAAAATTTTTGCCACAATTTGGCCAACATTTCATTTCCACGCGGGTTGACTTAGAGATATTATATCACCTAATTGTAATCGGGGTTCAAGCATTTTAATAGCGTGAAAAATAATTTGATCTCATTTCACTATTGGATGGTTCATACTTTCTGTACGGCGTTCAAACTTGTTTTTGATAAACCGAATGCATGACGAGTAGTATTTGATTTTTGAAGGTAGGAATGCATCAGCACTTTGTAAAATAGCTGTAGTTTAAAAAACATTACCCTGGTAGTAACGATTAATTTTACGTAATCTCTTTGCTTTTGATAGTAATTACAATTGACAAATATCATTTGTATTTTTTAGGGTTCTGCAAATAATTTCAATTTTTTTCAAAATTAAGGGAAATTAAAGCAAATATTTATTCTTATATGTGGGAAACGAATATTTTTTCTGCAGTATCTATTTTATTGCACACGTGTAAGAATGCCATTACTTTAAAATTAATATGTATAAAGCTATAAGATCTGATAAAAATAAATTCACAAATGAATTGCAGTTCCAAGTTGGTAAAGATCTTTTTACTTCCATTTAGGTCTTGTACACTATATCTTTTTTTCATTTTTATCACTTCTTTTGTTTGTGAACATTTCTTATAGTTATCCTGAAGATTGAACCTAGAAGGATCTGAATATTCGGTTGCAGCCATAAAAATACGGTAATATCAGAAAATAAACGAAGTTTTTTTTATTGTTAATACTTATTAGTTTATTCATTTCTCAATATTTTAGAATTTGTGGCTAATATAACTATTCGTACTGATGAATAAAATGTACAGTCGTTACAGTCTGCTTGGATTTTAGATTAGCTTTCAGGTCAGTTTTTTCCATATAAAATGAAGAAACGCTTCATAATACAAAAGACAAATTTTGTACCAGATAAATTTTACGAACAACATGATATGTTAAAACATTAGAATTACCTAAAAAAAATTTTTAGCATAATTCTTCTCTGTATTGTAATTACTTAATTATTACAGTTTTATTACCATTGGTGAAATCGATTTCCACTGAATCAAAAAAATCTTTGGGTGCATCACTGAAAGGTAATTTGTTTAAAAATTTAATCTGTTTAATACATCAGTTTTAACATGTAAAATAAAAATCTTTAGTTAAAAATTTAAATATACAACTTTCAATCACATCAAAAAGTAAAATCTGCGCCATCAGAGTGTAGCTTACAAATCAAATACATGCACACTACCTGTATATAAACTATTATTAGATATCGAAAAATGGCATCCGTATAAAATACTAAATATATTTTCAACAGTAAATTCGAAGCTAAAAAAATGTATAAATTTTAGATCTTTTAATGCCTATATAACATTTATTCCACTATGTTTAATTAGAAATATAAATTTTGAATTAATAACATCTTATTCAAAAAATATGACAAAATATTACTTATACTATCGTAAGCATATCATATATTTTTACTGCTTCATTATGTTTATTTTCGACAGCGTCACATTTTATCATCATCATACTTCAGTAACCACATTTAGTAGCCGTTCATATGCACAATAGGTACACTCGAGGCACTTTATATTGGTCGGAACGATGAAAAATATTACCTGTTAAGTGACAGTAAGTCTTTATTATACTACAGGTTACAGGATATCATTGACCGTGTGTTGACAAATCGTTCTGACAGATATAAAGTGCATCAAGTGTACATTTATCCGTTCACTTTCATGCTATAATTTTTCACTTTTCTTGAAATGTACAGAAACGTTAAACAGTACAGTAGAATAAGTTCAAGCAAATTAGAGTATGTTATTTGTACGAATTTAATCCAGTAGTATATTTTTTTGGATTCATTAAATTTTTTAAATGTCGCTTCGTTATGATCAGTACTTAATTTCTTTCCATAGCTTGAAAAATCACATAGCTTGATACTGCATGCTCGAATAATACATAATCGGTTGCTTTCTTGACCAGAACTTTACTTTTCGAGTACCCGTAACAATTTAGGAAGATCACAGTTATTATATTATTGTTCTCGTATTCACCATAAAACAAACAATATTTATTAAATCGATTCATAAATTCGCTAAATGATGGTTTTTCGTGTAAATGGTTGATTCTGAAAGTCCATTTGTTTAATACGTGTGCCACTGCTAAGCAACCGCGAAAAAAATTTATAAATTAGTTGGATTACGACATATGACAAAAACTCTTATGCCCCACGTTAAGTTTTCATTTTTTAAATTTGATTTATGCAGTTTGAACTATACCGTACGACATAATGGAGAAACACCCATTTTACATATTTAAAGTAAAAAACACAATTGAATTCCCTTTATAAAAAAGCTGAGAGTTCCTAATAAAGAAATAAATGTCCATATAACAATACTTATAATCATTATTTTTTCGTAATAAATGACATTGTGCTTATTTTCTATAGTGTCTAATTTTTGTTTGTCTTGATATTTGGTTTAGGACTTCGGTATAGGTAACACCACATGGTGTATACTCGGAATCAATACAGTTTATATTTTGACGGGAAATATTACTAGCTGTGTTTATAATTTCTTAGGATACTTAACTTTGTATGACGATGTTACATGATAAACAAGTTTGCGTGATGGCTTAGCCTCAACTTCCATGTTTTAAAAATGTGGCTAAGTATGAGATCATAAAATTTTACTTTTTTCTTACGGTTCATGCTCTACAGGCATAATCGTGTGTGCGTGAAAGTCGATGATATTCGCTACGTGCACAATTTTGAAGCAGCGCCACCGAGGGAAAAACGAGAACTATAGTTTTTAATATATTGGTCGGGCACAGCAGAAGGCAATATTCGCGATATGTGCTTGATACCTATAGGAACACAGTAGATACACGAAAGGTTCTGTGTTTATTATACCACGAATTAATACAATGTCTCAAGTGGTACAATCCTACGTGAATAACTAAAGACAAAATTTGTACTACATGCACTATAAGCGCTTGAGTATTACTTCAACATAAGTCCGTGTACAGTGCGATATGTGATACATTTTATTAGTTTGCAATGTAGTCAACACAGACCTCCTCTGACCAATCAGAGAGCTCCATTAGCCCTATACCGGCGTGTTCACACAGTATGTACACACGTTCATACGATACAGTTAGAGGATCAGGCCCCAGCCAAAAACTCTAAGAAATACACAGTATCCAATGTATTTCACTGCGTTTTTTAATGAACATGCCTGAGTAAAATATGTACATACTACTCATAATTTTATTAAAAATTTAACCCTTAGAATGGTTGTCGATGTATAAACACACAACTTTCTGATGATAGTAATGCTTAGTAGTCTGCTAGCAGAAGACAAACATATCGTTTAGTTTCACATATTAGCACAGGTATTGCTGCGATCGCTTTTTCAGCTTGTGCACGTAGCGAATACGTGTACACACAGATTGGGGCACGCATAGTTTTTCAATTTTTTTTACAATTTATTTTCCACTCGTAATATATCCTGTATTCTATAAACATTTTTTTAATTGAACTAATTCTTGATAACATTTTTTCCAACAAAAACCATGCATTACACATTAAAGAAAAAAAATCAAAATATTTGTAAAAATATTGAAGTATTTGATTTGAAATAATTTATGATGAACTTTAGTGGTTAAAATATGTAGCACTTATCTGCTAGAAAAAATTTTAATGTGTATTCTTATTCTAAATAGTAATGAATAAGAAATTTTTTTAGAAAAAATAATAAATTTTGTGTTAAAGAAAAAAAATGTTCACTCCTATTCTGCTCATTTGGATAGAATAAGTCATACATTGAGAGAATACTTACAAAAATCTCGTTGCTTGAAAGGTAAACTGATATTTTATCATGTCTAGGGACATTTTTACTTTAGACAACTTAATTTTCACCATGATGAACTGCAGTTGTTACTACCGTTAAAACAAGTAAAAAGACTACTCTTACGATTAAAATAACTGTTTTTCACACAAAAAAGAATTGTGCAAATAGTAAAAAGTCTTTAGACGATGGAATAATAACGGATTACTGTTTTAGTACAATAAGTTTTCTCTCCGTTTGTATTAGCTGATTGACTTCATACAATACGCATGCGTAATAAAATATTTCAATTTCATAGATAAAAAATGGTGCATGGCACCTCAAGTATTGAATCTACAACTATAATTTACTCATGTTAGACTCCTAATTCTTGACAGAATATTACAAAGAATAATCTGTGCAACTCATATATTTTCCTTTCTATGTACATCATGGAACATAGATTCTCTTTAATACATAATATTATTATTAACTGATATACCACATAACCTACGCTGCTTATGAACGTTGCTGTAACCACCATTTTTGTATTTCACGCACACGTAGGCTAAAGTGCATAGGACTACCAGATGCACGTAAAAGGAAGTTTTACAAGCTTGTATAAATTATGATTTTTTGATAAGTATGGGTAATACAATAGTTTAACGGTTTTCATGTCAATCAATAAAAGTGAATCATTATACTACGATGTATATGATCAGCAATTCAGCTTCTGTCCTCAACGCTAGTCAAAATGTGTTGTATCTACAAGCTGTGTTGCCATGCACATATATATATACAAAACACCCGGCAACCTTGAAAATGTCAGTTCGTACACGTATATACATCTACCTATATGCTGATATTTTTATACGTATATTTAATAAAAATGTTTGATAATTTTGGGTAATCTATCGAATGGCTATCTACCGTTTGATAAAGTATCGCACAGTCAACAATAAGTTTAAGTATGACCACATAAGCTATTTCTGTCTCTGCTACATTTCCCTTCCTACCTCATCGTAAACGTTGACTAGAAAATACATTAGTATTATTTTAGTATGACAGCGCAAAACGAATGCGTGTCTACTCTACTGACTGTCAGTCTCTCGATCGGAAAAACAAAGGACATTGATGTAACATCCTCGGCTTTTTATGTATATATAAGCACAGTCGCGCTATACAAGCGCGTCCCGCACTCTGGAACTGGACTAGGCGCTTTATTTGGACATTTTATAGGTAACATAAAGATACCAGAGTTTACAGCTCGATAAGTGCTGGAGATGCCTCTAGGGTCATGTTGAGGCAGAGCTCATGGTCGCGTACGTCGCCCCAGCCACCGTTTCCTCGTCGTAGCTTCGTCTTCTTCGAGATGGCAGCATGGATGAGGGTCAAGTCACTTGGGTAGAGGTGCTGGCGTGCCTGTCGCAGAACATTTTGAAGCTTGGCTATTGCTGAAGTTGACTCACAGTTTGCTTTCTTGTGATGCACCCCACTGAAATTGACATGCGAGGTAGATACACGTGTGAACATTTATCGATGTCGTTTTCCACAACATTTGAATTTTTACTGCGCCATTGGTAGAAAAAAAGTTTTCGCCACATAAATTCCATTCAACTGGGATTACCCTTCCATCCCTCAGGGGCCAGAGGGATCGAAGGGTAGCTCCAGTGGCGATGGCGCGTCTACGACAAAAACTTTTTTTTCGTTTGAAACGTACACCTGCGCAATTTGTTTTGAGGGTCATCGTGGTGGAGATAAAGAGTTCTACAGTGCTTTGCATGGTGGCACGCGATTTTGAAAAGTGCGGACGCTTAAGGTGGTTCTTTTATGAAATGATTATGAACAGAATAACATGAAACCTTGAGGAATCATTTATTAAGTTACAATACACTACCCCTCAAAATTTCAGAGTAGGCTGACGAATGTAAACGCAAGAAAATGATAAATGAAATAGCACATTACGATACTAGTGCGCGAGAAAGGTGATTGACACACGCGTGTGTCAATCACCTAACCTCTCATACGTGTGGTGTATACAACTTTTCGACACATTGTGCGCGAGAAACGAGATTATGAGCCATGTAATGTGGATCATAATCACAGTCCCCGCGCACGGCGAGTCGAAAATTAAATTCTAAACATGTGCTCTTGTGGCAACTAAGCATTTTTTTACTGAAAGTTGTAGCCTAGTTACTTAATTACTAAATATAATTAAGTAAAAAACTGACACAATAAGGCTTGTGAAATTCCAAATATACTGCTATCTCGAAATATATGTGTTCACGGACTTAATCAAAAGATATTATAAGAAACATAGGCATACATTTCCGTTTTCTATGAGGAAAGCATAGGTAAACATCCATTGTTGGTATTTTGAGGTTAAGCGCAAAATTTTACATAATCATTCCTACTAACTTTCATATCGGATATAATGATCTAAAATTTTGAATCAGTACTTAATATGACTCAATAAACAATATTTACAAATAATTGTTTGAAATATAAGCAGCATTAATAAATATCAACTTGATAGTCACACCTTTGACTCGGAAGTGTCTGAAGTCATGAAAGAACCACCTTAAAGTACCCAATAAAGCAATAGGGAAGCTTTTGATGGGCCATACATTAACCGAGATTTCTTCCAGTTACTCGAAACATTATGTTTAAGCTCCCAAGGTTCTGGACAGTCTACATACTCGTATATACTTGTAAAGTAATGCAATTGCAAACTTCAAACCGTATGACCTTAGCTGGAATTTTGAACAGATGCTCGAACCGGCTTTCCAAAGCGCCGGTTAATGTAAAAGTTGGAACTTTGTGTGCATACGGTGCACCCTAATCCAGAAATATACGAGCATGTGTGAAAATATCCGTAAATGCTTACTGGCAATAAGTGTGCTGTGGGCCTATGACATCAGGTAAGTATACGTAAAAAAAATGTAACAGTATTGCAAGCTTACCACTCGCCGATGTGAAAAACACGAGGTGCTCGCATCATAATGGTGATTAGGCCAGAGCAAGGCACCAGACTGGATTTGGAGTCAGGCGAAAAACAGGTCTGGGCTATGTGCTGTAAGCTCCAATCCCAGTTGTAGTCGTCGTACGTGCAGAACTGTTTTGCGCGCCTCCTTACATGTTTCCAGGTTGCTCTATTGAAGGCCATGCCCATGTTATGCTTGCTCGAGACCCACGGCGTTATTTCAGCCTGCAGAATGTATCGAAGATTCGAGATTATTGGCTTGTTAACGTTTGTGTTGATAATTGATTGTGGCGTTATGTTCGCTTTAATTTTTTCTCTAAGAGACGAAAGCTGCTCTAAACAAAAATTACAATACTATTAGGAATCTACCATTACCAAAAAAATATGATAAACAATTTGTTTTTTCTATGTTTTCATACACTTTGGTTGCAATGAAAGATTGAGCACACCAAGCAAAACTTAAAATACATTTTTTCTCTCCTAACGATTATATTTATCTTGAATATTATTACTAATTAGGTAATGGATGTAAAAAAAAACTGTACTATTTAGATTTGAAATCATTTTCGCATAGTCAAAACTTATTATCAAACATTGCAGAAATTTTATTAATAAATGTGATCACTTTTTTGACTTTTAATCAATACAATCGAAATGAACATACTAGTGAAGTTATTATTACAACGTTAATTTACGTTTAAGTATATAAACTTGTTAGACGCTAATTTCTTACTTCTTTGTAAAAAATGATGATCTAAATCTAAGTAAGCTTCAAAATATTTTTTATTTGTGCGAAAAGTAAAAAAAACTTTTTCAAATCAGAAATGACTTTTTGAAACTGTAATCCACTTAGTTTTTATATTAAAAACAATTAATTTCGTCGAGCATAAATTTTATTGATGCTATATTTAGTGTACTGGAAAAACGTAATTATTAAGCTTGTTTCTCTAAAAAAAAAAAAAAATCTGGAAAATTCGGCATTCTTAGCTGATGAGCAAACAAAGATGCCAGCTGTTCATTTAAGTATAACATTTACTTTTTTTTAAAATTATTATAATTAAGTTTTGCTCAAAATGCTTTCGCAACTATCCTTCTACAAAAAAAAGTAGGCAAATAAGCTGCAATGTCTACGGAAAATATCGCAACTGTGAACAAAATTTTATTTGAAAATAAATTGGAGCAAAAAAAGTAAACCCTAAAGACGAGAAGAAATTTTTTAGAGCTACAGAAATAATAAATATGGAGATTTACAATGATTCAAAGCAAAGTTTGATCATAAAACTTGGAGAAATGCTCATGCATGGCAGTTAATAAGTATAGCAAGGAAAGCGAATGCAAAAAAATTATCAAAAATTTTTTTGACTGTTCGGATAGGTATAAGTTGTTTATTTTTCGTACCATAAACTTCAAGTCAAACGAAATTCTGCGTATGGTAAGGTAATAGAAATTTGGATTCTGGTACTGATAGCTGCCTACGTAAGGAATTAGAGGTTACGGGGAGAGAAAATTTTTTGGAAAACTAACTAAGAACACACAGTTCAGAGAATAATCGGTCGTGAGATAAAAAAAAAATAGATGCTCAGGCATAATTTGTATAAAAGGAGTAAGAGAAAAAGAGATAGCTTAATTGTAGTCGAAAACCTTTTGGTAGTGCTGATAGAGGCTGGGCAGGAGCTGGTAGGCCCAGGAGGGCGCAGCCACGACCTTCTGGCCGGGATGCGTGGAGCCAAGCTCCTGACCACTACCACCACCGGCATTAGCAGTAGTAGCAGACCGCCTGATCGGACTACCGGCTGTACCGCTTGCCAACTCCTGACGCTTCAGGCCGCGCAGCAGATCCTTCTGTAGGCTGCCCAAGTACTGTTGCCAAGCGTGATGGTAAGCATTTTTTTAATATTTAATTGTTTTATTTCTTTTTTTTCTTTTGTATATTTTAAATGATTTAAAAAAGCACCAAAAACCTAATAAATTACTTTTTTTTTTTTTAATTTTAATGTTTTACGTTTTTCAACGTTTTCTTTAACTTCTTAACTATAACGATGAATCTTGGGGAAACAAATGAAATAAAAATCTTAAAAAATGAGTTTTTCACGATCTAGAACTATCTTCAAGATACCCAACATGCGAATTTTAAAGACATAAAAAAATAATAACTTTTTCAACATGTGTAAATATGATCTTTCTACCTACAAAGGCATTAAAATACCTTTTTTGGGCACAACCAATATATGGAAGTATTTTATAATTTTTCCAGAGCAAAAAGTGTCACCATATGTAAATTTTCTATTTTCAATATAAAACAGATTCAACCTAGTATTTGATCTGAGTTGGTCACATGGTGTGTAAGTGTGAGTGTAGTTATGATCCAAATAGAATAAAATTTTGTAGGTAGCTTTGGTAAAAAATTTATAGAGCTTATTAAAACAAAACTTTTTGTCTAGTAAGATTATCTCGAAAGCGCTTTTTTTACAGGTTACAGGCAAAATTCGTTTCAAAATGGTAAATAATTATTTTGCAGTGTATTATTTTTGTACATTACATTTTTAGACAAAACGTTAGTATAAAAATTATAGATCTTATGAAAATATATTTTTTTGTTTTGATTGATTTTATCTGTAGTATTATTTTAATATAATTAATAACGAAAAGCATTTTGTAAAGGCTGAAAAAGCGTTTTATATCATATAAACTTGTTATTTTTGTCTCAAAGTTAGTATATTGATAATATCAAGACTCAAACTTGGTAATGTGGTGCATGATTATTTAAATAGTCATGCTCCACATTACCAAGTTTGAGTCTTAATATTATTTGATGACAAAGGAGCAAGTGAAAGGAGTCTATAGATATGTATAATTAGTAAATTGATATTAAAATTTAGTTGTATGTAAGAACGGAATAATCACCAAATTAAATTTTTTTATTTAAATAATATTTTTTTCTCTGACACTTTGTAAATTGGTCGTGGCTTACACAAGTGTTTTGCATAAATTAAGTCACTTTTCTGAGTCCACATGCGTGGTCAAAAGTTATTTTTGTTGACATCTACGTTTTTTTTCCACTCCGTAGGGACCACTTAAAAAGTTGCATGCAAACAACTGATTTTAATTTATCAAAGTTATACAATCTTGGTGCTTTTAAAGTTTTTCCTCCAATAAAATTTTATGAATTTGAGACTGTCAGAATGTAAATTGAAAATAAAGCTACAAATCAAGTTAGAGCCTACTTGAATGTATCATTTTGAAAACACTCGATTTACATGTCTTCATAAAGTGGTGATGGTTACACTTTTTGCTCTGGCAAAATACTTGTACTCGTGTAAAGCAGTCGTGCCTAATAGTTTTAACAAGAACAATAATTAATATGATAGTAAAAATAATAACAAAAATAAAAAATACTATACGTGTCAAATGTAAGTTGTGTAACACAGGTAATTAATTGAAATACGTAATTTAAATGTGTTAAAAACTTTTTTGTCACAGTGTAAAATAAGAGTTTTCATAGTTGTTGGCGCTTGTCACTGGGGAAAGCACCCTGGGATCTAATCGAGATAAAAAATTTGACATCTGGCTAACGAATGCACTTATTACGGCGAAAGGTGTGGGAGGGAATGGTTAAATGAGGATCGAACCTGTACAATAGTAGGTTTGTTCGGCTTTGCGTATTTCGACGTTAAGTCCGCGTTGGCCCCAGGGACTTCTTGTACTGGTCGAGGTTGGTATAGTAAATATCCAAATGTTGAAATAAAACACCCATGGTAAAAAAATATATATATTTTCAATTTTAGCGATTTTTGCACTCTTAGGAGGAAAAATGGATTTTACACCAGGCGCGCATCTGATCTGGGCAAGCACAAGGAGTTCCTTAGACCCGCTGATCGTCCTTGAGTAGATGCATAGCAGTGACAAATACTATTCCATACACCATTACATATAGTACAAGTGCATGTGTTATTTCTTGTCCTAACATATATTACAATTTCCATCCCACCAAACCAGAACCAAACACTCACTGACCTTCAACTCGTTTGCACCGATTTCAAAATTTCAACTCATCAATCTCAACTAAACTATTTTACTCTAACCCCCAACATGTTGTTCTGATAAACTGAATTCAAAGGCAATGTTAAAACATCCCGAATAGAAACTTCTTAAATCATATGAAGGTCGGATCTAGAATTGATTAAATAATTGTATGGATTCAATTTGGATGAATTGTGATCGTAGATTTGGATCCTTTTTTTTGGCTAAGGTACTGGATGCTATCGCATAATACGTGTACCCATATAACTATACAATATGAACGCGCGGTGGCTCAGTCGGCTAGGTCGTGGATTGGCACGCGGGAAACTGTGGTTCGATTCCCGGCCAGTGCGACTTTTTCGGGCAAGTACCTCTGTGTATTTTCACATATGCTTTTTGCCCCTACCCCCCTCCTGTAATGGAAGGCCTCCCATCCTTCTTCCCTTCCTTCTCCAAAGTGCTAAGTGCCCTGTGTAGTGCCCTTATCAAAGGAGCCGGACGTAAAGCACTATAATGTATAAAAAAAAAAAAAACTATACAATATGCAGTGTGTATAGTATCGTCTCCTTACGAATAAAAATTACTGTGTCATTTTTTTGTCTGTATAAAATTATGTGGTAAATAAGGCAATAAATTAATTCTTGTTAATTTCATCGTGTAAATGCACTGCAGTCGGTGCTATTCGTATGAAATACTATCTGAAAATGAAACGTTTGGAACTTCAAGACAAGGGGAGTTTTACGAATATCGACAAAAATAGTGAGGTTGTGTTACCTGAACAGTATGATTTACGTTTAAAATGAATAAAGTGATAATTTCTCAAATTTTTAGAAAATAACAGTGCAGTATGTAATCATATTGTATGAATACTCGTAGTGAAAGCCAAATATTTTGTTAAAATGGTATTTGCAATAATTATAAAGATATTTACAGTGCAGTTAAACATATTGTTATATCAAATGCAAGGTCAATCATAGTTAAATTTCTTCATTGTTACAAAAATATGGTAACACTTTTATTAAAAGAGTTTCAAGAAATCTAGCTGAATTTTTTCACTTTCGCACGTTTTATATTGCAACTATAGAAAATTCTGAACAAAAATTACATAAATAATCTAGCATACATATTAGAATTTAATATCAAAAAATTAGTTAAAAGAAGTCTGGAAGTAGTTAAAGTTTCCTATCTTATCGATAAGGTTACTGTAATCGTATGGCTTAATAACATTATTGAGAAGACAAGTGAAAAATCAGATCACACCTCATTAATCCAACATCTAATTTTTCCTTTTTCGCCTTGAATTCTCAATCAATCTTGCCAAGTTTAGGTTTGACTCATTCGTTGAAGTGTTAAGAATAAGCGTCTACTCTTATTTTTTCGATAAAATAGCTAGCTGTTGAATAAACAATGTTATAAAGTTATACAGTCAAAGTAACCTTATCGATAAAATACGGAACTTTAACTATCTCCGGACTGTCCTTAACTGACAATTGCAGAGAAAAAGACGTTAAAATTATAATTAAACATTGACTGGGTTACTGCTAATCCATTCAAGCTCAACTTCAGTTTGGCGAATTTTCTTGTGGTTTTACACGCAGACACCCCTTTATAAACCTATTCCGGTCATCTTTGGATGCATAACAAAAAGCTAACCTAGCAACATCAAATTTTTTTTTAGATAAAATGGTCGCTTAAATTTCTGCTGTTGTTACCAATGGAATTGTAATGGATCAAAAACATTTGGCTGTATCGATCATGTGCTTTATTTGCGATCATCCGGCTCGTTTATTCATAAAAAATATCAAGGGACATGGTGGTTATTATAGATGTAAAAGTTATGTGGTTGAAAAAAAGTCGATGATAGGGCGATTTTTCCTGATTTATGCTACCATCTAGAGACTCATAAAAGTTTTATTAACGAAGTAAATTTCGAACATCAAGTAGGTATTGAACCTTTATTGATATACTGATAACAAATATGGTACGTCACTTGAATTTTATGCATCTCAGATGTCTTGGTGTTATAAAAAATGTTATTAATTACTAGTAGTCTATTACTACTTAAGTAGTCAGATTCCAGTAGATTTCCACAGAGATAATAAAAAAAATACTACTAATCCAGTCTAAGAGTATTAATACGTGTTATATCATAGTGATCCATAAGTTCAAAATTCTAATCGACATAAGACAAGTTATTGGATTAGTTAAAAGAGATGCTAAGGAAACCTTTTAAAAAAGTTTCTTACTTGGTACGAAAATTCATTTAGAAACTACAAATGGTACTAATGAATACTTTTAACATAATGTTTTAGATTTGACATGTTCTTGCAATCGTTATATCCTTACGTAAAAATAGTATGTTTTATTTACACCTGTCTTTATGCATTTTGATAAAATTATTGGCATACTGTGTAACGGTGCCCCACCGTTAGGCCACATTAGTAGGCTAGGGCAGGTAGGGAAGCAGGGAAAGGGGGAAAGAGTGTTAAAGGGCCTAAGTGGGAAAGCGGGAAGGGAAAGTAGGGGAACGGGAGAAAGGGCCGAGAGAGCGGCAGATTAGCTTGGGCCAGCGAACGCGCGTGAAGCGAGTTTTCTTTCTTTGCCACCTCTCTTTGTTTCCGTTGTTTTGGTGCGTGAAGTTTTTGTTGGAGTGATTGGGTGATCCGGCGATAACATTTGGAGATAATTCAACGTCGTGGTAAAGTGTTGGTGCCGTGACCCGGCTCCTGAACCCGTTGACAAGGTCGGACCAAGGCCGGGCCTGACGACCTTGACCTCCACACGCAGCCAGTAGGGATGCCTACTGGCCTCTGCGAACTCACGCCAACAGCGCCTAGTTCCGCCTATCCAAGTCATCTACGAGGAGCGATCTCCCCGCATCGCTGTAAGTACCTGCCAACAGGCAGTTTATTGTAAAGGGCAGCGGCCCTAGATTAGCCCGCGTAGGTCTGCCCGGTTTTCGTTTTCGCGCCGCGAGCACGTCGAGTAATCGCGCTCGACGTGCGAGAACACACTCCTACACCCGCGAGTACGAGTTGTAATCTTTTATATATTTAATTGAATATATTTCTCGTTTTAAACTTAATCGCGAGTGCATCCTTTTGTGTGTGCCCGATCTCCTTGTGTCGTACTAAAGTCGTCGCGAGAGGCGACGACGTGCAAGATCGCCGCGATACTCGTCACTTACGAGGTCTCGGAGAGCGAGACCCGCGTATAAAGTTTTATTGGAGGTGTCGCCGGGGGTACCCGGGCAACACAGGCCCGGTCGAGGTTGCCAGTTCCGCCTCGCTACCTACTCCGCATCGGCAGCACCCCGTAACATTATTATACAGTGATAGCTTCCACTTTTTATCAGGATTCAAGATGCTTTTCTTCTACTTTATTTTAAAACTACTGATAATTTGAACGTTTCAACATAATACTTCTGAGGGAAGATTTTTTTAAATTGGTATACGCTGTTGGAAAAATTCTTAAAAATCCATGCATTACCTTTAATAGTTTAAACGTTACAAAATATTTTTGATAAAGTCCAATAAATACATCGAATGAATATTTTGAAAACTATGAATGCGTTTACTACTTTTTGATGTTAAAAACTACTCAAGTTAGTATCCGTCATGTATTAATTTGGGTGTTAATGGTACACTGAACAAATTTTACCCTCAGGATGATAAACTGGAGGTGTCAGATGATTTGTTTCAACTTACTGCGATAAAAATAAATATTTTACTTATTTGAATAATAGTAAAAACTATTAAAAAATCTTTAAGTGTAATCATCCTAATAGTAACACTAGTTTAACACACCATTTACGCATAACGGACTTGAGAATAGTTTTTAATAACAAAAATCAACGGACTCCTTGAATATTTTACGAAAGTTTTGAAAAATTAATATACTACCTGTTTGACTTAATCAATAACGTTTTTCAGCTTTTTAAAAACATTTTTAAAATGTTCAATGCTATGAGGGAAAAAAAAATTAAAATTTTCTTTCCAAGCAATTTTCATCGTGTTGACACCATTATAAAAATTGAAAAAAAAAATTAAATCAATCCATTACGATGACTAAGTATGGCTCAAGTTCAATCGCTTTATATTTTAAAAGATAAATAGATGTGCCAATTTTAGTAAACGAACTAATCCTTTAATCAGAGGAAAATAAGGTCAATGTACTAATACTAAAACATGTTTTTCCTGTGGGCAATTTTTTTTCCTTATAAACAATCACTGCATTCTTAGTAAAAAAAAAAAAAAAAAAAAAAGGATTCGTACATGGTAACTAGGTGCACATTCAACCAAGGCAAGCAAAAAAGTTCGCTAATGTTCGGTACTTGCCCTGGTGATATGAACCATCAGGTACGAATTGTACCATTGTTTCAATTACAATGATGCTACCAGACAACTGTAATAAGTGAGCCATAAAAGATTTTTAGTAAAAAGCCAAATATCGAGCGATATTTACTGTGGTGGTGTAAGTGTTAAAGCTTATACAGTGTTAATACAATAACGATTTTTTTACCTCAAAAAGTAAATAGCCGACAGACAAGAGATTGCAATTTTATAAAGACAGGGATGAAAAGTAAACAAAGACTGGATTCATAAACACAAGTTTGTATGAACTTACCTTCCTATTGTCAGCATAGTAGTTGTAAGTTTTGAGATAGGTGCCCAGTGAGAGCACGTCGCACCGTTGCTCGCTACGCTGGCAGGTGCGCTCCATGAGCCTGAGTACGTGGAGAAAGTCCTCGGCCACATAGTGGTCCTCCTCCAGGAAGAGCACCATGCCAGTGTGGTTGCGGGTAACGTTTAACTGGTCGAAAATCCGATTCGCCTTCCACCACCAATGGTGCTTTGTTTGGGTGAACTTGGCCTCGCGGTAGTGCTTGTACGAGTCCGGGTGCTCCGCGTTCGTGCAACCCTGCAGCAAAGCCCTGCGACGGATGTAACGTTACAATAACAGTATTTGATATAACAATAGCCACATTGGTATGCGTGGGAGTCTCTTTGAACGCCGCAAGACAGGATGATAAAATGCATGTAGGACTGAAAATTAGTTGCATGCGAGCACTCTCTTCATTCTTTACACTGTTTCCCTTTATTCTTTCACTTTTGTTTTTTCTTTCTTTTCTCTCTTTTTATTTTTTTTTCTCAAATGAGCGTCTTTTTCTTTTCTCTTTTATTACCCTGCCAGCCTATGATGCTGCCTTAGTGCAATAAAGATGCAGCTCCCTCGGGCCGTCACGCGATGCAATTTTTTCATACCTGGCTTAATCGAACTTATGACAAATTCATACTCTATACTGCTTTTCCGTACATTACTGAGCTATAAATTAGCAGTTTATAATTCTTCATACTGTTTTTTTTTTTTNGTATGAGAAAAATTATCTTTTTAAAATATTGATGAGTCAAATGACAAAGCCCCTTTATTAAAAATTGTATTTAATTGGAATAAACACTGATGGAAAATTGTTAGACTCGACACTCATCTGTCTACTTCTGTAATAATGGCTAGCTAGAAAACAACTAGTTTTACTGGGTACGTTTTTTTTGTGATCGGTCGTTCGGTACACTGATTATATCTCTAACAAAAAATTGCGGATCGGTTAACTATACCGTTTTTTACATGTTTAATTTGAAAAAATCTCAATTTATCATGTAACCTCATGAAAGAATCACATGAAATTGCATTCATAAGAAAATTATATAAAAAAAAATTTAACTAACTCAATGATTCATTAATTTATATTATGTATATTCGAACTAAACGAATTAATAAACAGTAAATAAATTTGTAAGAGTTATTGTTACAATTGTAGATAAAGGTAAACTTTAAAGCTTCTTAAAATCTCTTATTTTCTTAATAATTTATTTAGATATTTGTATTTGATGTACAATTGACGTTTAAGGATGTTGCCCTATTTATATGCGTAATAACAGAACTTATTAAAACTTGTAAGTATCTATGGGGTAGATTAAAGTATTATGAACTTTTATGTGTTTTAGGGTATACCTTAAAACACTAAAAAAACATGTGAAATATAATGAGCAGTTAAACACTGGTCATATAGAGCAACAGAGATTAACAAATAACCAACTAAAACTTGTTAGAAATAATAAGAGCAGATTCTATTTGTATGATGTGAGAGAAAATATTAGAAAATTCATCCCTCCAAATTTCACCTCATGTTACAATTCTTTTTATTAAAATAATCACAAAAATAATTACGAAAAAATAATTAATGAAAGGAGAACTGGAGAGTCAGCGGATCTTTTAAGGTGGCTAGGGCAATTTTTATCGGCTTCATCAAAACCTCTCAAATTCTGGAATTGTGTAAATAAAGTATGCTAAATTCATTTGTGATAAGAAAATACTGGAGTCAGCGACTTCAATTTTTCACAAATCGCTGCTGAAAATTCACTAATTTAACACCTACTCTTATGGACAGTGGTCACAAAATTGACTATATCTTTGGAAATCTTTGAGTAACCTCAAAAATTTAAAATACTTCTTGCGTATTTTTTCACAAAGAATCTATCAAATTCTTAAGAATATAAGGTCAACGACTTAACTTAATAGAAAATCAGAAGAAAAGTATAAAATATTAATTGTGGGCAACCTTAATGATGAGTCAACTCTGCTTCTACATAGGTTATTATGGCATTCGTTGAACGACAAAAATAATTTACTAACAAATAAAAATGTCGATGAGAAAATAAACTGCTTAAGACAGAGATTTCCATGCAGTGTATCGTCCTTTAACTGTGTACTTGAAATGTTTATTGTGCTACAGCCACTGTTAATGTGCAAACGTATAATTGACAATACCTGCACTTTTTTGCATGTATATTTCTGTGGCTTCCCGGACAAACCGATTAACTCCATTTTTTTCAAAATTGACTTAGGACCGGAAAACATATTCTTTTCAGTGTACTTTTGTCCAAACAAACTTTTGAAATGATTCGAGTTACCGATTTCCCATAATCAGCACAAAACCTACTCGATTAACTGCTATTTTCCCGGCTCAACCGATTAAGTGACTCTTGTCCCAGGCCAATCAAATAAGTGACAATAAATCGTTGCTGCATCAAAAACTGATAATTTTAAGGTGCGTAAATCATGGGAAAATATTACTTATATTTAGTAATCTAACTCTTTAAGAAAGAATTTGATGTTAATATGAGGCTTTTACTCATAATTCATCCAAGTCCTCGTATTGACCTCGAGCGCAATTCCAAAATCGCGCCCCACTGGACATTTTTAGAACGATTGGCCGTGATTAGCAAAGATAATTATAGTGAAATCGAGCTTTCGGCTCCATTCACTAGGTGACCAACCCTTAAACGTCGCTTCTCTAAAAGCATGCAGCTCGCGTCACAATGGGGCTGTTATCAAAGAGAAAAACTAGTAGCAAGACGTCTAATTTCCACTGCAATATAATTATAAGTATGAGTGTAACGCATTATTAGACTCCAATAGCGCGATAGCCACATATTTATAAAATTTTAATACAGCGGTATGAAATACGGGCGCTAATGCCGGAATCATGTCGTAGAAAAGCCTACTCCACTGGCAGATGTCAAAATTCATCACCTAACGTGAATTTATTTTGGTGATTGACGCTCCAGATTAGTTCCTGCAATTGCAGTCCAAGCCTTGTTTCTGACGAAAACTAACATGATTAAATATTTTAAAAGCCATTTTACAATGGAAAAAATAAGTCGTATTACTTTTCGTCACGATCATCGTTTGGTCGGCAGAACTGTAAGAAGTACTACAGTGCTATGTTTGAGTAATAAATATCTACTGTTCGAAAACAACTAATTAGTAAGCAGGCATGGCATATTTCCTCGGGGTTAAATACGTCCTCTTATTAAATATTTATAAATTTTAATAATCGAATAAGTTATATGTTCCCGGTCTAACCGAATAACTCCAAAAGCGACTCGTAGCAAGAAAGTTGATTGCATTTTTTGATTACCCACGTAAAATGACAAAGTCTTGTCTTAGTACCTAACTTTAGGCACAGCAAGTGACGCGCAGTTTCCGTGCTGTCAAAAAGTAGCTTTTCAATCGTTAAAGCCGTTTTTCTCGAAAATCACAAAAATGAAGTTAATCGGTTTGTCCGGGAAGCCACAGATTTTATTTCACTCTGCGATTCTTATGCTATTTACAAATGACTTTTTTTCATTAAGTGAATTTCAGTGTTATTTTATTTAGCAGTTTCTGAATGCAATCGATGCAACAGGTACAAAAGCTTACGCATGATCGGATAATTAGTTCACTTTACTAGTGTGCAATATTCTTTGTTGTGACTACACAACTTTGTCGTATTTTTTACAACAATCATATTCCTTTTCATTTTCCTTAATAGTTAAACACGAATTCAGTGCTGAAACTACTTTATTTGCTCATATTTTCTGTTTACATCATATATTAAATCAATAACATATCACACACGAAAAGTACGTCCGCATTTTATTAAAAATTCTCGTATTCTGACACTTTCCGATGAAAAACAATACATTTAAAAATTATATGTGGAAAAATATTAGATCTTGGGAGTCTCGAATAAAACAATACATAACGAGCTGTTTGTATGAGAAAAATTATCTTTTTAAAATATTGATGAGTCAAATGACAAAGCCCCTTTATTAAAAATTGTATTTAATTGGAATAAACACTGATGGAAAATTGTTAGACTCGACACTCATCTGTCTACTTCTGTAATAATGGCTAGCTAGAACGTTTTTTTTGTGATCGGTCGTTCGGTACACTGATTATATCTCTAACAAAAAATTGCGGATCGGTTAACTATACCGTTTTTTACATGTTTAATTTGAAAAAATCTCAATTTATCATGTAACCTCATGAAAGAATCACATGAAATTGCATTCATAAGAAAATTATATAAAAAAAAATTTAACTAACTCAATGATTCATTAATTTATATTATGTATATTCGAACTAAACGAATTAATAAACAGTAAATAAATATTTAAATTAAAAATAAGTTAAGGAGGTTTGGGAGAAAAGTTCAAAATAGAGAAACGTGCTAAAAAAATGTATGTTATATTTGAGAATTTTAAGAGTGCACAAGAATTTTTCCAGATTTTTCACCAGGGGAAATTTTCGAGAAAAAAATTATGAAATATTAACAGTTTAACACGGTCATAGAGCAAGGTTAGGTTTGCTTTTTAATTGAAATTAAGGTATATTCTAAAAAAGTTGGAATAAAAAAAAACGTTCTCATAGATAACTTGGTACCGAAAGAAGATGCTCGACAAAAAAAATCAAGCCTTGCCAGGCATTTTTCAAAAATATAATCAATTACAGTCGTACAGTTTCAAGTTTGTAGAGTGCAAGAGGAGGTGCGCGGTAAAGGGGGCCCAGGTGCGTGAGCAGGGGGACTCCCCGTTCCTCGCCCTGTGCCTCTTTGAATGATACTCCCAAACCTCCTTAAGAAGCACTCTGTAAGAATGAGAAATAAGTTATTCATGATTAGGGTTGCTTGTAGTAGAGTGGATAGGGTATTTGGCTAGTGTGCAGAAGATCGCTAGTCCGATTTTGGAAAAAATCGTTTTTTTTTATTTTTTATTTTTTTAGGGCGGCTGGGTCAGTGGTATGGGGCGAAGGGAGTAGAACAAGGCAGCCAAGATAGGGCAAAAGGGGGAGATAAAATGCAAAACTCACTTCCATTACACATTTTCTCAAGGTTACCGATCTGAAATCATTGATTTACAGTGTAGCAGAGAACGCGCCTAGAGTAGTATAACTTAAAAAAAAAATAAAAAGCAACTCACTGTTCTTTGCCAATGTTTCTCGGACAATCGTTGGGGCTTTCGCCAGGAAAGCTGTGCGGGTGCGTCTGTATGCTGTGCGGATAAAATATCTGCATGACTCGGCAGAAGTCAACATTCTGCACGAGGTAGTTGATATCTGGATTCCAGACATCGTGGCTGAAGACGAGTAGAACCTCTTCGATACCCTTGGCCTGAGCCAAGGAGATGATAAGGTGGCGCAGGTAGTTAAGCCGGTCGTGCACCTGGACAAGGATCACCGGTGCTTCGGGTGCCAAGGGTCCGAATGCATCCTCGTTTAGAACACGCTGCTCCGCATTGACTTTATCGATTTGCCGGTGAATTTCCACGATTTCATATTCGTTAAGTTCTTGATTCCCAGATGTCAAGTTGTTGCTGCGGCCAAGTGTTCCGTTGTTACGCCGATCTTTGAGGAACCTGTGAACGGGAATATTTAACAGTGAAGAAATCAATAGACTAACAACATATTATTGAGTTTTATGAACGTTATGTATTTATATTTCTTTCTAAAAAAGATTTAGTTACAACGGAAACTCTTGATTTGTATGCATTTAAAAGAGCGAGAAGCACCACTTTATTTTATGGTATAGAGTTATCTACCTCGCATCGATGGTACAGAATTCAATACATTAAATCCTAAAAAACTGTACGATAAATGATTTATACATTTTAGCAAAAAAATCCTATTTTAAAAATTAATTATCACGTGACTGAAGCCATTTTATTCATTTTATGATTGATTAAGACAGATCACGTGACTTGTTTGGTGGAATTTAAAAAAAAGTGAAACTGGCCAAATTAAAATAACTTATCACATAAAATAAGTTCACACCGAGACAATGATATGAAATAGTGATATCTTACTTGTTTGTCCTTTTAAAAGAAATAAGTAGACTAACAATTGTACTTTCCTTTAAGATTACGGAATATAAAAATATCCGTACATAACTATGAAAGGAACCACAATAGTTTAGATCGCGCTAAGTACATCTAACGCAACTAGTACTTAACTGAAAAAGCTTTACCATGTTAGTATTCATACAAACTGTCATAGCTCTTTCACATGTGACTGATAAATCTTCGCACAATAAATTTAAACTCCGATTGAGACTATTCCAAATTTTTTCACCATACTCGCCATACTGCACTGAAAGACGGAACTTTCCTCTCCCTCCTCGGAATAAAAATGTAGTTCCTCGGCGCAGGATTGGTGAAAAATTGATACAATTCACGAGAGGAAACAAAAAAAGCCTTAAGGAAAGTAATGTACTACTTCTTTTATCAATTGTAACGTGCACTTCGAAACAACAGAAATTTCTTCTTTGTTCTGATTATATTGAAATTTTTATTTTGTTATATGTCACGTATGTATCATATTGAGATTTTCTAACATAAATAATGAAAATTTTGTATAGCTTTCCCCTTTAACAAAACCATTGTAATAAATACCGTTTATTAAAAAAAAAAAAAAAAATTTAACAGTCTTTCGTAATGGTCCAAAAATGTAATCACATGCCTCATTGGGTGTATCCATATGTACTTACTATACCTAACATTCATTCGACTATCGATTACTAAATCTTAAAAAGTTTGTTTTAACTCATATTCTTATTTTATTAAGTATTATTTGTTTCTCTTTAGTCTATTAGATTTTTTTCATTTGTTTTTCTTATTTAATTTAATTTCATTTTTCCAGTTACAAAGCCATGGAATTTTTAAATTTCAAGTATTATAGAAATAGTGCAAAGAATCAGAACATTTTTCTTTTTGTTAAATTATTTATTTATTTTTACAAAGGAGTTGAAATACTCAAGAATAGAATTCCATACAATCTTCAACTTCGAGATCTCAGTACCATCCATACCGGAAACGGCGCCGCCCTTGTCTTTATGTATCGAAGCAATTAAAAAAAGAAAACAATACTTGGCAATATTTTTCGATGAAACTGTTTTTAGAAATTAGAAAGTATTTCAATGTTGAAATTCACAAAATTTTTATGTTACAGTAAATCGTTCAAATATACTAACTTAATAAAAATTTCAATCATTGAAGTCAACCGATAATTTGGCGTACTACTTTTTACAGACATGTTGGGTAATCATATCTTACTAATATAGAAAGCAAAGTCGCTAAAACCGTTGTAATCGCTTACCACGAAAACTACTGAAGCGATTTTGCTGAAATTTTGGATACTGATTCTTAATGATTCCGAGATGGTTTTCGCATAGTTTCTATCTCGAAAAATTAATAATAATAGCGATAAACAAGCTCAAAGTTTTTCTAAAATAAGCTAACTTTGCGCTCTGGTTCAGTAGCATCCGCTAGATGGCGTCGAAGTAAAATTAAAGCCAACCGCAATCAAAGATAGTGAAGGGTGGTTGTAAGATGCCCCATCGAATTGTCGATTGTCGAAGTCGTTTACCGACAGTACACCAAGCACAGAGGCGTCAGTCGTGCAGCTGGGCATCCTGGCTAATGATGGCACTCTTTTTTCATGGGCAAGTGAAATAAATCGGTTTTTACCCCGGAAGGCCAAGATAACCGAGTACCACGAAAAAATAGGCGTTTGGAATGCCAGGAGACGGGTCTAGCTAGAGCAATGTTCCAACACTTCAGAGCTCTGTGGTTGTTCAGCCATCCGGCCTGGTGCTGTCAGCGAATTTTCTACTTTGAATGTAAACCAGGAAAGACAGCCCTGAAGAGTACGGGCAGCCACAACAGCTTTCTTCTCAGTGGTCATCCCAAGGGCATACCTTCAGAGAAGGTATTCTCCAGGCCCACTCTCCCGACTCACGATGAGCGGTTGGTTATCCGGGGAACAACCCGAAAACGAGATATTCTTTGGTCAGCGGCGTACCTCCCTCCATCACGGTCTCCGTACACAGAGACTTCGAGGGTAAGAGTCAAGCTACCCGCAACTAGCTCTCCATCATCAAGAATAATGATAAGAAATAGCTGAAAATTTCACCACTGGCCCTTTTTAGGCCCACTTTAAGTATGAACGTTCTCTACTTAACCATCAATCTCATCGGTTCTTTTAAGAGCCACCTAAATTTTAACTACCTTGCCAACGAATACATTTTTACTACCATTCCGATAACGATTCATCGACTACAAGACTATGTAAAGCCGGCCACTATTAAACCAAGTTATTCATGCACTGGCCGGCGTCACGAGCGGAGTTGTTCATCACAAGGCTGGAAAACCAGGAATCACCGATCCTCTCCAAGGTCTTCGCTGGATGAACCTAACAGCTATGAAGGAAAACGTTGTAATTTTCTTCCCGATCAGTGTGGTGCTACAATAACAGGCCAGAGAAGATCACCCTGAGGTATAGAGGTAATCACGTTGGCTGGAAACTTCAGTCAAGAAAAAGTTTACTTAAGATGCTCACCGGTCTTTTTTAGGGCCATCGGACGACAAACTACCTTGCCAACAAATATATTACAACCTAATGAAGTTGAAAAAAATAGCCTTTAGGGCTCACAAAAGTCTTAACTGTGCCAAAAATCGCAAGAAGTCGAATTGGAAGGAAAACTTCAAATGTATCTAATGAATACAATTTTAGGCATCAAAAAAATGACACTGAACATTTATCGAGATTAGAGCAGCATCAAAATTGATAAATAAAGAATTTATTAAGTGAGAGATCAGCTTTTCACTATAACCCTTATAGTAATCTCTTGAATCTTCTAGATTTTTAAATAGGTAAAATATGTGTTGATATTCTTGAGGCGATAAAAAATGTAGAGATTAAGCTCCGGGACTTTGATGCTGTGGTAATAAAGTTGTGAGATAAGAGAAAAAAATTTTTTTCAATCATATATTTTTTGTGAGTTTTAAATCTTTACAGCTTTAAAAAATAGCCCTGATAGATTATACGGGAGAAACTGCAAATCGACGGCCTTTAATGGCCAAGGATTATTTTATGGCATAAGGAATGTACGGTACTTTTTAGCATAATTATAGTTTTTCTTTACAGCTTTGTTCTTTTTACACCTTTTTACTTGATCAAATAAACTGTATGGATTCCAAACAAATATGTTTTTAATAAGAAGATTTTTATTCTGAGAAGTGGCAGAAATAGATGTAAAGTTTTTAACTGAAAACGTTTCACACTACATGTCAGCACACTACGGTGTTTCATTTAGTGATTCTCGGGCGAAGCCGAAACAGGGGGCCGCTAGTATGGGATGTTTTAAAGGGTTGTACAATCACCAAAATATTGATTATTTTTTAATCATTACCTTCTTAGTGATTTTAATGTAAACTGAATAGTAACTGATTAGTTCATACATAAAAAAACTACGAGATTTCATATTTATTCCAACAATGTTACTATTTTCTGAGAAACTAAAGAAACAGTATTTTACTTATAATATTTTCGATGTGAATAAGTTAGATTGTGCATACATTTTTGCATGTATACGCGCATATGTTTATTGTAAGCCTGCTTACCTGTGCAGCTCTTGAGGCACAAGAGCGTATAGACTCTCATTCACTGGATGCTGGTTTGACCAGTCCCGCGTTGTCAGGTTGATTACGTGCAGTTGCAGCCAAAGAAAAGTTGCCAGGAAGACAAAAGCTAACGTCCTAAACAGGAAGCCTCGGTTGGCTCGTGGCACTCCAACTGCAACGGCTGAACCTACACAAATTTTATACGTATTCTCAAATTTCATTTTTTCAAAGTTTTCTAAACTATAGCGAAAGTTTTACGAAGTAGATGCGATTCAAAACGAAAACATAAGTATTATCACTTTTATGAAACGTTAGTGTAGTATGTCAGTTTAATGTTAGGACATCTTAGGATTGATTTCAAAATGGAATGTGAAATTCGTTTCAGGTTCTAAATAGGTTTCAATATCATAAAACTAAAATTTGTACTACAGCAACCCGGAGTTAAAAATATTAATTGTTGCCTCTAAATATTATCCAACTAAAGTGAGAAACAATATAAATTTTCAATACAAAGTTTTTCTTACTAAAAAAAAATTTTTTACTACCTCAAAAATGTGCAAGCTTTTTCTAAAAAATTTTATTATTTTTTCAATCTACATTTTTGCTGATTTTTTTAAGTTTGATAAAAATTTTTAAATGTTAGATGAAATAGTAGTTTTTGTCATATGAGCGCCATAGCCACTGCTATACCTTGGTCCAAGGTACCTTTATAGCAGGGTCCCAAATGTTATTAGATAACTCTGTCGTTTATGTTGTAAATTCTAATTTATTGATAGTGCTCCAGCTATAATGTTCCCTTACGTCCACCCCATCCACTGTGGAAATTTGTGCGTTGTCTTCGATATATTTAAGGTATTAATACCAACATGAGCCCTTTCCAATTTTCCGTAATTCCACCAATTTGGGATTCATTTCCCTCCCAAAGCTCTAATAATCTTAAGAATTTGATAAACACCAGTAAAAAATATCAGCTATTATAAATAACCGACTACCTGTATAAGCCTACGTTGTTCCATACAACAGTGCTAATTGTGATTTCTTACATCTTTTAAATTATTATGTCTTACTGCATTTTTCTTGATGGCTTTCAAAAGCTTAAAACTTATAATGAAAACTATGACCAAGTAAAAATTCATGTATTTTTTTGAGCTAGGTTGCTCTAAGCTATGTAGTTGAAATGTTAAAATTTTCTACCTTATTGATAAAGTTCCATTTATAACATTAATTATTCAATAGCTAGCTATATTGTTGTTAAATAAGTAGACGCACAATTTCGACACTTGAAAGAATAAAGCAAGCCCACACTTGGCAAGATTGATTGAGAATTCAAGGCGAAAAGTGAAAAATCAGATGTTGGACTAATAAGGTACCATCTGATTTTTCACTTTTCTTCTTTACTATTTAATACATCTTGTCAAAATCAAGCTATATTTATTTCTTGTCGATAAAAGAATGTGCGTCTACTCTTCTTTTTTATAACAAAAATTATGTAGAGTAAATTGCTAAAGCAAATAACAATACTTAATAGAATTAGGCATAAGATATTACTTTGCACAAATGAACTTCCTACTCAACTGATCAACAGATATTTTACTTAGTTTACAGCTATCAATTGGTTTGGAATATTCAAATGTCAGGAAAACAGTAGACGCACGTTCCTGAATCTACAAGGAATAAATATTGCTTGATTTCGGTGAGATTCATAGGAATATGAAGAAGGAAATTAAAATATCAGATTACACACCTTATCAATCCAACATCTGATTTTTCACTTTTATTCTAGAACTTTCAATCAATTTTGCCAAGAATGGACTTGATTCATTATTTAAAGTGTCGAGAATGTATGTCTACTCTAATTTTTTTCGATAAAATAGCTATCTGTTGAATAAATAATTAATGTTATAAAGTTGTACACTGGAGGTAGTTTAATTCGTTGAGCAGGAAATTCTAATATTCGATTCCCATTGGCTGATTCGATCACATAACCTCTCTCATTATTAAATTTTATACTTCCCACTCAAGGAATTAAACTGCCTCCAGTGTAGAATTAAAGTAACCTTATCGATAAGGTACAAAAATTTAAACAATCACCGGATTGCCCTTAAGCCCTTAAGCTTGTTGTAAGCATACATCTATGATCTTAATGCATACAACTGTTTCATAAAACGAAAGTCCTCAACGCATTGACAAGGATACCTTACTACATTCATATCTATCAATAATATATATATACGCAACGTTTTAAAATAATTTATGATCCTGTATATTTATGAAATTCTGTAAAATTCTTTCATCTTTTCCATTATTTTGACTCAATTAAGAAATCCAAAAAATTTTAACAGCTCCTCAACGCTTCAGCATACATCTTACGCCCCTAGCCTAACTTCAAGTGGCTCCCCTCTCCAAGTATTTCCACTACTTGCCCTATCGCAATCTCATCTGACTACCTCTAATTACATGGTTAATACAATAAAAATAAAATGATACAGACACAGGATTACTGATACGAAACTTATAATTACATGAATGCAGGGACTTAATAACAGAGACTCGAGTAAGGTGACTTTAAACACAAAATTCATATTTTTGAAAAACTGAGACGCATAAAAACAAAATGATTTAATTGGAAAAACACATACTTCTAAAAGCACATATGAAGATATAGAGATTGTGTGAGGAACATGTGAGGAGCAGAGGTAAAAATACAAACACAATTAAAGACACAGGTACCGACTCTTGTAGAAAAGTGTACAGAGAATAATAATAATTCTATTCTCATCCTTCTGCCGATGAGCGGTGGTGTCTGAAGAGCCTTTGGCCCTGTGGATCCGGACCGGCAACGACCTCTGGGGTAGGAGACCGCTTGGGGGCGGTCGCATGGTGGAGGGATGGGCGGAATAGAGGTCTGCATTGGCGCTTGATCGCAGAACGGGTTCTGAAGACCATTTTGCTTTCTTATTATTCTGCCAACGAGTGGTGGCGCGTGGGTGACCCATGCACCTCACTTTGTTTTAATTGTATTTTGACGTAATTTCATCTTGACTATATTCATAGTGTTTTTTTGGGGCGGGGAGGAAAGGTATCCGTACCCCTTGAGGGGGGAGGCTATCAGCTACGCACTCACTGCGAGTACACCACTTCTAAACACAGATGAAGAGTGGGTTCCCAAAAAATAATGGGAACTAGGAAATGCCCTAGTAGATGCGCAAAGCTTAAAGACGCGCTGGTGACGGAAAACCCGGAGGAACCTCGTACCACGGGCTAAGTCTCAGAGGCCCCACCCTGGCTTGAAGTTTTAATTCAAAAGTGGAATTCGAGCCGGGAGTCTCGGGAGATAGGTCTTGCCAGTTTAGTGGGTACTTATTCAGTCTGCATCGATAAGAAAATCGTCGAGGAAACCAACATCTCAAAACAGATTGCGAGCATCACATTGCAGGAAAGGGGTGAGTACTCTTTTTTATACAGGCATTCTAGATGACCACGGATAAAAAAAAAAACTGTAGCTGAGATTACAGTCAAAGTAGTCACTACGATCAAAAAGGGAGATCTTCTCCTTAAAGTTAGAGGAATAAAGGACAGAGAGGCTCTTGTCAGTGGTAAAGCTAAAACCATAGAACGGCCGAGAAGGCTGACGTTGAACTTGCGTTGTGTAGGATCCATGGTTTATCACCACAGAGGAGAACAGTGACGTTGTTAGGAGCAAATAAGAGAGGGCAGAAGGTAGCTCTAGTAAACACTGGAAAGACCGATGCTAAAACTATTGATGAAAGAAGGAGCTAGCTAATAGGCTTTACAAGCTGCTGAGTTGAAGGATGGGTTGAAGTACTCAGATTCAGTGGTGTCTGAGGTACAGATGCATAGACTGAAACTGCGATAAGGAGGAGCCGCTGGAGCTATGCCTCCGATGTGGCAGCTGCAATCATCGCAAGAAACATTGCAAGGAGGAGACTCAATCTTTCGATTACGGAACAAGTGCCAAATACGGAGCAGATAGCAGCAGTTGCCCAGCATTTCGATGTCCTTGCAAAACAGCAGATGATCAGATGAAATAAAAAGAAGGTAACATCACGAAGATGACAACACCCTGATGAAAGGCCACGTCAACAGTCAACACTCCATGGACTGGCTTGAAGTTTAAATATGAAAACGGATCCCAAGCCAGGTATTCTAGGAGATAGGTCTTGTCAGTTTAGTGGGTATTCTGTCTGTATCGCTAAGAACATCACAATGTAAAACAACATCTTTAGGCAGACTGCGAGACCCGTACAGGACAGGGGTTTATCGTGCGTCAAGGCATTCTGGACGACCTTGGATAAAGAAAAAAGATAACAATAACAATAACAACAATAAAAATAAAAATAATGACAATACAGAAACACTAATTCGAATTCGAATAAAACTTGAAAATAAAGATAGATTATACAGGCAACATTACGGGGATAGTTAAACATCAATAAAAACTACAAAGTTAGATTTAAAATAAGCAAGATAAAGGTAGATGTAGGGTATACTTACAAACAAATAGTCTTAGAAATAAAAATTTAATGTCCGAAACTAGAAATTATTGTAAAGAGAAGTCTGAAGTTAAGAAAAAAAAAATAACAGATATAGAGATAGTGGTACAAAAGGGTAGAAAGATTCAAAGTAAAATTAAAATTAAATAATGTAGACAAAAAAAATTGTAAATGTAGACCTTTATTATTCATCTAAAAATTTTTAGGAATTTTCTTTTGGAACCATCCAGGATGAAATAACACATGCTTGCTTTATTTGTGCACACATAGGAAGTTTCTTGCAGCCACGCAATTGTGTGGTACCTTATATGAAAAGAATTAAGGACAGAATAAGTACATAACAATATTAGTGACGTAAAGTACTAGAGTCTGATGTCTGTATACTTATTTTTGCATGTTCAAGAATTTCATAAAATAAAAATGTATCAACAAAAGTCATAACAAAGCGTATGTATGATAGGAATTTCAACACATGTTTTTACTGAATATTATTTACCTCTCATACTGGCCTTCCTAACTGGTATTCCTGTAACAAAAAAATTAAAAAATACATTACACTTTTGTTATAACACAGTTCTCTATCATTGTTTGTTGCTGTTGCTTCTTTAATGATCATTATTAAAATCTGTTGGTAAAAAAATTAATTTTATGTGCATCCTCAGTATTTTTATATTGATAAAAATAATTTTTTCATACATTTTGTAAATACTTTGAGAAGCTTCACTTCAACAAAGTTTAAAATTATTTGATATCTAAAGCACTTAGTCTAGCTACGAAGATGGAATTCCAAATTAAAATTTGAGTTCAGTTATCTTCATTAGGAAATGTGTGCGCAGTGAAAATTCAGTAAGATCAAATTACCATTATTATTTAAAAAATGAAACGATGAATTTTCCTGGACATGCATATACATGACAGGAATCTAAATAAAAGCTAGCAAAATAGTAGTTTTTGATATAAATAAAATATTTTGAACCACGACAAGCACAGAGCTTAAGGAAGCCGTAAAGCAGTGACCAACTATATTCTGTATCTTGTAATTGTACGCCAGCTATACGTAGACACACGTAAACTAAAGAAATTTTTCCTCCTCCCAAGTCTAAAAGGAATCGAAATTTTTTGTTGTACTTCCGCGTTAGTAATATTTGAAGGATATATAACTATTTATTGTTCACGTAGAATGATAAAGTACAACACCCTTGCTGAATTTTATTATTTTTTTTATAAATGTTTTAAGTATAGCCGCTAACCGCTAGCAGCATCCATTAGCATAAGTCCACATCACCACACGAAACCTACAAAGAGAGCTCGCCATTTGGAATGAATAAGGTTCTACACTGAGGGAAATATTGGACTGATAAAGCTCAGTAGAGGATGCATGTCGTTAAAGTTCATAGTAACGCTAAACTCTGTGAGCGTATACTATGAGACTCTCTCAGTCCAATGTTTGCGTTCGTACAGCTTGATGCACCGTTAAGCATTAAGAGCTCGAAGCGTCATGCCAAACGAGCTCAAGGGTTTGGACTCTCTCAAGAATCGTCGCCCGATGGTAGCTATAGGTATACATACACTTACGTGCTGATGTCTAATGCGACCTGCAGAGACTGAGAGAAGAAATTTCGGGAAGGTGGCTTGGGAAAATCTTTGTAGACACCGTGGCTATTCTGGTGGTAGTGTTGGATTCACCCGGTGTGCCTCTCGCCTAAAAACTAGCCTCCCCGTATGAGATTTATCTGTTAGAACCACTTTCCTAGAAGACCAAAGAGACCTAAGAGAAGAAGGAAAAATTTGAAAATAATGAAATTTTCGGAGGCCAGCTCGTTCTCAAAGGGATGAGAAGAGGAGGACTTATGCATCTGGGCGAAGCTGAAATATTGGCTTGCACTGGAATAGAGTTGGAGGAGCTTAAATTTTGGTGTTATTGTATGTGCGTATGATGTGTATTGTGTGTTTGAAGTTGTACTTGTGATTGGCGTAAATATGATATTGAGTTGAGGCCGTAGAGGATACGGTGGGCGGATGGGTGCTCTTGCGGAGAGCCTGCAAAATTGAAGTCACGGTTATTCAGTGAATCATGGAGATGCATTGTTTACAGTGCGGCTATAGTGGGGTTTGGGTGGTCTGTAATGGAGTCACGGATTTTAGACGCAACAACAAGGGCTGCTTGAATTGGAGGGATGATGTTAAACTTTTTGATAATTTCAGTATTTTTGATGTACTACAGAATATCCAGGACCTCCCTTAGTATTTTCATGAAATTGAATCCCTTGGATGCCCTTTAGTCGCTTTCCCTTTGCAGCTCCCCACGTTGGTATCGCGTAGGTGCTGATGCTCTTGATTATGGCGTTGAAGGTGCGCAGCTTGGTCTTCTGGGAGACGGCTTTGTTGTTGAAGAAGGGCTTTAGCTGCACGAAGGCTCCGTATGCCTTGCCGCGGGTGTTGTTGATGTGTCGAACGTAAGTAAGTCGTCAGTCTAACATGACGTCGAGGTACTTGGCGGGGTAGCTCCAGTCGATTTTTACTTCGTTAACTCTTATCTTCTGCAGTTTCTTCCTTATATTTTTCCAGGAGAGCATGGCTATAGTATTTACCTAATTGAGTATCAGTTTCCAAAGACCAGTTATGGAGGGTGACGATATGCCCGTTTAGAAAAGTAGTGCACTGAGAATATTGTTTTGACTTGCAGCTGACCGTAACTTCGTCTCCATACACGTGCGTATTTATGTCTTTGCGTTGAGCAGGTCGTGACAAAAGATGTTGAAAAGGGCGGGTGAGAATTTCGAGCCTCGGAAGACTCCAGAGGTTATCGAGTGAGGGTCGGAGAGGGAGTCGCCTACTTTAATGCAGATGAATCTGACGGTAATTAGACGTTGCAAATGAGGTAATATAGAAAATCTAACTGAATGAGTTTGTACAATAGACCCTTGAACCAAACTCTGTCGAAAGCCTGCTGTATATCTAGGAAGGCTATCGCGGCGAAGTTTTTGTGGATTAGGCTCTCTAAGAGATATTCGGTGACTCTCAGAAGCTGGTGTACTGTAAAGTATCTGGCTCTATGACTCGAGGGGTTGCTAAGAGGTTCACCCACTTCGGGAGGCAGATGACCGTTACCTCCTTCGACAAGGTTGGAAAATAACGAAGGCCTATCACGACGTTTATGATGTTACAAATCGCCGAGATGAATTTTTGATCAAGGATTTTGAGGATGCTATTGGAGATGCCGTCTCTACCAGGGGCTTTTTGAGTTTTTAAGGAGCGGGTGAATTCTCACATGTTTCTGAGCTAACTCAGGGCTACCATTAGAGAAGAATTGAATTTGTAGCGAATCGGCAAAGATCTCTGTTTTGTCAGAATCTACCGAGTACAGTTTATTTTCTTGTTGAAGAAGGGAAGAGGGGAGGTCATTTGTTGCGAAGTTTTCAAGGACCTTCCAAGCATTTCTTAGGTGAGACTCTACCTTAACTATGAATCCGTTAAATTCCTTGTTTTTGAATTCGAAAACTTGGGATTTAAACTCTCTTTCAAGCGAGTTAAGGTAGTCTTTTAGTTCTGCAGTTCTCCATTTTTGCCAGAATTTTCAGATTCTTTTTTTCTCTTTTATGAGATGCCTAAGATTGCGTGGAAGTATGAGTAAGAGTTGGGGAGCTGTAGTAGTCGTGATGGCGTCTTAGTTGCACCTATTGATTTCGTCAGTAAATTTGTCAACTGCCATGACAAGTTCAGTTTGGGATCTAATGGGACGACATTTAAAAGCAGTGAATTCTAGGATTCTTGCTTATAGCAAAGTGGTTCCAGTCTATGCGACTGGTGGTAACGGGTATGGTGAGGAGAGCTAGGATAATGGGCTGGTTCTGGCAAAACCTCCATGCTGATGTCGAGGTTATGTAAGTGTTTGAACAACGAGCGTCCTTCAGAATTTTCGTGTTTGCATTTCCACGATTTGTGCTTGTTGTTTAAGTTGCCAGCGACGATCGTAGAGAGTTTAGAGTCAAACAATGAGGTTTTTACAATGGAGTTTAGGATCTAATTTGAAATGAGAGTGGAGGGAGATGATGCTAAAGGAATCAAAGAAAGTAGTGTGATTTTTGAGGACTCAATGCACTATTGATCATAAATTATTGAGTTGTTCAATGACTTTAAGTAGCAATACATAGTGATAAGGATAACTACCATGAACATAAGCTTCATAATTTTTAAAGTGACACTTTAACTTCGTTAACATGGGTGTTGATATAATTTTTTGTTTTAGTACTTTACACTATGTTTTACTAGAATTATCTTAGTAATTGAGATTCTCATAGTTTATACACCTATTATTATAATTAATCAGTAATCTTGAGTTATTTGTGGCTGACGATGCATTGAGCTCCGAATTATTCCAAAAGTCCACGCTATTTTGGTACAAAATGGTGCCAATACACTTGCACACAGCAAACACTTCGACTCCAACTACTCTGCAGTTGGCAGCGTCCGTACTTATGACTCGATGGCGGATGCCCTTGCGAACAAGGATATCCATTCCACCATGAGATTGCTCGTGTCTGTTTCATGTGTGGACCGTGTAGTTCGATATGTAGAGTGAGTTTGTGTTGTCTAAGGGTGTTTTGGTGATGCATATAACGCTGATGTTTTTTGTTTATTTCCCTCAATTGGCTTCGTGCATACACCGTATTGCCCTCATTTTATACCCCCAAACCATGTGCCACCCATGGCAACCACCAGCGATACCATACCCCCGTTTCCATAAAACTCCGTATTAAAGTGACAGCCAGCGCCAGCCCTCCCTCCAACTTTATGCACGGAGCCAATACTTCGTATTTGCTGTAAGAAAGGTCCTATTTTGGATTTGACCCAAGAAAAGTCTTATTTCAGCCAAGCGGAAAGAAAAGGTCTATTTCGATCGAGAGCTAGGAAAAGGCCTGTTATGGCCCATTGTTTTTAATATTAGGGATGTGTACAAATAAAGCAACCTTTTTTTGATTTCTTAACTTTATGTATAGGTACAAAGAAAACCTTACACGTTTAATTATCAAAGTATTCTCCATTATTGTCTAACACGTTCTGCCACCAAACCAGTAATTCATAGATCTCCTTACAAAAAAATTCTTGGATTTTCAACGTGAAGACTTTATTGACCCACTTTCGCACTTCTAAAAATGTTTGCTGCAAAACTTCCCAGCCAAGAGACATCAAAGTTTAACAGACAGGTTTCGCAATGTGTGATCTGGCGTTATAATACAACTATTTTACTGAACGTTGACCGTAATCAGTAAATATACGTTCGTTTTACTCAAATGGTTTTTCATCTCCTGTTATAATTTTTTACAAAAACGACTTCATGCAATGTTAAACAAAAAAAGAATGGTAATTATCGAATCGTTCGTTTTCATTTTTTTTAAATTTCCTTAAGTGGTGTGGAATCCATTTTTCTGCCTAATTAATTTTTTCCATCGTCTTGAAATGTCTGGTAATTGTTACTCGGTTTACTCCAAGTACTTATGCCAATTTTTATTGAGTCCGACATAGATTGTCGTCGAGCAAAGCTTGCAAATCATTGCCCAAACACTTTTTTGGACAACCTTCACGTTTTAAGTAAATTTTAAATGAGATCTTTCTTAAGGCAAATCGAAATGGGATCTTTTTAGAGAAAATCTGAAATGGGACCTTTCTTAGAACAATCCTGCAATGAGACCTTTCTTAGAGGAAACCCAAAATAGGACCTTTCTAAGAGCGAGTCTGAAATAAGACCTTTTTTAGAGCAATTTAAAAATAGGGCATCTTTTTTCCCTAGTATTTTACTTGACTGATTGCAATAATCAGATCACTCGAAGACTTGTTGCGTTGGTTCACTTAATTCGTGCGTACACGACTCATGTGTTGTGGCTTTTTGAACGCTTTACGACATTCATTTTTCCACTAACATGTGTCGTGTGGCTTGTCAAACGTTATAATGAATATTAACCCAGTTAATAATATTTATCTTTACATCTTCTGTCTTACTTATAATTTATGTATTATTCTATCTTTTCAAGTAATTTAATATTGATTGATCAATAATTTAATACGTATATAGTTATAAGTATCCTGCATAAATTTCGTAGTATATGAAAAATATCTGAATTCGGATTCTTTTGTATTACATTTTTTTTAGTAGCATGCGTGCTAAATGCTTTACTTAAGTATCATAATTGAATACTACATATATTTTACGTTCGACCTTATCATTCATTCGTATACATTATTTTTATTTATACTTTCTGATATTTCATTCAAAGAAAAATCATAATAACCGAAACCCATATTCATACTAATTACGTTTGTTCTATACTTATTTAATCCTAGTAAAGGTCAAGAGCCTCGATTTTGTTCATCTGGTAAGTTTTTGTAAAGAGTGAAAATATTTCTTACTGTGTCATACTCGACTTTTCTAGGACTATTTTTGAGTTAGGATAACTAACTCTCGATTTACATGTTACTATTTATATATTATCGTGTTAGTTTTGAAAGGCGTTGTACTATAACCAAGTATACAAAGTAAGTTGCTATGGCTAACCTCATATGATACAAGGATAATCATTCCCTAATGCTGTATGTGGTGATTTCTATCAATTTTTTCAACGTGAGTAACGTACTGTCGCAGTTTTATCCAGATTTAATGTGCAATAATCAATTGTTTATTTTAAAGACCGCATAGTAAGCATTTACAGTTAGAAAAACCCTAAGGTAGGAAAATTTTTTAGGTTCGATTTGAAAAAATGCATATTACGACACAAGACCAGAAAAGTCTCAAATCATTCGAGACACATCCAAATTTTAAATGCTATAAAAAACGCTCCAAGGTAGAAATTTTTGTTTGTTTGCAATAATTTTAATGAAAAATTTTCACAAGTTAAAAAGTATGTTAACTTTCGCTGTGAGAATGAAGACCAGCAGCGCTCCAGCGAATTTTTCCCAAGACCTGAACGTGTTGAGAGCCAATTGTTGTGCTGTGATACATACGGACTTGGTGACATAAATATTTATTGCAACTAATTGAGAGCTCGTGGCACTCTGCACTTTTAATATGTGAAAGTTAGTGCAATAAGTTATTCATGAAAAATTTAATAATTGGCTGATAGTAACTCTAGTACGTCTTTACTTTAGTTACAAAAAGCAAAGAGTACAGTGCGTACAGTCGTTGCCGTCGTCAGCACAGCGGCTGCAGTCGACAACCACACACAGAGAGACACAGGCGTATATACACATGTATATATACCCATAACCTTTTTGTGTCATCCGCATTATTGCCCTTTATATTTGTTGGTGATACACAGCACTGTGATAGGTTAAAAAATTTTTTTTGGATAACTTATTACACGAACTTTTACATATTATAAGTGCAGAGTACCACACACGAGCTCTCAATTTGAGCAGAGGTAATACCGCTACGGCAGGCCAACGCCAAATCAATAGTAGGCGCGATTCAAGAATGCGTCATTTATCGCCACGGCACTCCGGCGACCATACTAACGGATAATGGTACCGAATTTCGGAACCAAGAGCTGGACAGGTTCCTTGAAGGTATGGGTATACGCCACATATTTACTATGATGTACCATCCCCAAGCTAACCCATCGTCGCCACTAAGCGTCTAAATCACACCATCCGTGCGTACGTAGATTCCTATCATAAGCGTTGGGATGAAAAGTTGGCGAAACATACCTTCAGCGTATAATACCGAAAGACACGCCTCTACTGGCTATACCCCCGCCTTACTGAATTATGGGCGCGAGCTTCCCACGCCGAATACTCTTAAACTACAGGTTAATCGCAACGCCCAACAACAGCTGGAAGTAGAGGCTACAGAGGAGTGGCACCGCCGTGTTCACCGTCTACCTCAAGACCATCAGAAGACCGCGAGTAATATGAGACGAGAACAGGAGCGATCAGCATATTACTACAATTCCAGACGGCGCGAAGGAAAGTATGCTTTCGGCGACCGAGTGTGGCAACGAGCTCATCCCTTATCGTCCGCGGCCCAAGGTATCTCGGCGAAGTTTGCGCCGCGGTTCCGAGGTCCTTATATAATTACCTGAGCGCTAGGTTCCAATATTTATGAGCTCGAGGGCGAAGGAGGCTTGAAATGGGGACCAGCCTCAATAACTCAACTAAAGCCATACCATGAAAGACCCGAGGATGAACTTCCGGTGTCTCCAGTCGAAGAGGCAGCTGACATACCATCAACGCAGAGAGACGAGGCTGATCAGATGATAGGGGATTCTGCAAGTGCTAGCAAGGGTATCACGGCGAATACCTGCGGACCAATCAAGCGTGTAGCGACAAAGGCCAACGGGCCAAGTAAGCGCAAGCGAGGACGACCGCCGAAAACGTCTGTCATATTAGAGCCACGGAACAGACCTAACGACGCGACCGATCACCCGCGATGAGGTCCCGGAAGGCCACGAAAGCGAGTAATGTATGTAAGCGTTCACCTGGTGGGCATCTGGAATATATCCTCTTTGTGTTTTCTGTATTATGTACTCTCTCTCTCTCTTACTCCTTATTTAGAGGGTGTAATTTTTTTATATATATCTCCGAATAAACAAACGATTTACTAGATCATTGGGCTTCAATTTCCTCATCCAGCCAGGTGAACGTAGTACCCGTGAACCCTAGGTCGTAGAGTTGTATAGCAAATATCAAACCAGAGATCTCTGATCAAACGTCTAGGAAGGGGATGTCACGGCGCAGCAGCGAGGCGTTCGTGGGA
The DNA here is from genome assembly GCF_000648655.2 of Copidosoma floridanum. The sequence continues at coordinate 463,386 of NW_019379560.1, forward strand.
GCGGGAAGGGGAGACGGGAGAGGAGCGAAGCAACAGAGAGCGGAGCGAGTCTAGGGATGCGCGATATCTGAAAAAATATCGATATTTGAAAATCTATATTATCGTAACTTAAGATATCGATATCAAAAAATATGGCTCAAAAAATATCGATATCTACAATATCGATGAATTTTCAGTAAACATTTTTTTTAATATTAGGAAGAAGTGATGTAATAAGTTGTGTGAGTATTTTATTCAACAAATATAATTGTTGGAAATGTTGGGGTGTCAGATTGTTTCTATTATCTTTTAAAATTAAGCCCGCTTTTGAAAAAAGTCTTTCTGATGGAACAGACGTTGCGATAATATTAATGTACTTTATAGCAAGATTTGCTAATTCTGAGTTTGGCTGGTGTTTCTAAAACACTGGTGCTCGCCCGCATTTTAAATATGTGCTCATTTAACTTTTAATCGATATTGTACCGATATCTACCTTTTTAATATCGATGTACCGATGTATCGGAACCTTAGATATCGGTTCAAAATATCGATATTTTTTGTACATTCCTCGAGCGAGTCAAGGCAGACCAGCTTGGGATTGCGAGCGATCCAGACGTGCGAAGAGAGTTAGGAAGCGGTAAAAGGCGCGAAGAGGTTAGGGGCCTAGATGGATGTGTCACCAGGAACCCAAACATCGAGGATAAGCGTTGCCGGTGTTGGGTATTGAGTCACCCGGGGGTTAGCGCTACCAACCTATTCCGAAAGAATACTTGGCTGGTGGGGACGCCCACCAGTTCTCACATCTCTAGGATGCATCTTTCGACCTTGACTTCACTCTCTGTAGCCGTCGGGAAATAAAGTAAGTCCGCTTTTCATTAATTGTGCAAAGTTTATGTACTAGTTCGCGAGGTCTGCCTGTTGCGTAGGACGCGGAAGTTGTACGCCGATTGTAGTTATAAATAAATTGGGGACAGCGGTCTCACCACTGAGATTTATTATAACGTACTCTACTGTTAATTACAGACACACACACGATTTGTTATTGTTCAATTAATACTTTGGATTTTACATACCTTTCTTTTATTAATAATATTGAGAATCTTTCATTATTAATGTATGTATATGTGTGTATCTTCAGATTTAAGAATCACATGGTCCCGGTCGTATACCTGTCATTTATTATCTAGCTACTCTACGTATCAGGGACATTCGTGGCCTTGAGTTATAAGCCAGCGAAGCACCCGGTACCCGGGCTTGACTACAGTAACATTAGGTAAGGTTTGCAGGTCGTTTGACCTGTATAGTATACGAGGAGTGTCGACGAGGGTTTTATACAACGGTTTTATATCTTGTAATGTTCATTTGAACACTTTAACAATATAAGCACATAATAATTCTTACACCTTTCTTGTGTGAGTCACGGTTTTATGGGTACTACGAAGTGTATATATATGTATAGATGGATTGGCATGAGTTCATGCGTAGAACGAGTTCTACCTCTCGTCTACTCATCGATCGGGGACGAACTGAATACATCGCCAATGCGACTCTCCAGTCTCCCTCAAGCACACATACATACACAGATCGAAGCACTTACACCAATCATCGCCGAGCGACATACGCGCCCATGCATGCTTAATTATCCTCAACAGGTAAATTACGTTGCTAGAGCACAAAGTACAAACAAATGAGAGCCCGAAGGGCACCGTAGTTGTATGTTTGTGCCCGAGTTGCGTATATTGTTTTTCTTTCTGTGGGTGGAAAGTGCAATTTTGCGCCCGTGGGCACACTTTGTGCCTAGTGAATCACTTTGGGCCCTAGGGCAGGGTCTTAAGAAAAAGCTTTTTTTTATTAATTTTATAGCATTTATGAATTTTTAGAAAGAGTCCTTAGATCTAAGTGCAAAGCTTAGAAAGAAAGATGATCTTATGAAATGGTTATCTGTATTTGAAGTTTTTCTGTGGAATTTCTCACGCACTACGTACATCATTATAATCTTGAGAGAAGCCATAGTTTTTGGTATCAAAAAAAAAATAACCTGACTAAAAAAGTAGGAAGTATTGATTAATAATTTGTTCTTACAACTGAAAAAAAAACAAGAAACTGATGTTTCCTAACAAAGACAAACATTATTTCCTAGTTGCTTTGCGAAGGTTTTTTTGCTGACCTTAAATAATGTCGTAGTACAGAATAATTAAAAATTCATCTCAAAAATTATTTTCAAGCCCAGTTAAATCAATTTTAAATGCTATAAAAGCAAAGTAAAAATAATTAGTAGGTTAACGTTAATAGAATTTTTTAACTACCTTGAATGGATTATCTGCATCAAATGATCTTCCATTTTTCATCCAATCTGTAACATAGAAAAAAAATCATGAGTAAAACAAAGTCGCATAACAGATATAAGCTTGTTATCATTCAATTTTTACAATAGTGTATTATGTACCGTAAAAAAAGTTATTAAGGTAGTTGGTCCAAAAATCGACTCACAACAAATTTTCTTTAAACTTTGAGGATCGCTTCTTTACATCGCTATAAGTACATCGTTCGTTAATATTTTAAAAATATTGCGTGTGCCCTTTTTGAGATACAAAACTTCAAAGTTGGACTCTTTACCATTGGAAGTGTAGACTAACCCCGTCAAAAACAGACATTAAAATCAAATGTAAAAAAACCGCTCAACAGATTTTGTCAAACAATGAATGTGCTACTACAGATACTTGTAGATGTAACATATTAAAATTTTAGATTAATTAGCCGTGCCGTCATTTAAATATTTGAATTTTTGTGTCTTGCAATGCTTTCAGTATATCTATGTAGTGTTAAAATTTTCCTAAACTTTTTGAACTTTATCAGAATTTTAAAATATTTCTCGAGATCTATGTGATTTATAAATTTTTTATGCTGTTTCGATGAGAAATTATGTAAATTATGAATAATTTATGTAGCAAATTACTCAATAAACATTAATTTGATCAGGTATACATATAAACATTCGCACCAACTACCTTAAGAGTTTTTTCAGATCATATCCTTATTTTATCATTTGTTTCCCTCTGGGCATACGTTGATTTTTGGCGTTTCATTGAACATCATTCAGAGTAATTTTTTTATCACGTCAAAGCTAGAAAATTACTTAATATTTTTTAACAAAATACAGTGAAATTGTAAATTATACCACTAGGGAGGAGATGATGACTTTCCTTTCAGAAAGTGATTTGGTATAAGCTTTTAGAATTTAATGTACTTTGCTTTGTGTTGCATATAATAATTACTTTTTTTTTTCATGAAAAGTATAAGAAAATTTTTTCTGATGTCAGAGTTGAGAGTACAACACAATCTTCATTACAAAAAACACAGTCATTGAGTTCTAAGAAAGTTTCACCCAAGTTTTTACCCCTAAAATCATTCACAAAAGTAGTAATTTGGTAAGGGAATTAATTATAATATTACTTATCTAAGTTTGAGCTGAAAATGGTATAAAACATTTTTTGGCCTCCATTGAGAATATTGCTTAGTTTTATGAAAACGATTGTATTACACACGCAGTGTACATTCAGTGGAACTTTGATCTCTCCAAAACCCTACTATAGAACTGTACCTCACGCCATAGTTCCGCAATAAGGTCCGGGACAGATCGAAGTTTCACTGACTGTACACCCCAGTGACATTTTTTAGAAAATTTTACAAGATAGAAATTATGGTGTATAATACTACTGAACGAATTATTATTTACTACCAATTACTATAGAACCAAAAGTCACGATTAGGGCATCCTCAGTTAGATGATACTATTAGAAGCGACCAAGAAAAGAAGAGACCCTTTAAATCCCATGTGAAGTGCATTAATGTCGCTTTCAATAAGCCTTAAGTAACTTCAGCCGCATTTACATCGCCACAATGGTTATTTATTTACATACTGATAGAATTAAGGTAAAATTAAAAAAAGAGCTAATGCCTCCATCCATTGAAGTTAATATTTTAACTCTACGCTTTAGGTGTATATATATATATGTATATACCTAACATATATATTTATATATATATACATACATTTAGTTGTATACGATCTGAAATACTTGTCTAATTTGCAAGGGATGTTTTTCGCTGAAGGCATAACAAAATTCATATTATCAAAAAGTTTTTTTCTAGTTTAAGATGCAAAAAATGGACTAAGTTAGTATTACAGGCTTGTGTCTCACTGAAAAATTTACAGTTTTGATGATGCTAAAAGCAAAATACGGGTATTTTAATTCTTCTACGGAATGGGATTTTAAAGTTATTAACATAAACAAAGTTTTTAATTACTATGGAGAACCGAAAAAAAATTTTATCCAAGACTTAGAAGCTGTTTAAGTTGTGAGACCAAAACATGAAAAATTCAGGATTCCCTTGGAAAATTCTCTCTCTCTCACGCAAGCAACTAATTTTGGATATTTCAATTTTGGTGAACTCGAAAGGTGGTGAATTACTATGTAGCTGTTTTGTATATGGTATAAGTTCAAAGGTAGAAATAAATTTTTTACACCACATTTAGCTTAAAACCAATACATGACTACCCGCTACGCGTATTCATATGGGCATTCAAGTGGGGCACGTGAGCATCAAATCCCAAAAAAAAATCACAAAAAAAGATACATAGGAGGATGTACACGCAGAAAAGTATCACAGGAATTTTTACCCTAAAAGCAACGGTAATCCTGTGATAATTTGTCATTACGTAAATTTTTACCGTAGGTGTTTATGAATTTTTACCGTAGTTGACAGTAATTTTTATGGTAACTGTAAAATTTATTTCAAATTCACTATAATTTTTACTGTACGGCAGCGGTAAAATTTTTCCTGAAAGAGTATATATAGCTATAGGCTGCAGGGTCACGTGGGCTGGAGGGGAAGGCCGAGCACCTGATCAGTCGTCTGCTAAAGCGCAGACTAACCTACAAATTGTAGACCTGTGCGAATATTTGCATTAATAGAATTGGTACTTAACGAATTGTTGGACACATGATGCAGTACTCCTTCGCTTATATCCATTCATAAAAGATACGCCTACTTTCATTTATACGTTGATTTCGGTAATACAGATGTTACGTCTATCTCGTTCTCTCGTACGGGTTAGGTATATAGCCCACTACAGTAGACATCTGGTCAGCCCTTGCCTATAGCTATATGCACTTTCAGGGGAAATTTTACCGTTGCCGTACAGTAAAAATTATAGTGAATATTGGATAAATTTTACAGTTACCATAAAAATTACTGTAAACCGCGGTAAAAATTCATGAACATCTACGGTGAAAATTTACGTGATGACAAATTATCACAGGATTACGTTGCTTTTACGGTAAAAATTCTTGTAATTCTTTTCTGCGTGTATAGGGGTAAGTGTACCTATCTCCGTGGCACGTACTGAAAATTCCAACTTAAATGCACCATAAAAAATGGTATACTAAAATTTTTTGGAATATTTTTTTTTTTGAAATCTTACATAATCTCTTACGGAATATTTAAAAAAATTTTATGAAGCTAAAACTGCAGTAGAATATTTTTAAAACGAATAAAAACGGTATGCTGGTATTACCGTGGTTGTGTACCTATTACCGTGTACGTATTACCGCGGATGTATAGGGTTATGTTTACGTACGCTCACCGCGGAAATACGTACACAATCAGTTAATGAGCGCGTTGTACCGAATACCGTGGAAAATAATTATTTACTCAAAATATACACAAATATTTCTGTTTGAATTGCATCTACATAAAAGTCATTTTAGATTATTAAAATTGAAAAATTATTTTATATGAAACATTTCTTATTTTGAGCAAGTAATCATCAGTTTTTCAAAATCCACGGTAATAGGGCAGAGCACGGAGATAGGTACACTTACCCCTAGTATGCATTTCCTTTTTCTAGAAAAAAAAGAAAGGAAAGAAAAGTGTGGTACGACATACGCCCCTGCACAGATTTCGCATGACTCGTTGTGCTATAAAAATGTATGGACGTGATAAAGAGCAGCGTTGACAGAGATGCTGTGTGTATACATATGCATGTACACTCACATGGAGACACTATATCTGCTATTGCTGTTGCTGCTACTACACATATGATTACTGATTTATTGTATCATATTGCGCTCTGGCAAACAGACGCTCGGTGATTCTTGTACTCTGGGAGAAGGCACAGTCGAAGTGGGATAGAGATGTGATTTATTAACTTTCAAGAGACATGAGGCTGATGGGTTTCAACTAACTAAAATATAGCTAGTAGATAAGATGACTTTGTTTAATTATTACATTAAAATTTTACATTGTGTATTTAAATATCAATGATATAAATGTGCAAAATAACATTAGATAACTGAGACTGAATAAAAAGCCAGAAGACTTTTAATCTCTGAAATAAATACTATAAATGATGAACGAATGACTTGTTGGCTCAATCGCTCACTGGTATAACTTGTGCACTCGTTGATAAGTAGACACACGTAGAAAAGTATTATGGCTACTGTGAATTGTTGAATTTTCCTTATTAAAACTTACTTTAAATTTATTGTAATACTCTGAATATTACCAACAATTTTTTAGTTTTAAACTGCTCTACAGCAGGTGACAAGCATCAAAAGGTATTTATTATAACTTAATATTAAATACATGCATAATTTTAAATTTATCACTGAATCGATAATAATTCATCCAAAATCTTTTATAAAAAAAAGCCCTGTAATCACGTATACGAAAAATGTTCGATACTTTTTATGATCTATACTACTTAATAAAATCACTGCTAAAAAAAAAAAAAAAAATAGTCATACAAAAATACGTACAGAAAGCGATACATGTATATCTTATGTAATAAAAACTTTGTGATAATGATATCAATATTAAAGAGAATTTTCGTGTTATATAGCTAGTTTATCAACTAATGTTGATTCTAATGTCTTTGGACTCCCATAGAATTATTTACTAAAATTTTATTGACGAATGACCCCTTCATTATACAGTTCACGAGCATCCAATCCAATTTAGCACTTTGTTTATCTTTTATGTCATTTAACAATTAATGTCTCGATAAGCCGTTTGAAGTACAATAGCTCGTTCATAAGAATTTTGAAAGCAACATATTTATTGAAATCAAATATACGTATTGTTTAACTAAATATTATATTATTTGGGTTGTAATGTAGTATTTTTAACAATTTTATGCTTAATGGAACAACACATTTTAAACGGCAAAGAATTTATTCCATGATATTATTGGATTTCCCGGTATACAATAAAGGGATGTAATAAATCGTGTAAGGGGCAAAATAAACACCACTAGTTGCCACCTTATTCTTTGCTAACGCTACTGCTCTCGTGTATGCAACCTCGAACGTTTCTATTTAAACTTCTTAGTCATATTTTAGTTTAAAATTGTTCAGACTCTGGTATTAAAGATTTGCTTTGATCTTTAGTGTTGTTTGATTTTAGATCTACAGTCCTAAATTCCAAGCAAATAGTAAAAAATTTTTTACAGCTGGTAAAAACTAAAATTAAGGTGTCCACATTTAAGGCGCACAAAATTCAGGGTTAGGATAATAAGACATTGATGTATTCGACATATTTAAATTTTCATGCATATTTAAAATTTGCCGTCAAGTCTCGTCTGTCTTTATTTAATGGCTATGGGTACATACATACATATACCACTTTGATTCGCCATATGTATACAATATTATAATGCTATACGTCTGGCTTCTAATAAGGGCACTACTTTACTGATCACTTGGGAAAGGGACAAGGAAAGGGATGGGAGGCCTCCCATTACAGGAGGGGGGTAGGGGAAAATAGGCAATTTTACTGCGTGAAGTTCGCCCATTCCCTCCACGAGAAGCATTGCGTAGTAAAAAAGAACATGTGAAATCTCACAGAGATACTTGCTCGAAAAAGTCGCACTGGCCGGGAATCGAACCGCGGTCTCCCACGTGCTGATTCGGCACTGCTGACCCATGATCTAGTCGACTGGCCACTAACTAGCGTGCTCTGCCACATACATTTCATTATTTGTATTATTGATTATTTATGGGACGATTTTACAATGAGAGAGTCATCCACCCGCCCCCTCTTCTGAAACATCATTGTTCTTAACTATTATCTATAAATCTGCATGCCATGGTAAAAGGTATTATACCACTTGCCAACTTATATGATATCCAAGTGATTAGGTAATATAAAATCAGTGGACAGTGGGTGCTTGGATACCCAAGTATGAAGTTATACTTCTATAAAATTATATGGCAAAAAATACAATTTTGAGTGTAAAAATACCTTGTATGAAACAATATTGGGTACGAAGGTGGTGCAATTATCGTGGGAATGAGTATACCTACGTTGATTGGGTATGATTTTAATTAATATTTAATGAGTTGATAATTATAAAAAATATATTACGGCACAATACAATAAAAATAATATATAGGCTGGCCAGTATAAGACTGTGCACTTTCGTCGAATCTTCTGGTGATTTCAGAACAACTTCCTACTGCCTACACTGATTACATATGTAACGTCACGCTTACATCTATCATGTACGATACCACACTCATTTCTAGTCCATATTTAATACCAAAAATATAACTGTATACAAAAAATTAAGAAAAACCATCCTGTAGGATAGCTTTAAACCAAAATACTTCAGGCATAAAGGCAAAAATACTTATTTTTCGATATTTAAAAATTCGAGTATGCAAATCTGAAGCAAGTAGTAGCGTGGTCGCCGAGGCTTCGTCTGCTTTCTCAAATTTACCTTATCGAGCTCCCACGTGACTTGATTTGTCATTTTGAGCCCTAAAAAATACAAGTAAATACAAGTGTGTTACCAATCAAACTCTCAGTGACCACTAGTCATATGAAAGTGTGTGAATTATAACAATAAACAGTAGTAATAGAACTCACACATAAAATAGTTAACGAACATAAAATTTAGAAACCATATCAGAAGATAAATATAGGGTTTCTAACTGATTGACGGAATAACCTGGATGGACGGAATAACCATAAAACACGCAAAGCAACGATTAGGTAATATGTTAACCCTCTGTGACTTCAAAGGCCCTCCCCAAAAATAGCATTACAAAGCTAATGACATCGTTAAAGAGAAATAAAATAATTTAATTGGTATACAATGTCGAACATAATAAGTGGGACGAGCTAAAAACGACCACGAAAATTCGAAAATTTCGACGATATAAAACCCATTCGCTGGAAAATAGTCTCATGAAAAGAGAGAGGGAGAGGGATGAGCCGAACAATTTTTCAAAAAACTCAAATCTAGTCATCTCGTGAAATCCATACCAAACCATTAATTATCGGAGGAATTGTACATAACGACGTATGTATCCATACCTATACACTCACTCACGTGACCAAGGGGAGCAAGTCATTCGGGCAAAAGCCTGGCGTGTAGCCAACAGACCCAGTACTCCGCTACCTCCACTTGGCCGTAGCGTGCGAAATCTAAATCATACTTCTCGTGCTCTCTCTCCCTCTCTCTTTCCTTGTACGTTTCGACTCCTAGCTAAAGAAAGGACGGCGATGGCGCAGCAGGGGAGTTGGAAGCTGGTCATCTTTTCTATTTCCGCGTCGCCGGTGCCATCATCAGCCGCGTGTGTATTACACCACTGCGAGGGAGTGAGTCTCTACTCGTCCAAGTGATTAATCGAAAGGAGGCCAACGGCCCCAAAATCTTATTCGAGCTTGCGTAAAGCTCTCTTGCTAGACGTATATGCGCATAGAAGTCGCGAATACATCGGCATCTCTCTTTCTTCTCCTGTCTTGTTGCGTATTATGCAGCTCCGTTCGTTTTTCTCTTTTCATTTATCGCTATACTGTCCCAAGGCGCCAAGATTCCAGCTGAACTACGGGTGCCAGCTTAGCGTAACGTCTGACCTGCCCCACTTTACGATCATTCGATTGTCATACTGCACTCTCCCAGCTTCTTTCTATACACAATCGCGTTATCTATATCCCTAATCCCTTTTAATTCTCTTTTCTATGAGGTGGTATCTTCTTTTCCACCTAAGGTATTACAGTGTCCGACGGTTGTTGAATCGGTTTGAGAAATAGTCGACTTTGCAACTCGTATTTATTTTTATTATTTTTTTTTAACACACGAGTTGGATGATATTTATTGCGAATGAATAGTGGGTTAAGGTCAAGAGTTTGGGCGAATGATAGATAAGGATCTAAAACTATTCTTGATATATTTTTGTTTGCACTACTTAGTTTGAATAAAATCGTCTGTTTCTGTACTTCACTCATACCCACACGTATGTGCGCGCGGCGTGAACGACATACACATCGCACACACACACGAACAGAAATACAAACAAAAAAGTTAAAAGGGAATTAAATGTGCAACAATCTGCATCGTACAAGTCAACTTTTGTACGTACATGCGTACGTACCACTAACTGCTTGAAATTCGGTTAATGAGTACCGATTGAACTGAACTCTTTTATTTTATCGCTTGATCATATCTGTAGTTTTGAAAATGTCGATTTGTGATTACTGTTACTTTGTAGTTTTAATGATATTGACATAACCTAGATTTCATTTGCACGAGATGAGACGATCAGCAAACATCTATGTATCCACCCTTTCTTACTATTAAAAATTTAAGGGGGCTCTGTAATAGATTAGAAGTCTTTTTTGAATGTAAAACTTTGAGAAGTTGTTGATACGACTGACGTACATCACAATCCAAAATTTGAGTTAAGTCTTAAAATTCGCGCGAAAAGTCATTTGAAAAATCAATTTATGTGCTTATTGACTGATGCTGACTGATTAATAAAGAGGTATTAAACTAAATTTTTTTTAAAAATCAGTTCGCTGCTCAATTTGCTTAAGGAGGTTCTCTACATTTGGTGGGGAGTTCAAGAGAAAGGTCTGATGACTTTTGCCTCTTTTCCGTCTTGTTTTGTTTTGTCTTGTTATTTATTTGGCTTTTGGGTACTTAATTGGACTCCGTTATGCCATATTTCATGCTTGTTTTTTGAGTATTTAATTATGGTACCATTTTTTATTATTAATTACGATGGTATGCGGTAAACACCGAAGAGCCATCGAACCCTAACCCTCCTGGCAGGAGACAAACGCTCTACCACTGGGCCACTGGTTAGTATTACGTACGCTTATCCTATACATTACCATTCAAAGATCGATGATCCTCAAATACATCTATTAATAACTTTTTTTTTCATAAATCCAGTCGATTTGAATGTTTCTGATATATCATAAGCATGTTTGAGTTTACTACTAATTTTATTAAAGTCTGACCGTAAATTTCATTGAAATATTCGAGAAGAACATCTTGTTTTAACAATTTTTCGTAAGAATCCATGCACAGTTGATAAAATTTGTTTACTTTTACGTTTGACTACTTTCTCAATTCAGAGGGTCAACCCTGAATTAATGTTTTTTTGTACATTTTTAGACTTAAATACAAACTTTTGTTAAAAACTGACTGTTAATTCCATAAGGTAGTTAATCTCTGTAGTAAAAGACGTGAGAAAATTTTCTTGCGTCAAAACTAATTGTTACAAACTTTATTGAGAGACTTTTGTTAAAGAAGTTGAAATACATTGCTACTATATACGATGTTAACAAGATATATTTCAAAAAAATAATGGTTGGAAAAATAGTTTTCAACATCACTGCTTGTGGGACTTCTAATACAAATACAAAAGGTCGATACTTAATAAAAAAATTTGTTTTTTCATTACTTGAAAAATATACTTTTATATTTAAAGTTATTTAACGATACTGATAATTTTAAGTAACAATGAATGTGAATAAAAACATGAAAATCAGATACACATCATATAACTATACAAAAATATGGCCCTAACAACCATGCAACTGACGAATAAAAATGATTCGGTTTATTTATAAAGATCAAAAAACATCATTACTCATAATGTTTCAGATGTCTTCAGACGTCTGTAAGCATATTTCTTACATTTTCATTAACTTAACTTTTTATTTAGTCTGTATTAACTTAGAAGTCACGCTTGAACCCCATTAATTGATAAGAAATTAGTGCATGTGCTAACGTAGGATAATAGTAGTAGACATTTAAATTGAGTGCCTAAGGCAAATTCTAAAACTTATTACGATTAATTCTAATAATAAATAATCAACATACAAATACAAAATCAGCTATTTTCAAAACATTTATTTATCATAACTATTTATGAGGGCAGCACCATAGAAGTGAATGTGACGATTGTCAGACTTTAATTGATCTGATGTCAACCAAACAATTTGGTTCGTATTACACTCTTTTGTTTGCTTACGGTAACCAAGGAATTAGTAGTTATTTCAATTAATATAAGAAAATTACAGAAACCATTTTTTTTTGTTAGATCAACCAATAAATTTTTGTGGTGCATTGTACTTACGAAGACGTTTTAAAATGTTTTTGAAACAAAGGTAAGTATGCCGTTACAGCAAACCGTCATTGATATCGACCCACAAGATATTCGTAAAGATATAACTAATTTAAAGTATAGTCTCATTCGTGCATGATCACTAAACTCTGATCGTATAATTAAAAGCCAGCAGCTAAAAAAATATAGACTTTTCCGAAACATGTACTCGACATCAGAGAAGCTATGATGATTAATAATTAGATAAGTTTTAGTTTTTTTTTAATTTATACCACTAATTCAATCAGAAATCAATGCTTCTATTAAATACTCTTGATCGTACGGGGCACGTGTAATCAAACGATTTGTACAGCTGAGAAGGCGAAACGTCGATTCAGCTACTAAAATTACGAGCATATCTCAGGTAGCGCCGCCAATGCCGAAGTTCAGTACCAAATTTTTCAGCATGAAACTATTGGATCTTATGGGAATAGTTTTATTTTAATTGACTAAAATTTTATTTTCCTGTGGTAAATTATAGAATTACTACTTCTTACACAACATTGGTATACTTTATCGAATTCGAATTATTTTTAAGTGATTACTATTCGCTTTGGTAGCATCAGCGCTAGTACCACCATCGACAGAAAGGGTAATCATAGGTGCTGGGATAAAACGGAAATAAGCATGAGGTAGACATAGTGAAACAATTGTTCTTTTATTAAATTTAATAACATAATATAATTAATCGGAACAAATATCCGACCATATCAAAAAGGCGAGTGTGTGTACAAAGTAAAGCACATACTTATGTGTGGTATCGTGAAGCAGAGTTTAAATACAACTGAATTCTTTGCTCTGTACTTGCAGTCCTTAGCCTTACCTATGGTAAGTATACCACACAAAGTAAGAGTATTGGGATTCCAAAAGGTCACGTGACTCTCGCGATATATATATAGTTACTTGGGGGGAAAATAAGACAGGCCATATGGATGCAATTCTATTTTTATTTTTTTTACACGGTCAACGATTGTAATAAGATAAAAGACTTTAAGAGATGACAATACCATAGCTATTTTTTCCATGTACAAAGTTCTTCTGTTCCCGACTATTTACAGGAAAACAAGCAGGATTTTGGTAAGGTTAAATGTGCGTTTCCTTACTTTCAAAGGAAAGTTTTAAGCTGCAAAAGATTAATTGAGTTGTAAAAAATAGCTAAGGTATTGTCATCTCTTCAAAAACATGTTATTTAAAGGCTTTTATCTTATTACAATCGTTGACCGAGTAAAAAAACTAAAATAGGATTGCACCCATAAGGCCTGTCTTATTTTTCCTCCAAGTGAATATCTATATCTCATGCTTGTTTACGTTTTATCCCGGCTCCTATGGTTACCCTTCCGGCCGATGGTGACGCTAGCGCTGATGCTACCAAGGCGAATACTCTCTTCGTTACAAAGTCAAAATTAATTCCATAAGATAAAAGACCCAATACCCGATCAGGCACCAATAGTCGATCAACCATGTATTTTGTATTACTATATATTTAGGTTAGGTTAGATTTTCAATGTATAAATATAGCACTGATCGACTATTGGTGCCTGGTCGAGTATTGGGTCATTTTCCGATCAGAAATCTAAGGTTGCTACCGAACGAGTTCGGGAGGCCCTCTGTAGGCAACCGATGGTGGGCCACCAGTGGCAGCGTGAGGGGGCAAACGGTAGATCCGAGGTGGGCGGCCGAAATAACCGAAGTAACCTAGCCTTATCCTGTATACAAGTGTATAAATTTTCAATGTATATCCATACGTACTTATATACATAATGGGCGGTTATGTATAGACACTTATAGCATTTGTATACTATATTAGTAAAATATAAGCAAACATTTCATGTATAGTTATTTGAAAATGAGTGAAAAAGTTCAAAGATATCGTTTATTAAATCAACAAAGTAGCAAAAAGTATAGGGTTTTAAAAAAGCCAAACTTAAGTACCTATAAAATGATGAGTTCGGACTTTTTTTAGATGTTTTTGTGCACTCATATGGTACATACATCCTCTGGTTCGAAGTATGATGGAACATTATTTTGGACTGCTATTAGAATAGCTTTTAAAAATTCTAAGAAGTATGGAAATAGGGTAGACATGATTAATATAAAGAGAACGTATGAAAATGATGCTTTCATTAAAAATAAAATATTCACAATCAGTATATTTACAGCTATGTCAATATATGTAATTTTTTTTATCACCTCGAAGTACAAAAAGTTATTTCTTTTATTTAAAAATAAAAAAATTGTATTTATTCGGCATTTAAAATTTTTTTTCGTTACTGACTCAAATTACATCCTGTTTGCAATATCTGTATGCTCTTTCACTCTTACGTATATATCTATATAGACCATCAAAAGAAGCTTAGTGTTTGGTTAGGTCTTCACTATTTCGACAGCCAACCTCGGACCTACCGTTTGCCCCCTCACGTTGCCACCGTAGGCCCACCTTCGGTACTTCGGCAACCGAATTCGGACCTCCAGTTCACCCAACTAGAATTTCTGATCAAGTTACCTCACTAGCCAGATAAGGTTAGTCAGCTCATCAGATGCGCCATATTCTCGGTGTCAAGCGATAAGTAGCACCGCCCTGATGGTTAAAAGCTGAACCAATTTTACTACTTATACTAAGTATGTAGTTCAAACTGTAGACGCACGAATATAGTCAAAACATAAATTCGGTATTTCATGAATAAGTTTATTAGGTTTATTCAATTATGTTGGTTAAAGATCCCGTAAATTCATTGAAGGACAAAATTTAGCAAATGCAAATTTAATGTATTATAGGGTTGAATCTATAAAAAAAGTATATATACAGGCAAAGAATAACACATTTGAGACTGAAAGGAAACTGTAAAATATTGTTAATAAGTTGATATCTGGATTATCAGTCTGGGAGTAACACTTTATACTGCAAACATAACCTTATTCATAACTATATTCTTTGTAATTTAACATTAAATAATTTACTGTGACTTACAATGCATCTCATTGACCATTCATATTATATCAAAATTTAAATAATTTGATTGAGCCTGACCTGAATTTGCGGACTCACAGGTGTTTCACAGAATGTAACATGATAGTGAGTATTTTTTCTGTTGCTTGACATGAGTGTTATGGTTTTGTCTGGTAAGTCTAGTTTCTTGTTTTTCCGGCGCGATTATTTTTAGGGATTATTTTCAGTTATTAATATGGTACTAAAAGATAAGGTTGAGATTATTATTCGTTTTCTAAAAAATTATGCCAATGAATTCAAAAAAAAAAGCTACGAATGTAAATCCACCAAGCCGAGATTCAAAGATAAAGTCTTAATCTACATACACAAGTGCACGTGTTTTCGAACTGAATTAAAACAAGTTGGGAATGTAGAAGTGAAAATTGACTACTTCAAGATATATTCAAAATTAAAAATTAAAACACAAGTATATGTTTTTTTTTTTTTTTTACTATTTAGACAGTTTTATCTTGAATACTGAAGATTTCACTATTTTTAATTACCCATTAGTCATATATATATATGTATATATCCCACCCTCTCTTTTTGGAAAAATTATTCTCAATTTTTTACTACAGCAATCAATTTTATAAACTATTCACATCATCTAGACTTGCATTTTCCGAAATTTTATCACGTGTGTGCATAATACAACAAAGGATTACTGCTATTATTTTTCCAAATTACATGGTACCATATATAATTATAGTGGTACACCTTATAAGGTGACTAAAGTAATTCTAAAATATAAAACTCATTGCTTGTAAAGTATTTCTTTGTTTTAGATAAATCTAAAGTCATAATGATCCGTTCCGTTTTGCAAACGTTTACACTTAAAGCCTTACAAGAACCTAAGAAACTGTATAGTACTCTTAAAATTTTTGTATTACTTTTTTGAGACAATAGTTGAGACAAGACATGAACTTACAAGTTTGTAACAATGACAAAATAAAGTTGTCGAGATTCATAAATATTTTTTATTTTAGTAAAAACATACTGACTGTTTTTTAATGTACTGCAAGATCCAGTTATAAATTTGCTTAAATTTTTTTTATAAGACTTTTCAAATGATACTTTTTAGTATTTATACTAAAAAAACAATTTATTCTATCCAGCCCAAAACTTATACATATTTTTGTATGATCTAGTTGTCAGTATTTGTAAGTTACAATGGCCAATTCAATAAAATTTAGTGAAGTAACTGATAGAAATGATCACAAAATCCTTAAATTTCCGAAAGCTCTTCCAGAAAGTGAAATTAGACACTCCTTCATATTTACTTACTCTGCACATAATTAATTGAATGAAAAATCGAGAACAGGAGATGACATAACAAAAACTAATTATAACTTATTATTTTAACATTCATGCTGTGAACTTTGAGTGGATAGAAAATAAAGAAAAGTATTTATAAATGAGTGACAGCTACAAGTCTCTAAAATCCATAAAGTCTCGAATTCAGGCACTTAAACTAATTTATTTCAAATTTACAAAAAAATCAAGTATGTGAGAATATTGAATGGTTCAGTCAATATCTTATTTATATACTTTTTGGCTTCAAAACAATACGATCGGATAGTATTTATCAAGTATACAGTAATGTTGGCATTTTTCAAACGTAGTTTTTTTTTCCTTTTCCCGTATAATTTATACAGGTATAATTTGATGTACCCATAAAATTCAAAAACTGTGAGCTACGTGTCTTGAAAAATATCGTCACTGCCTTTCTCGACTATTAGGAAAGCGATAAACAAATTAAGTGCAGTAATAGTCGAGTTATTCTGCGTACTCAAAAAACAAACGATATTTTTTTGTTAAGTTTTTGGTGTTAGTAAAATTTATTTTTTAATTATTTACTATGAAATAAAAGCTTCTTGCTGTGACGTTATAAATTTACGTTGCTTAAAATTCTATACATAACGCAAAAGTTATTTTTGCGTTCATTTTAATTCATTCAAACATGATTACATCAGTAGTCAAGGCTTTATTGCCTTGAAATGTTTACTGCATGTGTTAAGAAATTTTTTCTCGTGATCCATAAACGGCAAATAACTAAGTCTCCCTGGCACAAATACTATCCATCGTTAAATCTATACAATGGTTGATGTGATATACTGCACTAACACTTTATTGTCTATGGTAATCATTGTTCTTCCAACACATACTTCCGGATTATTTTTCACGAAACTGAACAATTAGACTGGTCGTTTCGGATGCGCAAAAAATGGAGGAAGTCAAAATAGACGAACGAAGGCCAATGGTGTTACGTAAAACAAGCAGAGTTTTATCATCGGATCAATCGTCCACACTTATTTCACTTCACACTTACCAAAAACAATGAGCAATCTTCAAATAATTGTAATATAAAAAAAAAATGTTATTTACAACCCAACTTAGATTTTATCACATCTATACCTACATTAGATTGTTAATTACTACATTTTTGTGGTCTGAAGACTGTCTAGAGCACATACTACTATGGCAGTCTGTAATAATAATTATCTTGTTGAACAACCGTCTAAATTTATCTGATGTGCAATCTGCAAAATTTTGAAGAAAACTAACAATTTTCATGTGTACAACATAGAAAAAGAACTGTAGCGATGATAATCCATGGTAGTTTATCTCACGGTTGAAAGTCAATCGGCAGAACTTTATAAATTATTTAAGATAAAAAGAATGAGAAGTATAAAAGAAGGGATGAATGAAATACAAATGTAATTGGCTCGATTGAATTTCAGATTTATGGGCGACACAATTAAGGTGACGCTCTCAAGCATTTCGAACAAAGCATCTTCTATTCGGCACCGCATAGTGTAGCTAGCAATAGGTACTTCCGCTGTAAGAATGGAACTCTCGACGCCAGAGAGTAGTTTTAATTAAAAGGCCACTGTGAGGCACGCGCGTGCTTTCATACGCAAAAGCTCCATCAAGCGAACTTGGAGCTATCAAGAGAAGGAGAGGATGGCTCGGCCATCAGGAAAATTCTAAATATTTAGAACAAGTGTTCACATAGTTAAAGCTGTTGGGGCGCAGTATTGATTAGTCTGTTCCGCAAAAAGATCACAATAGAGCAAGTGCACACACATGTATATAGTATTATAGACACACTGCGAACACACACACACACACACACACATGTATATAAGGTAGAGTGGAATCATTTTTTCAAGTTTGATATTTCATGTTTGATATGTCATATTTTTCTCGAACACAAAATAAAATTCAATGTATCTACAAATGAAACATTCGTGATTGTAAATTAGTAAAGAGATATTATCATACACGTATAGGTAGATATAAGACTTCTTAGTTTATATAATTAAAAATGATAAAATTTATAAATTTTTTTTTGTCTTTGGTTTTCCTTGATATTATGATATTATTATTAATTTGTGTCCTGAATTTTCAGTAGATCGAGCAGTAATAACCTAAATGAACTTTATTGTATGAAAGTTAATAAAAATCAGCAATAAAATTTCACGGAATTGCTAATTAATAATATTTAAACTACAAAAACATATTGATTTAGATACTTTTTACCTATAGTTACGTATCAGACATAAACACGTTGGTAATAATACTTGAACAGAATAGCTCACTGTTTACAAGCAGCATGGTAATTTTGCTTTACGATCTACGATGTGCATTACTTAAATTTTACGCGTCTTCGTTACATTAAGGTGTACTTACTATTCGTGTTAAACATTTCAGATAGGATTATTTTCCATAATCGTAGTTGAGTTAACTATAACAACGTTTTACAAAGTTTTACTACGAGGTAGTGACACTTTTTTCTTGTTTATACATTAATTTATTTTTTAACCGCTTGTTTTGGTTTCACATAAGTAATAGATAGTTGAGACGGCTACGGCTGGACAAAATCTACAATGATGTAAGTTTCGCTGATGTAAGTACTTATAGAATCTCATGAATCAGCAAAACAAAACTCGCGCTTAAATAACAAATTGGTAGACAAAAGGAAAATGGAAGCAGTAGTTACAGCACATAAAAAAAAATCATAATCGTAAATTTAATTACACTGATGTTTATAAAATTTGTCAAAAAATTGAATTGTAAGAAAATAATTAAATCCAAAATGATTTACATTCATGTCAGTCTCCCTTATACTACAAACAACAAACAGGATGGAATGTACGCAAACAGTCCAAGTAATATACATCATAGATTATATAATAAATCATGTCTTTTATGCAATCGTGAAATAATAGATCACTCTAGCTAATTCTTTTCGCTAACATTTGTATAGGTACTATAAGATAAGTAACCGGATGTACGTATGTATGTATTTAATGCGTGAATGTACTGTCATTAATTCAAATTACTTTTAGAAGTTTCTAACAGTGTATTTATCAATGTTTACAATTTATTTTTCGTAAAGCTTACTCCTCAAAAAGTCACTGAATGTAATCCTCAGGCTAAAAAATATGAGACATGAAATACATTGTTATTTACTTATTTATTTGTTTTTTTTAAGTATACATCTACTAGTCAGCTAAAAGTTCAACACACGTAAATAATATAAGTAATGCTAAAAGTACGAAATAATAATAAATATTTGCTTTCATTTGTTTGTATACCATAATTGGGTATTTTTTAATAAGATGCAATCTGCCATCTAACGGGAAAAAAGGTATAAGTGACTTTTTTTGTCGAAAATGCGTTATTTATACCAATCGATTCGTCAGACAATTCTGTGTCTAATAGAATATATACAAATTAAATATCTTATACCGTGATTTCGTAATAATTAAATGAAAATTGGAAAAGTTGCTAACAATTTTTGTCAGCGATCAAAAAAAAAAAAGCGTAAGTGACACAAAACGTGGAAATCAGGCCAGGCAGACAACGTAAGTGCACTTACCCTTTTTTTACGTTGTAAAGTTGATGATTATCGCCTTGGATTCCAAACTAGAAAAAGGATAAACCCAATGGAATAAGCTGTATTTTTGCACTTACCCTTTTTTACAAGAACATTGAGCCGAGTTAAAAGGGTAAGTGCAGATTTTCATAGTTCCCATCGAAAAATCCTTTTTCTTTTGTGGAGAATAGAATAATTATATCATATTTACATAAAAAATACCCTGGTAGAAAATTACTACATAAGCTGGCTAGAAACTCGTCAATGCACATGCGTAAATGGGCTTATAACATGTTGACGAGTTTCTAGCCAGTTTATGTAGTAACGTTTCTACCAGGGCAGTTTTTCCGCAATCCAATACTCAAATTATCATTGATTTTCTCAGTTCATCTCTCATGTCACTTATACCTTTTTTTTCCATTAAAATGCAGAGTAGTTAACAAAGGAGAGTGTATTTTTATGCGAATGTCAGAAAAATATGTACGTAGTAAACGAATTTTGTCATTCAAAGTAAGGATGAAAAAAATCAAATCAATATTTCATTTCCGTAAAATCTGCAAATCTTTCAATAGCAATAATAGTAAAGTTTTTCTTTTGCCATATTTTATAGTTAACTTCATAAACTACAAAATAAAGTATACCAAACTGTTCATAGTATCAAAATAATTTACCAACGAACATAAAGTATATTATGCGCTGCAAAAGAAAAACTCTGATAGAGCAATTTATAAAGTTTCAAAACAAACTTTTGATCCATTTCAAAAAGTTTACTCCAATAACGGAATCCAACCTATAGTAAACCACGACGTTGCAATCGAAAAGTATTGGGAACCATCGTTGCCGAAATTTATTTTCTCACGTCGTTGTGATGACGCAGGCATAATATTGTCTTAATGCGCATAATCATAACTTAATGTACTTACAGGGGCTTAAAATGCAGTTCACATTCCTACGTTCATGCGCGAACTCATTTTTGAAAGTTTCAATCCCCATCGTGTTTACTTTTACACTAGAGCCGTTACAAGCTTATACTTTTGACTTGAAAGACTTACAGCTTACAATCGTTGAACGACTCTTCTTCGTGGTAAAATTTTTCATTCAATCGGAACTAACGATTCTCCAGAAAGCGATGAGACACCGACTTGATTTTTTTTCTAATTGGTTGAGAAAAACTGCGCATACCGTAAGGTGATGACCAACCATACCGATGCGTATATTTTTTATTCCTCTCTCCTAGGCGTTGATCACCTTTTATGCAATAAAAAATCAATTACTTTACGAAAATTTATCGGATGATGCTTTAAAAATTATTTCATCAACTAGTTATACACTACCGAAACTTTGCACATAATAGTATACTTTGTTACTGCTACGTATCTTCTCCGGGGCGATGGCTTAAGGGCGCTCGCAAAGCACGCCCGTGGGACCTCGTGGTAGACATCATATTGGATGTGCATTATATAGCCTTCAGAGTCAAAGGTGTATGCCAAGTCTCAGTATGTAGTGAAATATCGATTTTTAGATTAATGTCAGATATACAAACAGCTAAGAATCCAAGCTAAATAAAAGCTTTTTTTAAACTCAATTTAGTTTCAGATTGAAATAAAAAGCGAAAATTTTAAAGATCACAGCTTCATTTTCATCAGTGAAAAATACTGAAGTTAACTAAGTGCACAAAGTATAATTTAGAGCCATACAAAAGTATTGCTAACAGTTTTTCTAATAACAATTAATGTATATATTGCAGATAAAAAACATTCAAACCGTAAAGATATCGGAATTTGGAAATCCTCGAAGTACATATTTACGAAAAGTGTCTTTTATTGTTATCTTAATCGATTTTTTAATAACAATGTAGATATAATTATGAAAAGTGGTTGCTCGATGAGATACCTGGTCTGATTTTTCTTTACGTTTGCTGTTGTTACTGATTGGTTGTTTTCAATGACATCTTTCATGAACTTTAACGATGATTTACTTTTGATGTATATTAACTGTCAACTTTTATCTTGAGTCTACATTGTCATTGAAAAAAAAAAAAAAATTAAAAATTAACAATTCAAAGGTATATTGAAAATTTACCGATATAGTTAGAAATTTAAAAGTTTTAGCCAACATTTATCATGAATCTTAATATGAGGATATAGTACACACGACTACGTAGTCAATATTTACAATTTTTTTTTTTAATTCGTACATACTGAATTACATTCAAGTTGAGCTGGATTCAAGCGTAAATCTAATTTAGACCAAAAAGTCCTATTAGAAATCAAACTAAAAAATTCTTGATTTATAACAAGCTTGAAAAAATGAATCTTTTTAAAAAATAAAGTCCAGAGTCTTCAACGAAGCTGCATCTAATTGAATTCACTGAATAGAGGAATGAATTGAGATTTCATGGTTTTAAATATGTTCATTTTTAGTAATAACAAAGATACCTTGACTAAAGCTCGTTCTAATGTTCAAGTTTTTGTTTGTACTCTTACCCGCTCTTAACGCACTTTCACTTTGCAGAAATCCTATGGTCATGCACATCTTCTCTAGAACAGAGTCCGGTTAAAAAAAAAAAAAAAAACTCGGTTGTTACCAAAAATGTTGAAATAGGACTCACGAAATATCTTACAGTCGTATTGAAAAACGCTTTTGTTAAGAGGGAAACATGAAATCAATGACAACGGAAAAAAAGCAACGCAGTACCATTTGCACCAACCAAAATATTCATAACGCTTGAGGACTCCTTTAGCATTGGATATTACTCAACGAGTTCATATTTACAATATCTTTACAGATACTGGAAAAAATGAGATGTATTATTAGGCCAGAAAAAGAGTCAAGAAGCGTGCGATAACTGTAATGGTNATTATAGTGCTCTATTAAGGTGTACTTACTATTCGTGTTAAACATTTCAGATAGGATTATTTTCCATAATCGTAGTTGAGTTAACTATAACAACGTTTTACAAAGTTTTACTACGAGGTAGTGACACTTTTTTCTTGTTTATACATTAATTTATTTTTTAACCGCTTGTTTTGGTTTCACATAAGTAATAGATAGTTGAGACGGCTACGGCTGGACAAAATCTACAATGATGTAAGTTTCGCTGATGTAAGTACTTATAGAATCTCATGAATCAGCAAAACAAAACTCGCGCTTAAATAACAAATTGGTAGACAAAAGGAAAATGGAAGCAGTAGTTACAGCACATAAAAAAAAATCATAATCGTAAATTTAATTACACTGATGTTTATAAAATTTGTCAAAAAATTGAATTGTAAGAAAATAATTAAATCCAAAATGATTTACATTCATGTCAGTCTCCCTTATACTACAAACAACAAACAGGATGGAATGTACGCAAACAGTCCAAGTAATATACATCATAGATTATATAATAAATCATGTCTTTTATGCAATCGTGAAATAATAGATCACTCTAGCTAATTCTTTTCGCTAACATTTGTATAGGTACTATAAGATAAGTAACCGGATGTACGTATGTATGTATTTAATGCGTGAATGTACTGTCATTAATTCAAATTACTTTTAGAAGTTTCTAACAGTGTATTTATCAATGTTTACAATTTATTTTTCGTAAAGCTTACTCCTCAAAAAGTCACTGAATGTAATCCTCAGGCTAAAAAATATGAGACATGAAATACATTGTTATTTACTTATTTATTTGTTTTTTTTAAGTATACATCTACTAGTCAGCTAAAAGTTCAACACACGTAAATAATATAAGTAATGCTAAAAGTACGAAATAATAATAAATATTTGCTTTCATTTGTTTGTATACCATAATTGGGTATTTTTTAATAAGATGCAATCTGCCATCTAACGGGAAAAAAGGTATAAGTGACTTTTTTTGTCGAAAATGCGTTATTTATACCAATCGATTCGTCAGACAATTCTGTGTCTAATAGAATATATACAAATTAAATATCTTATACCGTGATTTCGTAATAATTAAATGAAAATTGGAAAAGTTGCTAACAATTTTTGTCAGCGATCAAAAAAAAAAAAGCGTAAGTGACACAAAACGTGGAAATCAGGCCAGGCAGACAACGTAAGTGCACTTACCCTTTTTTTACGTTGTAAAGTTGATGATTATCGCCTTGGATTCCAAACTAGAAAAAGGATAAACCCAATGGAATAAGCTGTATTTTTGCACTTACCCTTTTTTACAAGAACATTGAGCCGAGTTAAAAGGGTAAGTGCAGATTTTCATAGTTCCCATCGAAAAATCCTTTTTCTTTTGTGGAGAATAGAATAATTATATCATATTTATATAAAAAACAGTTTTTCCGCGATACAATACTCGAATCATTGATTTTTGAAGACACTTAGTGTTCCTTGATTTTCTCAGTTTTTCTCTCATGTCACTTATACCTTTTTTCCGTTGGACGGCAGCAATCTCTATCTTCTTTACAAAGAAAACCTACAAGTAAACATTATGTTAATCTACTGTTTTCAATGAACGATTTCGTTTTATTCATTTACTAGTTTGCAATTGTTTCTATGTGGTGTATTCCAATTAGTCAGATAATGTATTTTAGATCCACTTAAAGTATGTCATAATAAACAGCTTTTAAAAATGGAAAATCATAATCTAAATATCAGTTTTGAATTTATAAAAACTTTTTATCATATATATTCATAAATCTGAGACTTTCTCGAACAGTATGTTCACTTCACATCTCAGTGATATGTTTGTCAAATTAGAAGTCGTACGATTCAAAACATGAAAATTTAGATAAGCAAGTTAGTGAGGTAAAGCTGCAAGAAACCACCAGTTGGTATGATAAATAATGTCTCCGTACATTGAGAATGTGCTGTTAAATCCGGTTAAATCGCTAACTTGAACTGTAAGAGATATTTATCTGTAGTTTATGATTGTGCAAAATTACTGAGGTAAGTTATTAGCGCAATAACACCATAAAAAAACTTTTTCATTTTATGTAAGTAAAAATATAAAAACCTGAAAACTTGTTGGTTATGAATCGAAAAATTCTGCCACTTCACTGTTAGATAGTTATTATGCATAGCTGTAGGT
The DNA here is from genome assembly GCF_000648655.2 of Copidosoma floridanum. The sequence continues at coordinate 488,750 of NW_019379560.1, forward strand.
ATGGAGCGCGTGGTGGCTCAGTCGGCTAGGTCGTAGATTGGCACGCGGGAAACCGTGGTTCGATTCTCGGCTAGTGCGACTTCCGGGCAAGTACCTCTGTGATTTTTCACATGTGCTTTTTCACTACGCAATGCTCCTCGAGGAGGGTTTAGGCGACCTTCTCGCAGCATAATTGCCTAATTTCCCTCTACCCACCTCCTGTAATGAGAGGCCTCCCATCCCTTTCCCAAGTGCTAAGTGCCCATAGTAGTGTCCTTATAACGGACGTAGAGCACTATAATATAAAAAAAAAAAATCTGTAGGTATGAACATAATTAAGTTTACTGTTGAGATCAAGTACTTTAAATCTGATTGAGCTCGATTTCGGTAAATAAAGTCGTCTTCACACGAGAATGTAATGGGTTGCAGTCAGAGATTATTTCATGAAAGGAAACAGTGCATTACTCACCTTAGACGGTAAAGTGAGGAATTTCCCAAATCGCATATATGCTCTTTACTTCTCATGCCCATGATGTGTATACTAATTTTCAGCCATGCCTATGAATGCTTTTTTATTTGTACTTTGAGTCAAGTCAAGGTAAACAAAAAGAACCCTACACCCATGTGATGTTTGAAAAAAGAAAAAAAATTGTATTAGCTTATGTATATTTTCTGTTCTTGTAGTTAATATACGGTCTAATTTATATTTAATGCACTCACTAAGGAAAGATCAAATGATACGTGAAGATATTTAAAATTTAATTTTTCGCATATAATCGCAAACAATTTTATAAGTATCAAGACAATAATATTATTAATTAACTTCTAGAACACGTATCACAAAAATAAAAGAACTTTAATTCACCGTAATAAACGAGGCATATAATAATTATTTATTGCTAAATAGATTTCTAGAAGTCGGGCACACTCAATCAGAAGGAGACTCCATGCACGCAAGAATTGAAAATCACACAAAACTAAAGAGCATTTACACTCAAAAAGAATGGGTGCAAGAAATACAGAGTTGTAAAACAGACAGACCATACAAAGTCAAGGAAGTTTCACAAAGTGATATCCACAATTTTGATTCGTTGGCAGACCTTTTCATTTGGAAATCCGTCAAAATCGGAAGTGTTCGAGAATTTCGCGTCATTCCTGGATGCGCCGAAATACTTGTAAAGTATAATTTTTTTGAAGAGCCAAGAAAAATAAACATTTTAAAACGAAAAACAATACTTCAGCACGTCACTTCTCTTCAGTTGTCTCTGGCATACAGTCAACTTATACCTTTGAAGGAAAAGAAAAATAAGGATTTAAGCACTATGCTTAAAAGAAATCTCATACCACATAAATCAATTGCTGATTTTAAAAAAATTATTGATTTGTAAAAATAATTATTTTCATTTTTAATTTTTTTTCTAAAAAACTAAACAATTTGAGTTGGCGTTTCTTCGCCTTTTAACGATTTTGTATGAAAGATTACGTTAAGATAACTCTCTAGTCTACTGTTATAATGTAATAAAATCATTTTATACTTACGTGTAAGTAAGAAGCAGGTTCCTAACAAAAATAAGGTCAGAGTTTAGTTTTAAAAAGTATTATTTTCTAAAATTTGTTGTGTAATATTAATACCCTATGATTAATAAGCTAAACTCATACAACTATTTTATAAGTGTGTTTCTTAAAATTTTTTTTTTTTCAATCGCAATTTATAACAATGTTTGATGTGATAGAAATTGTGATTCCATACTGTATAGATATTTCACGATAAAATGAATATAGGTAAGATATTTAAGACTATCAAAAGAATATACATTATACGTACGTTTATATAATGTATGTATATTAGAAAAATGAAATGGTTACAAA